>CM020033.1:30118839-30461523 GCA_009769605.1 Bucorvus abyssinicus
AGAGAGAGCAGAATCATCCCACTACTTTCAATGCAGCCCAGGGTACGGTTGGCTTCCTGGGCTGTGAGGGCACACTGACAGGTCATATTGAATTCTTCATCCATCAATACCCCAAAGCCCTTCTCCACAGAGCTGCTTTCAACCCACGCATCACCCGGTCTGTACTGATATCAAGGACTGCCTTGACCCATGTGCAGGACCTTGCACTTGGTCATGTTGAGCTTCCTGTGGTTCACACAGGCACACCTCTCAAGCCTGTCAAGGTCCCTCTGGATGACATCTCTTCCCTCCACCACCGTGTCAATCACAACACACAGCTTGGTGTCATTGGCAAACTTGCTGAGGACGCACTCAAACCCACTGCCCATATCCCCAAAGACGTCAAACAGTGCAGATTTCAGGACATTTATACAGATGTTACACAGAATAATCAACTACAAAGTGCCATATGCATAAGGCAGCTGACATCTTTAAGTGCAGCAGAAGAATTCACAGCCAGGGAAGTACACCTACATCCAAGGTGAGACAGCAGAACCAAAACTGACCTGGTCATATTGATATCAGTAGTGCTGGAAAAATGCAGAAGCTGCTGCTAACCACGGACACCCGCCCTGCCTGTACCCCACCTGCCTTCATAATCCCATGTATTCAAGTTTCTGCTCCATCACTTCTGCCTGCTGAGAAACAGTAAGAAAAGTGTCAATGCCAAGAACCTCAAGGGCCATTATTCCTTGGTTCAGTGACATCTGAATTGCTTCTATATGCAAAAGGAAATTCTGATGCTCCACTTCCAAAAGCACAGAATCAATTTACCTTCTAGATGTGGCAGAGGACAAAGGGGATGCTTTTAAAAAAACTCAGCTGCCTAAGAAATTCAGGGTCTGAGTGCCCAAAGGATGAAGGACAGCTGAGACAGCAACAACCACTTACAGTACGTTGTTCTATCATTCCTTGCTACTAGAAAGAAGCAAACCAAAAAAGTGCATTTGGGAAGAACAGAGGACCAAAACAGTCATAATGGGTTCTTCTGGAACCCTGAGTCTTCCTAAAGAATGGCTCATGTGTATATTAAGTTTAAAATCTTACTTCCTCTTCTTGATTAATTGATTTTAGACCAACTGCAGGAGTGACTTACCTAGTTAAGCAGAATAACCACCTCAAATGCTGGAATGTGCTACTTCACATAAACCCAAGAAATAAAGGTGCTTCACTTAACTGAAAAAGATCTGACTGTCCACTAGTAATAAATCTGGAAATAACATTTAATAAGGTAGAAGTTAAACTCTTCCTCGAGCCATCAGAAATATAGGCACAAATACCTCTAATTTGACATGAGGGTTTAAAGACTTAGTGTTTCACAGATCAAGAAAATACCAGAAATGCCAGACTGATTCTTTGATGAATATAAATGGAACTAGATTCCCAGGGTTACTTTTTTGCAGTATCCCTCTCTGAAGCACATACAACTAATTTAACAGGTTCCTATTGTAATTCACTATAGCTATATCTTAAGAATATGAACATGACACTAAATTAGAGCTGGGAATGAGGAAAAACATTTCATGTGTTTTTCACTAAATTTATACAGCTTTTATTTCACTCTTGCATAACAACTATTTATTGGCAGTACCTCTTGACAAGAAGCAAGGGATTTACTACATAGCTGGCCAGGAGCATCTATTCTCTTTAATCTTTTTTTCTGAAGGGGCCATCTGCTCTTATTTCTTCATTTCATGACCTAGCCTGAAATTGCATTCACTATCCTGTTAGGATTTCCATTAGTTACATGTAAAAAATTCTCCCATGTCAGGATAGCTGTCACTGTAATGTGAGGAGGGAAAAGGGGTTATTACCAAAAGCTGATTGACCATAATTGACACAGCTCAAATAGCTAATTAGTCATCAATAAAATTAAGGGAAAATAATGCTCTAGCATTTGTTTTATTACAACACAGCTTGACATCCATTACTGACAAGCATGCACAGCCACATTTTAAGGTGCTGCATTTGAACAGACTAGGTTTGCTTTCTGTATTCTCAGCACTCAGCTCTTTTCAGGTGACTCTGCAGGAAAGCTTCAAATCTCAGCTTTGGTAACAGCACCAAAACCTTCCAAATGAGGTGCCCAAAAATACCTCATACAAATGGTGACAAGACATACCTACGTGATTAAACAGAATTACAAATAGTGGGTAGTTATTCCAAAAAATTTACTCACTACAGGCTACAGGTTCGCTCTCTAGCCAGGTATGACTCCAATACAATAAGCAAAGGATTCCAGAAGGACAGTACAGAATGAAACCTGGTTTTCTTTCCCACTTGGATGAAGTAGGGCATAATGTATTTGACTCCAGTTTTTCTATCCATTTCACTGGTTTCCCCAGCAGAAGGACCAAGGAGGCTACCCAGCAAGCTGAGTACTTTAGAGATTAACTAAAGTAGGTAACTCCTCAGCATCATCTTCATACAAGGCATCATAAGAGGTAGCCTCCTAGCCTAGACAACCAGTCATTGAAAGCATTGGTCACTGCTTTGAGCACATTGACAAAAACAAAGGCTCAGTGCATTGAGGACCTACAAGCTACTCAGCGCCAGAAGATACATTACATTAGCATAATGCTCAGCATACCAGTGAAGTCTAAAGAAACTGTGATCTACTGTTTGCTAAGAAAGCAAATCACATCCACTTTCCTCTATCGGGGCATTCATTTAAAAAGGATAATTTGCCTGGGGTTCTTCAGAGCTGATCTCCCAGACAGCTACTTGCCATTTATGGGATAATGAAATACACATCAGCATTTCTAATTAACCTTATATTGAACTATGTGAACTATTAGTCAGTCTTCCAAACAAGGCCTATTATTTCAGGAGATTTGTAAATTCTGTAAGTGCAGCAAGGAACAAATGATTTATTAATAACTTCATGGTAGTTTCCCTGCACTCCCCATTTAACCAGTTTATAATAATGTGATATTCTCACAGTCTGAAGTTTACAAGTCTGGCAAAGTATTTCTTTTAAAACTTCATTCACCACTTATCAAATTGGGCTGACTGACAGCAATCTTACTAAAGCATACCCCAGAGAACAGCACAGACCAAAGCTATTTCAGGTGCCATCCCTATCTCAGCTGTGCCTGAAGATAAGGTAGTTCCACTCAGACACAGCATTCAGTCCACGCCTGAGCTTGTGATCAAGGTATGGGCAAAGAAATACCTCTGAGATGGCCAAGCAGAAAGATGCAACCAATGCTGATTCCAAACGGGCCAGTTGCCAGTTAAAGCCTTTATACTTGGAGCATGAACTTTTTATATTCATGTAGTGAAGCGACATGAAAAGTAACACAGACAAAATTATCCTCTAAGCACTGATGCCTCAGTTAAACAAATACCCGCTTTCAGGAGGCACCTGCATTTTAAGATGCAGACAGAATACATCAGGCTGCAAGAGCTACTGTGGCAAACACTGATGGCACCCAGCCCTCACACGCGGCTCCCAGCTGCCCTTCAGGGGACAATTCCCAGGGAGCCCCAGTGGGATGGGCTCCACTGCATCCTGCTCCCCCTGAGGACAGTGCCAGGACAGGCTGAATGTGTGGGCTGCACTGTGCGTTAAAGGTCTACAAAGGCCTTCAGAAAAAGCTCCATGTGAAATGTCTCTAATACTTGATGATCTACTGCTAATACAATAGAGTTTCCTGACAGAGATAGCATTCAAAAACCTTCCTGGCTAAGTTAATCTTCAAAATTTCAACATCACTATTTAAGATGCTATATAGGTATCCTACAGGAAAACCCACTGTGGAACACTTCTGTTCTTTCTAAAGTATGCTCATACTAATGCTTCATAATTGTAGGAGATGCCCAAATTCACAGAAAAAGATAAGCCTGGAAGAAATCTCAAAAGGTCAATTAATTCCCTCACAAGCATTTTATATGGCCACACTTATGTCATTCCCAACATTCATTTCATATGGTATTAACAGGCTTCTGAGAAGACTTCGAGTGTCTGCAGACAAAAAGGCTGAAGAACAGATCCAGTAAGCTTTAAAGACATGATAAATCCTCTGTTGTATGCTTTTCTACAGCAGGCCAATAAAAACCTAATCATTTTTCCAGACCATGGATGCATGGAGTAATAAAAAGGTCAAGGGTATATGATAAGTGAAAAGAATCTTTAAGACCAATTTGTGTTACACAAGACAAATTGGATGACAGTAGTCCTTTCCCATCTTAAGATCCAGTACTAAGGTGCCACATTTCACCTTGCAGACTAGTCGGCCTGGGTTATCAGGATATCTCTAGCCCTAGTTAACACTTGCTGCTTTTCTAAAGGTGTCACTGCAACCTATCTGCTGTGAAGCAGCTTAGCTCCTCCATACACTATTAAGTAGCTCCTCTATTTAAATGAGGATTTAAATAGAGAAACTGAGTCAAATAATTAGTAACAAACTGTTTCACTTCAACTTACTCCACTTATCACAGAAGTTTTGGGAAACCCCTGTAAAGCAGAACGCCCAGCTGTGACACACCTCTTCCTTGAAATTAGGACTTCTCGATCCTAAAAATAGCAGGCTGGTAGTGGTCATGAAACAGATAATTAGTAAAGTGAAAAAACACTCCACGATTCTGAACCTCCAGTGACAGTACAAATGGACCAAGAACATCGCACTCAAACCGTGTGAAGGAAAGTTTAGAAAATCTGTTTCCTTCAAACTCAGGGAGAGGTATGGGGTGAGTCAAGCATCACAAAAGACTCTGAAAGAACCAAACATATGACAGACCTTAGTACTTCTCACCTTCACAAAAGTGAAATCTATCATCTAGCATATCTTTGGAGGCAGGCAGAAGAGACGAGGCCAATTTTTACTTCACAGGTTTACCCCATTGAGCTGTATCACTAAGTCTGCATACAATAGGACACACCATTTCTGCTCGATAGCAGGAGAAAGACAGCACGAAAAAGATCAGACCCTCAGTACCTGAGGGTTAAGGAGCTCGGGGAGCAGAAACTGGGCTGCTGACCAGAGACACAAGAGGACTGGTGCTTCACTGCCACCTCTAGTTAATTAGGATGCAGATCAAAAGGAACCAGCAACAAAAATTTTTGTTCATTATCTGTTAACTGAAAAGGAGACACATGAAAGAAAGAATGACTGCATTAAAAGCAGTCCCTCCATTTCTACATCTTTATCCCAAAGCAGCAAGAAAAACTGGCTGAAAATATCTAAAATTTTGTTTTCAAACACATCAGCTTTCCAGAGTACCAGTACTGGATGACCAGAAATAGTAAAACTATAGATCTATTTACTTTCCAAGCACTCAGTAGATGCAGCAACATGAGTATCAGAGCAACAGCAGCAATTTTGACTTTTCTAGATTCTCTGGTCCACAACCACTTCTTTCCCTATCAACTATTTATTTTGTACAACCCGAACAGGTTAAAGTTGAAGAAAATCAGTAAATCCTCAAAGGATTTGCAGCTTCAGATTTTCACTGTCACTGCATTATACCAAGATCAGCACAGCAGCAGTTGGTACAACAAATTTTCTTTTGGATTAAGCGCAAGAACAATAGGTTTACTGAAATGATCTCTAATGTTTTAGGTTTCCAATTATATTGTTAAGAAGTTCTTCCCAGAAAATAAAAAAAAAGAACATACATAGGCCAAAAAAGTGAAAGATTTACCAACTACAAGAATTAAATTGACATTTGTTTGCTGCCTTGCCACTCTGTTCCTGTTGAGCCGCTGGCTGAAGCCAAAAGCCTGATAAACACATCAAAATAAGAAATGGAAGGCAGCCAGCAAAACAGCAACTGGAAATGGAGGATAGGAAGGAAATACATTTCACTTTCCAGTTTTTTATTAATTCTACCTTCACAATAAGGTAAAATGATGAAAAATGACAACACAAAAAGAACAGTAAGTGATAAATATAACCAAGCTGAGTTCAAGCAAAGGAATATTAAGATAGGGTATAACGTACAAAGAGCAACACATAGACTGCTCAGCTGCTGAGACACTCAAATACAGCTTTTTGAGCTTAAAAATGTTTCTTCATTCGCCCTCTACAGTTGCTACTCTAATTTGCTCCTTGTCATAAACAGCCAGCCTACACCTACGGTATATCCCAAGTCATCAACAGGTCAATAAAGAGCCTAACAACACAGCTGAGCTAGAATGTCCAGAAATGCATCTCATTTTCAACCAAAGATGTCAAGAGATGCAAAATCTACCAATTCTTCTAGTTGATTTAAGAGTTAATCATCCATTGCTAAAGCACTGTGCTTAATTTTTCCATTCGCACTTTTTGGCCAGACATTTCATCGGCAGTTTGAAGGGCCTCTTAGCACCTTTATTTGCCTCTGTGAATGCAGGAAGGCACTCAAAGCACAGGTTAAGGATTGCTTTCACAAACCAGACTGGCCTGCAGACCTTCTCAGGCTTGCAAATCACTGCATTTTTTCCATCGTTCTCAAAGATTAAGATAAATGGGCTTCTGCGCCTAGAATGTCACAGCAAAATGCAATTCCCTGGTCCTTATGGCCCTACAGTCTTAGCTTAGGGCCATAAAGGTATTAATTTTCTAGCTAGATTTCTTCTTGGAAGTCACACCCAGACAGCAATACGAGCCTCTGAAGCAGTTCCCAGAACCACCACCACCATCGCTACCATGCAGCTCCCATTGCTCAGGTGAGACCCGCCTTGCCCGGTCACCCCACTTCATCAAGGTACTCCACTTGCCCAGTATAAACCTCCTGCCCTTTATAATTTTGTATTTTAAAAACAGTATTAATAATGTAAACATTAAGCTTGCAGGATTCCTGCAGGGCTCAGCTACGAACAGTGTTAATTCACCATAAAATATCAGGTGTGTCAGCTACCAGTTAATCCACTTAAATCTGCGTTTTACTGAACACTAATTAAAAAGCCATGCAGTACCATACCAAATACTTTACAGAGGCTACTCAACTCTGATCTTTAACACCAAATTCTTTCCAAGCAAAGCACATCCTGAATTCTTTCATTTCTTAATTAGACTTGAAGTCAGAGGTGGGAAAAAACTCAGAGGGCAGAAAGGTCACATATAGATTCTAAGTACCTGCAAGTTAAGTCAAAGAAGCTGCCAGAAGAGCAGCCACTCAGTGCTGTGACCTTCGTTCTGATCTCTCCAGTAAATAAGCACTCAGAGGGTTACAGTTTTAATTTGCATGGCTGGTGTCGAAAAGGATTGAAAGTGACAAACCATGTCAGTCTAAATTTGAAACTTTTAAATTCGCTCTCTCTCATTGACTGCCAAAGTAAGTGTGCAAGTGAATTAAAGTCAGCTCCAGACTAAATGTGCTCCTCGGCAACTGGCTGCAGGCTGGAGCCATGCTTCAGGGCAGACCAGCCGAGGGTGAAGTATGTATGATTATCTTTGGCTGCACTCAGCACGACTGGAATACCTGATAAATCACTTCCCCAGCCTTTGAAGAGATCAAGACAGGAACGTAATTGTTAATAAGTACTAAACCAGTAGAGTTTCACTGCAGTAAAAGCAAGAGCACCCGTGACAAAGCCACAAACTTCTGAAGCGTCTCAGCCTTCCTTGTTCAGCAACACAACAAAACACCCCCGAAAAATCCTTTCACTTCAAATCTTGCTGCTTCTCATGCTGCTTAAAGAAAACAGAACCAAAGTGAGTCTTCCCTGGTTTTATGGTGCTACCATCACACCATCTCCATTCCTATCATTGTCACTGAGTTCCTCATCTCTCATTGGGGCCTGACGAATAACCAATTCCCCACACACACATTTTCATAGGCTGTTGTTCTGAAGTCTGATTACTAGAAAACAGAAGAATTTCTTCATTCTAGTTAACCTCTAAGAAAGAGAACTGAGCAACTTGCTGCCTGAAAAAAATCGTTGTCTGGAGGGCAAATTACAAGCTATTTTATGCAAATTAATAGGATGCTCCAAATAATCTTAAAGCCCAATCAGATTTCTTCAGCTATACGGGCTTTGCAAAACACCTATGACCTTCAAAAGGTGTTTTGCCAGCCTCCGAAAGCAGGACATTTGGAACAAGTGTTGCTCAGATGACTGAGCCTACAATGAGAAACAAAGGAGAGTTTGAGGTTACACAGCAGTGGAGTACCTGTAGCACCATCAGGGACCCGGAACAGGTAGCAGCACCACACATCTGCTCCATGTCATAGAACACCTGTCCTCAGAGGAAAGTGGATGATTCAGTAGCAAACTGATTACTTCTATCACAACATATCTATGTCACTTCGCTACATACAATCCAATACATCTTTAAGAACTGTGAAAATTTAGAATTCTATTTGTGAAAAATTAAAGAAAAACCTTGCTAAGTGCCCAGAAGCCCTGGTATACCAAGACAGATTTATTAAAAATCAATAACACCTACAGAACCTTAATTTATTAAGTTCCTACTTCAACTATTTTTACAAAGCTATCCCTTACCTGCCAAAAAAAAAAGTTAGTACCCTCCAGAATGCAGAAAGCACGCTTTTCCTCACTCCAACTCCCTGATATTTAGGGAGGTGCTGGTCTATGTGATTACTGAACTCCTACTCAGGATTTGACACAAGAAACAAGCCTCTGCTGACGACCAGAGCCCGGCTCAGCGGACTCCTTCGCTATACAGCTAGCACATACAGCCATCTACTGATAGGAAGGCTCCTTAGTCCTGCACATCGCCTTGTTCACCATTTAGAGGAAGCCTCACCGATTTCAGATACTGCCTCAAATCTCAAAGCAGCTCAAATGTGCTTGTAAGGAAGGATTCCACAGGTACAATCTGCTGAGAAGTAAAGTTGTCTTTCAGCAGTGGCACTGGGACTCGTAAGGATTTCAGCTGCCCTAACTTTGATTAGAGTCCTCTCCAACATTTAGATTACACAAATCAAGCAAGTGCCAGGCATCCAATTTAATGTCTCCTCTGTTACAAAACAAATCCAGCATCAAAACGTTTTAGAGAGAGCTTCTTCCATCTGCAACTGCACATACTTTATCCAACGCTCACAAAATACCTGTCATAAATCAATACTCTGCAGAGATGTGAAAGAAGGCTGTAAAGTAACTCCTCTTACAGATCTTCAGGATTTTTACAGCATCACTGCTCAACTGAATTATGACAATCAACATTACCCCTGCACATCTACCGACATTTACATACAACCCCAAATGCAAAGCCAGACTTCAAAATAAAGGTGAAAAAGTAAAGCCGCTGATGCCTCACAATGATAAACACATAAACTAGCCTGATTTCAGAATAAGCATCACTTCACACAAAAATATTTCACATGACTACCAGACAGCTGTAAATAGGAACAGTACAAATACACACATACTAAACTTTTGCTTTTTCACAGAATCTCACCTTTCCCAAGGTTCTTCAACTACAGAATTTATAATAATCAGACATAACATTCCAGCTCCAAATTGATCCTATTCACATGGTCACCTTACTTCACATGAAAAATAAGTCTACTTCCAACCTATAGCATGTTTAAAGGCTTACAGGTAAAAATATCCCCCTTTCAGGAAGGCTTAATGGTCAAGTATACAAGTAAATCACCTTAATTAGAGCAAAGGATATAGTCTAGTCTCCCACAAAAGATTCCTACTGGTCTAAAATTGAAGCAGCAGCTGAATGTTTTAGTAACTGTTTAAAGCAAAATTTGAGCAGTAGGTCTTATATTTGTGTCCCAAAGAGACAAGGCATCAAATACCTGAGCAGAGTTTCCAACAAGATAAATCAGCACTTCCATGTGTCAGCACTAAGAAGAAACAAAGGATACTGGTCTTTGGGTTTAATGCTTTCAAAAATGCTTAAAAACAAGGTTTTATCAGGGCAAGAGAAAATGCTGTCACCTCTTAATTCTAAAAGGTAGATTAACACTGCCCATGGAAGTATTTTTGCAGCACCCGAGTTATCTCCACATCGTTCTTTTCAAATGAAAGGCTACCCTGGAGCTCTAAAAGCACATCAAGCTCCACTTTTTCCCTGTATCATTTAAAAATCACGTAATTTGTGTGTACCCAAATTAGAATTTGTAATTATAAGCATAATGTGCAAATGTGTCCGCTTCCATTTGAGAACTATAATTAACAGGTTTTGGAGGTCTAGACACAGGACTTTTCCCTAGAAGCCAAATTTCAGCATGGTTAGAAATTGAAGTCATTTGGCTCTTTCATGTAAGCAGTGCACACTTCAATCCCTTCAGCATCGCAGGAGGATTTACTGATTCAACCGCACGGTTCTTACAAGTGTAAGAGTGTCTGAAGAAAGTTGGCTGATCTACAGTAGGACAGTTTGAGTAAATAAGAAAGTAAATGTAATACTATTAAAACATGAAAATGCTATTACATAATTAAGCTGGTTATTTTAAGCACTTAAAACCTTTGCTAAGACATTCTCACTCCTACCTGGGAGCAGTCAAACTTAGAAACATGTTCCATTCTGCATTGAAAAGCTAAACAAACCCTGTTTAAAAACATGACACAAGCCATTTCTTCTGCCTGCTCATAGGAAGAACCCTGTGGACCTGACCTATGGAGTACAAGCCAGAACTATCACATACACATTTCCACTAACACCCACCATCGTTTAACTGCACAGAATTGTTACAACTGAGAAGGAAAAGAGTCACCGGTAAAGTTAGTGTCATGACAGGACAGGTTTGTAAAACATTTCCTCTTACATTTCCCACTTGTAATGCACAGCCACTTCACCTTGTTCGGGTCTGTGGTGACTCTACAACTGCCCAAAACATCTATTTTACATAGATACACACATTTGCATCTTAAACTACAGTCAGCCAGCTGATAGTCACCACCCTGCTTCATCTTTTTTTACCTAACATACTTCAGATCTGATGCAGGACTTCATTTTCAAAGCAAAAAAATCCAGAAACATACTAGAATAAAGAGGTTGAATCCATGTCCCTCTACATTCATTTTTTCACTGACAGTATCATTTGGATCAGAAAGTACACATGCAGATAGCAAGTACTACACAATAAAAGCAGGCAGAAGTTTTTCTGTCCTCTCTCATTTCAATGAGAACTTCAAAAAACTATCGTAGTCCAAAAAGTCAGAATTTTGATAAATCACATCTACATCTATAAATGCTGTCTGTAAAGTAGTGCATCACATACTTCCGTAACTTCCTAAATTTACATCTGGAAAAAGATTCTTCCTTCACTATCTGGAGGGGAACTTCACTAATTTGCAGCCTTCAATTCTCAGCCATCAAGTTAAATTTTAACAAGATTTTCATCTACAGCAAGCAATACAAATATCTATTTATTAATATAATTTTCCTTCTCCCATTATCAGCAGTGGCATTTTTTACAAATTCAAAGTTGGGAAAAATATGCAAAATACCAACCATCCAAGGACAAGCAGCCACAATCACATGGCATATGCATTCCACAGCTGGAACTGTGACAGCTACTCCTAAGCCCAGAATATCTCAAACAATAGTTGATTCTCTTTCTGATTTAGAGATGGGTGTTCACAGTCCATTCCACATAAAACACTACAATGCATTAATAGAAGCCCCATTGATTTAGATCTAGTCCTGTTGTAGGAAGCAAAGTACACTAGCACAGCTTTGTAATCGATTGAAGCCAAAATCATTTCAGCCAACATGAAATTATATCACATCAGTTCATCACTGATTTCATTTGACCATCCCAAGCACTGTATCAAGTGTCTCTACAGAGCTGTACTTGAAAGTCACCTGCCAATTATACAGTATTTCCAAATGCACATTAAACCATACTGTAAATGGCATAAAATTACTTTTCTACTCAGTATAGCACCACTGAAACAAAGAGCTAGCCCTTTAAAGCATATCTGACATGTCAGATGCAGAAGGGGTACGAATCACTTATCATTTGGAGTTACATAATTGCAGAAGTAAACATGCTGCTGGGTTTTTAAAAGTCACCAAAATGTATTGTTGGCTCCTTAATATTTTAGCTACAGAGCCAGAAGTTCCTAGGAAAGGACATAGGTTGCAGGCTCCTTTTTAAAAAGGCTCACACACATATAGACAACAGCTATTCCTTGTTATCAGTAAAACAGAAAAACCTTTGGGGGTTTTAATCGACTTGAAGCCCAAGCAGAGCGCTGAAGACCCAGGCTGTTCTACACAACTCAAGTCGGAATATGCGTAATTCGAGCAGCAGCGAGCACGCCTTCGCTACTGTAAAAAAACTCCTATGAAAGAGGAGACATTTGGGAAGGCAGCCCAGCGTTTGCTGTTGTTCGGGAAGATGCTCTGCCTGCTGGAGGAGCAGCCCGGGAAGCTCCGCGAACCACCGCGGGCAGCGCCAGAGGTGCAGGCAGAGACCTGCCCGGGCAGCGCCCGCCGGCGCCGGGCAGAGCCCCGACCGCTCCGCGCAGCCGAGCGAGGAGGAGGAGGCAGGAGCCGGTGAACAGCAGTAGCCTGAACAGGAGAAACACGCAGCAAGCGCTGCGAAACGAGAAGTAAACCCCTCCCTGAGCATCCTCGGCAGCCGCCGCTAACTCCGGCTCGACCTCACCGCTCGGCCCCGCCGCGGGACGAAGCGGCCCCGCTCGGCGCTCGCCGGTCCTCACCTTGGTTGACCAGCCGCAGGGCGTGGGTGAAGGACGGGTCCAGCGAGTCCTTCTCCGCCATCAGCTCGGGCAGGTACTTCTCGTCCATGGCGGCGGCCCGGAGCGGCAGCGGAGCCGGGGCGCTGGGTGGCCCCGCGGGGAAGGGGGAGGCGGCGACGCGGGTCCGAGTCCCAGGCGACGGCGGTAAATCCCCGGAGGCAGCGCTTCCCCCTGGCCGCCTCCCGCCCGGGGCTGCGGGGACGCATCCAGAGGGAAGCGCCGCGAACCCCCGGCCGGGAGCGGGAAGGGAAGAGGCGCGGGCCGGAGGGACGCCCCCGCCCCGCACCGGACAAGGGACGCGGAGAAATCCCTCTGCGGAGGCACACGGGGCGCGGGGGAAGAGAAGGAGGAAGAGAAGGAGGAAGAGACGCGGCCCAGGAGCCGCCGACCTAGGCGGGACGGGCACCACCACCCCACCTCCCCCGGCCTTCCGCGCACACGCGCGTGAAAAATAAGGGAGCCCGGGAAGCGGCTGGCGCAAACCCCGACCCGACCCCTGCAGCCGCGCTCCGCTGACTGAGCGGGCGAGCCCCACCGCGCCAGGTTTAAATACCCCCGCCGAGGCCACGCCCAGAACCATCGTCCCCGCCCACCGAGACACGCCCCGGGCCCACCCAAAAGGCGGTGATAGTTGAGCCCCCTTCCACTCTCGCCCCGCCTACTAAAGTGACGACTCCTATTGGGTGCTACGGCTTGTCACTCAGGGGCCAGCCGCCGCGTCTGATTGGTGGTTCCTCTCGTCCTCCCCCGCCCCGCTGCTGGTGGGCGGGGTGGCGCTCGCGCGGGCGGGCGGGCGCGGCGCTGAGATAAGGCTCGCACAGCGGTTCCTCACGGGGTGCGGTCTCGGAGCCGGGCGGCTTCGGCGTGCTGCGAGGAGCCCGGGAGGGGGTTCTCCCGCAGCGGCCCCTTGCTTGAGAGCAGCGCTGACGTCCCGTCCCTTCTGGGAGCTCGCGGGCGCCGCAGCGGCGGGTCTGCGGGCGCTCGGCCTGCGGGAGGACCCTGAGCGGCGAGGGGTGGCGAGGCGAGGGGGGTGCGAGAGGGGCCCTGAGGAGCCGGGGCAGCGGCCTGACCCTCCCTTTCGAATCTCGGGGGAGGGGGAACCGAGAAAGGCAAGAGTTGTTTGTAAAGGAGGAGAAAAGGCGCGGCTTTAAGTTCTTTTCCTCCCCCAAACAGCGGTGCTGTTTATTTATCCAGCATTTTGTACTTACGCCTCTAGTCATACAAACCTCTTGGTAGATACGAGCCAGAAAATCTCATTTCGGATGAATTAGGCCGATGGGCCGTTGTAAGCGGGTTTGTGATTCAGTAGCAGCCTGTTTTACAGGTAGGAGAAGTGAAGTTTAAAAGACCTTGCTTGAGCCTATTTTCTTATTTTTCCAGTGGATTCACTGGGTATATTAGATCATTATTCACTTTGATCTTTAGCTTTGCGGCTTTACATAGCCTCCTTATTAGACCTGAGGTGTTTCATCAATGAATCTGTGGTGACAAAGCCCAAAGGAAGCGAGACCAAGTGTTCTCTGTAACAGCACAAGGGCAAAACAGAGGAAAATGACTAAATCACTGAAGCCTAAACCATAACGCTAAAGTAATATTTTAAACCAACATTTCCTGGAAAAGCCAATAAAAAACTTTAAACTACATTTAAAAGAGCACTGAAAATATTCTTATCTCTGTGAATAGAATAATCACACATTTTCTTTGGTATTCCGTGCAGAAAAAAGGGTTTGCAATGTATCTTAGTCTCATCCTTGCAAGATGGGGAGGAAAAAGCTCGGAAAAAAAAAGCTAGCATGAGGAATCACTCCCTCCAAGCCTGGAAGCAGAGGTTAAGGCTCCCTTCTCAGAGTTACGTGTGCTCTTTCACCCTTAAAACAGAAGGACCATATATTAAGGTATCGCATTTGTTGTTGTATTTTACGGTCTGGAGTATCTCATAAACAATGTCTGATATGTTACCGTATGAAATGTACTTGATTTACATTCTCTCTACAAGCGTTCTAAATAAATCTTGACCCAGGATGAACGGAAACGAATTTCCAAAGTTATATTTTAAAAAATTCTCATGCATGACATCAAGCTTGATGGATACAACTAAAACTTAAAAGCAACTGCAAAGTTGGTTTAAAATGAATGTTTTATTTCAAACCCCCCCATATACATCTTTTATATAAAACTACTGAAACGCAGCCATCTGTTGTGAAACAGACAGACACATACAACTTTGACACAGAACAGTATGTAGGAGTGTAATCTTTATTGAATGACCTAGAGCAAAATAATCCCTGCCTTTGCCTGTAAAGCCGAAAATGTATTTAAAGTCTCTCTCCAGCACGCAGGACCTCAGACAGAAAGGTAGCTGCATTATTACAAATGGTATAAAACACAATGTACTTTCTTGGAAAGAGTCACATTCTCCTGGTAACTGATTAAATAAACATTTGGTGTTTCAAGAAACCACAGTATTTCTTCCCAAATTATACCAATTCCCTCTGGCTTACAACAGAGAAAGACTTACTGAAAGTCTGAAGACTTGTTTCTGTCTGGGTCTATAATAACATAGGAATTATAAAATTATCCCCGTTTTACCCTATTGTTCAAACTCAAACCTGCACGTAACAAGTGCAGTATATTGTTTTCGCCAATGAAATTCAGTAGGGTGTAATAAAACAACAGGAGGACAGAAAGGATGGGAAATTATGAGCCCCAGGCCATAGAAAGCAGCCTAGGACGTGGTTAGCTGGGAAAAGGCTGCCGAGCATAGTACTGCTCAGGACAGGCAAGAAACACCAACTCCTTAAGGATTGATTGCCTCCTCGCTACTGAAATCTATATAAAGCTGGAAAAGCAGCTTGACCAACACATTTCCCAGTAAGTATTAGCTTTAGTAGTCATGAATATTTAAAAGTCATTAGTCCAAACTTTTAAAATTCCCAGTTTAAAGGTGTTCATCGCTACTCTTCAACTGTGAACTAAACAGGGGTTTTTTATACATCTCCGCTCCACTGTCTGTATGTGCATGGTCGTCTCGAGAAGTGAGTGTGGAAGGTGTACAGCAGTTGGGAACCAGTGTCAGACCAACATCCATTGCTTCTCTCAAAGCACCAGTTTTCTGACCTGACAGCGTGCCTGCTTATTTATCTGCAAAAATCGTAGAGGCCAAAATTAATATTTGTACGTATTAGGACCTGTTGGTAGCTTCACTCTTCGGGGTGAGACTCACTTTCTCACTTCTTGTGTCTTTTTTATGCAGCCAACAGGAGATCTAGGGACTATGTGTGAAGAGGCTGAAACTGAGCTGCATCCTCTCTCTGGTGTGTAGGTTCTGTACAACTTAATGCAGTTACATTCTCCTTATTTGCTGGATCAACAGAACAAGCAGGATTTTCACCACTGAGTCTTTATTCCTAATATCGCCTAAATTACTCTCCACTTTCTTTTTCTTTTTGTATGACTAGCGTTACTTCATGTATTCATTGATCATCCCAAGCTGCCACTGTCCAGGTAGACTTTACATGACTCTAATCTAGCTCTTACCTCTGATTTACCTCTGGGTTCCTCAGACCACAACAGACCATTAAGGAATCGTTATTTACTTGAGACTTCAGCTCATTAAAATGCACGCAGCAGAAGACCTATAGAGGCAGGGTCTATTTTGGGAAATAGTTTGTCACAAATACCACATCTAGTGAATATGTCCTTGATGTGACTCACCACAGTTCTGATTAGCATGTTGCTAAGTAGGTGCTGGCTTCATTAGTATTCCAATACATCACTTGCCAATTTCTATTAGGCACGGAGAAACTACCATTGCACTCCATTCTCCAGCAGTTCTGTGGTCATTTCTTTTTTAAAGTTGCACATGGATTTAAGTATGAAAAAATTATCATTATCCAGCATATCAAGACATCCATCATGAACCATTTTCAAAAGTTCCTGATGCTTTTTTCTACAAATTCATGGCTTTCTCATTTATTCCTTTTGCCCCACAGTTCAAATGTTCGGCTATTTTTGTCCCTAATGAAACTTATTTCATTATCAGCTACATTAAGGTTGTTTCTTTTAAAAGATTTGTTATGTTGTTTTCATGTTTATTCACTCTTCCTTTACATTTCTTTCCAAAGAGCAGTACAGTTGGCAGGAAGAAAGTGTCTTGCGTCAGGAAAAAACAAGCTTTCAGGCATGTGAGTTCCTGGCCACCAGGACTGCCCCTGGGTGAGCATAACCCCGGGCGGTCCATGCTGGGGACCACACAGCTGAAAAGCAGCTTGTCAGAAAAGGGCCTGGTGGTGGTGGACACCAAGTTGAACATGAGGCCGCAGTGCGCCATGGCTACAAAGAGGGCTAATGGTTTCCTGGGCTGCTTTAGGAGGAGTGTTGATCACTGGTTGAGGGAGGTGATCCTTATCCTCTGCTTCATACTGGTGAGGGCACACCTGGAGAGCTGTAACCAGTTGTGGGATCCCCAGTGCAAGACATGGACCTACTGGAAAGAGTCCAACAAATGGCCACAAAGATGATGAAGGGTCTGGAGCACCTCACATATGAAGAAAGGCTGAGAGAGCTGGGACTGCTCAGCCTGGAGAAGAGAAGGCTCACGGGGTCTCATCAGTGTCTATAAATACCTGAAGGGAGGATGCAAAGAGAACAGAGCCAGGCTCTTTTCAGCAGTGGCCAGTGGCAGGACCAGAGGCAATGGGCACAAACTGAGACACAAGAGGTTCCCTCTGAACATTAGGAAATGCTTTTTTACTATGAGGGTCGCTGAGCACAGGCACACGTTGCAGTCCTGATTTCTACACATTGCCCGAGAAGGATGTGGAGTCTCCAATCCCTGGAAATAGCCGGAAACCATCTGGACACGGTCCTGGGCAACTATCTGTAGGTGACCCTGCTTGAGCAGGAGTGTTGGACCAGGTGATCTCCAGAGGTCCCGCTCAACCTCAAAGATTCTGTATCGTCCAAAAGATACGCAAAAAACATTTTTTAAAGGATTATATCTCATTCAAGTTGTACATTTGTATTTTTTACATTGTTTTATAGAGTCAGCACTGGAAGAGCCACAGGTTTGCAAAGACTTCTGTTGGATCTGAACTGATTATGTTTAGTTTCTACTGTTCCTGTGTACCCATATGTGATAAACCAAAAATATGTATAGTATTATACACAAGTAACTACTAGCCTGACAACCATAATTTTACATTAATGAAGAGCTACTCTTAAGTTCTCCTTGTTACGTATTGGCCTACAGAGTGTTTCCTTGGATGAGCTAAACTACTGCAGCAAAACAAGTAAATGCCTAAATCTTCCATGTCATGGAAAGCATCATCTGTGAAATCGTGCAGACTGTGATCCAGTATCATTTACATCATTCTCTCTCCAACTGCTCTAGATTTCTGCCTTAGTCATCATCTTCATCATGTTCTTCATCTCTTGTAAGAAGATATTTTTACTTGCTTTAAGCACTAACTGTGAAGCGTTAGATACATCTCTGTTCCTAGACATAACAAAAATGATTAACACCAGTTTTCCATCAAGTGTAGTTGAATTTTAGAATGCATCTCCTTGAATCTTTTGCTTGTGATATTAGGATTTTGCCATACTCTGTTGTTGTTTCAGTATAGTATTGATAATGGCTAATTCCAAACAGTTCTTCTAGTGTATCATTGCACCTCCTTTAAAAATATCATGTACAATAGTCACGATAAAAAGCATTTCCTTGAACTGCCACCTTCCAGAGAGCTGACAAATGAGCTACCCTCTGCCTGGCCTGCAGTCCTGCTATCCAGGTTGGACACGTAGTATGTAGAATGTAATCTTTATGCAGAGCAAAAAGATGACATCGTCTGCAGCAGGTAAATTTTAGCATTCCTCTTTATTGTTCCTTTTAGGTCTTCGAAGCTAATGCACTGTATCAGAACAGTCAGCGCAGTAACTAAGGCAATACGGTGCCCTGGGTTTACCACCTTTTCCATTATATTCATGCATGCCGTGATCTGAAGGGCTTTTTCCTTTCCTTTAGGCATTTTGCTAATGGCAGTTTTAACAGTGCTCATTGTCCTGGAGCTGCATGCACAGACACCTTGAGCATATGATGTGTCTGTAGGCATCATGACGAACGTTATTTTCTCTGCTCTGAAGTATTTTGTGAGATTAAAAGAGTCTTTTCTGATTTTGTTTTAAATAAGGTGCAGTGATTTTACAGCTCTCTGTCCCAGGATTGTCTTTGTGCAGGTATTTATTAAAAATCTAGATTTTGACATTTTCCTTTGTAAACTTGCTAATACTCACTTTGCATAGTGCTGATGATGCAAAAGAAATCCATATTATAATGGTGAAAAGACTTTTTTTTGTCTATTCTTTTTCTCTTGTGTCCTGTTTGTATATAAACATTTCTTTACCACGCCTTTCCTGATGCTGTATGGTAAAGGAATGTCGTACTATTGCTAACTTCCTCTGCTAGGAGCTTTTCCAAGATTGTACGCCCTTTCCTTTCCTATTTTCCTGTGCAGCATGCTTATAAAAGTGGTTTGCTTTGTGCACTTTGTGACTCTCTTCTCTAGTGCTGGGCAACCACCGTGTGTTACAAACCTTGATGCGCCTGGTCCTCCCACATACCTCTTTTATTGCTCTGAACGTGGGCGATGGCAAATCCAGTGCACCCTTATCTTTGTTATACTTGTCTTCTGCCTGGTTGCACCTCCTGTAGCACGTCGTGTTGTGTGCTAATGAATGTTCTCTTTTGTTCTTAGGACAGCTTTTTCCAGTGTGAAATTGTTTGTTCCTGATCTTTTCTCTCCTATTCAATCCCAGGATAAGCCTGTCTTTCTCCACCTGTCTTTCCTAACTACCAAGGCCTCATCAGCCATAACTCGTCTGTTGTCTTTGTAAGACCTTGATGTGTCTCACAACATTTATCTTTGTATGTTGATGTTTCCTTTAAAAAGAAGCAGAGCTCAGTTCTGAATAATAATCTGTGTTTTCCTTTCTGCTCATATGAGTTTACTGGATACTTGAGCTTTGAAAATACCCCTGTCTTTTGGCTTGTTACCTAGTGGAACGAGCAAAGAATATTATCTACTCCAGCCCTGAAAGGAACCTGCTGCATTAGTATCTTCTATATACCACTATTTTCTGCAAGACTTCTTTTCTGATCTACCCATGGCCCGTTTCTTTCATTATTCTGCATGAAAACTGTAGATGGTTTCTTTTTTCCCCGATATTATATCAGAAAATATCCTTATTCAGGCTGCTGAGATCCACAGAGAGCGAGCATGAACTAAAGTTATTCTATAATAGAGGGCATTTGGTGATGGCAGCTCATTGCATTTGCTTTTAAACAGAGTTAACTCAGACACAGTAATCATGAAGCGGTCTTATAAAAAGCTTTTCTTAAGCTTCTCTTAAGGGGGAAGGGGGATAACAATAAAATGTCAAAAAAATCTTGTTTAAAATGCTGGAAGAAGGGGAGTTTTAGTCCAGGTGCTCACCTGCACCATCTCCTTCGGTGAGGATGGGCCAGAGCATACTTCCTAAAACTTTGCAGACTGTGATGAGATCAAAGTACACACAAAAATAACTGTTCATCAAGATCCATCCTCCCATTAACTGATTCACCATAGGAGGAGGAAAACAATATTTGAATCCTGCATTGTTTAAATGCTGAGTGGTCACAGCATCAGGTAGCACTACATGGAGATAAGCGGAGAGAGTTACGGCAACAGTTGTCACCACCCCGCGTGTCAGCTTTACAGTTAAAAGGTGGTATCTCGTTAGCCGACTCGCTGCGTGCAGTTTTAGGAGTGTTTAGGTGATTTCAAAATTTTGCCTTAAGAGATGGAAATGATTTGCCTGCCCTTTTGGAAAAAGAAATCAAGAATGACAGGTAATAGCAAAGTGTATTGGAATTTTTATGGTGTTAGGAGAAAAAAAAAAAAATCTACGCAAGTATCAAATCTAGTTACATTTTTTAAAAAATCTGAGGACTAATAAACCCCAGGGGAAGACGCTCTAGGAACAGAGTCTGGCCATCATGTGTTAGGAGACTGGCTTTTGAGATTCGAGCAGTTCTAGGGGTTGTCTCAGATTTGTGAGTCCTAAATATGTTGTGGAAACAAAACAGAACACAGAGGACAGAGCAAAGCGAGGAGAGTTGAGAGCTGCTGTTTTGGAGGGTGTAAAGGAATTCTGGCTGTGAGAAAAGAGAAGTCACTGGGGAAGAAAAATGACCTGTTTCTAGAGAGCATGCCTGAGAGTTCAGTGGATGAGAGTGACCTGATTTCAGATTTTTAATTTAGAACTCAATTGGGAAACAATAGCCCTGACCATATATGTTTGCAAATATCACAGCACTCCTGTCCACAGATGAAGTTTTAGCAAGATGAGGGAAAGTAAAAGCAGGACTATTTCGTTATAGATCAGACTGTAAACTGAAATATTCAAGACAAAAATCTGTCTTTGCTTTCCTGCTAAAAGATTTTAATTAAATGTAGTTTCCTGCCCTCACCCAATGCTTTTCCTTAGTAATTTGGGATATTGACTTAATGCAGTTCTGTGACTTAAATTGAGAAATATTTTTTTTGTCAAAATAAAGTTGCTAAAAATCAATAGTTTCAATTTTATTGGTGCACTGTCTTATTTTGGCTGTGAACAGCTGTGAAGGTAAGCCTGGGTAAGAAATGCTTAGTAAGGCTTAAAATGTATCCAAGCACATATTTCCGTAAAAATAATACATCGATGGGCTCATACCTCAATTCTGGGTCTTATTCACCGGCCTCCAGATAGATTTATTTTTTTTTTTTTAATTAGTGGAGAATTAGAACATAATACTTTCCAAGGAAACCACTTCTCTTTTCTTAAGGAAATTGTTAATTTTTATTGACTTTTGAAGAGTTTACCTCATATACAGTTCAAGTAGAAGTGCGGTGCTTGAAAAGCAGGCTGTGAGTGGCTCTGTTAAATTACCTTGAGAAGCTAAGGAGGTCTTTATGGCATTAGTAGGTAGTAATTGATGCATTCATCCTAAATCTCAACTTTGCTGCGGCAGCAAGTCCCAAAAATTAGCATAACAATCCTAAAGAACAAATGGGTCCCTGGCTGGAAGTTTCTCAGCTACCGATTTTTTCATTCATTACTGAGATTCTTTTTTTTCCTGGTGTTCTGCCACAGATCTTTTGTTCCCGTGGCACAGTATGCAGTTAAAATTATCTCATTTTGTATTTGTTTTTCAATAAGCAGAATGTGTTACACAAATGTGCCATATTCTTGGGTGTATTGTAAAACAAATACGGTGTTCTAAATGACACAAATAATTAGATTTTTAATATTCATTATTGTATCCTTTTTTTTTTTTTTGATTCATGATGGCCTGTGTTATAGCTATAAGGATAGTAACGTGATCTCTTATGTTCTGTATTGCATTAGATTTCCACAGCGAGATTAGGAAGCAAGTCTAAAAATATCCATTCCTAAGTATACCCAGATACATTTCTACTGCTTTTTTTTATATATATCACATAAATAGAACAGCTATAATTTTATACTAGTAACAGATCTAATTTGAGTAAGAACACTTCAGGTAGGCTGGGACAAATTAAAGCGTAAAAGTGGGAATGTGTGAAAGAAACATATGCTTTCATTTCAAGGTTTACGGTATTTAGCTATGACAGTGTTAAAATCTTGATGTTTTTTCATATGGAAGAAAACATAAATATTCACATTTCCTTAACAGAAGGGGCCTGTGGTCAACTACTTGTAAAAGATTGCTTTGGAAGATGCTGTTATCCTCTACCTGCAGGAAAAAAATCAACATGGATTTTTTTTCTTGGCAACGTAATCTCACAGTGAGCTGCATGATATGGAACGGAAGGAAAACAGCGTGGAACAGCCCCCACAAGGTCAGTTCGCCCAAGGAAAGAGTCCTGGGGACACTAATATCTGCTGAACTGCCTTGCCAGAAAATTGGATACAATGCCCTCGGTAATGGCCTTTTCTTATACCTACAGACAGCTCCTTTGATGTAAAGCGTTAAGGGATGCAAGTGCACCAGGACAGAGCTCGCTGTAGGACTTGAGCTTTTGCCCTAAAGCTGTAAGACAATGTATGAAATGTTTATCCCACTTGTTCAGGTTATGCAGGTTGCTCTTACTCATCTTGCATCTTGTTTGTTAATATTCACCCACCCTAAAGAATATTATATTCTATATAATATAATTCTATATATAATTATAATTATATTCTTCTTTTAGAATCTCAGTCTCCATACGAGTGAACTTTACCCCCCACTATATTATTTTTCATGGTATGAAATCTTTATCAAGTTAATTCCGGGCTCCTAGAAGATACTGAGTTGACACCACAGTATCTGTTTATGTGTGGGGTGAGTAAATTGCATGTGAAAGAGTCCACCTGTCTTCCACATCGCTCTTCTGACGTGTTCAACACTCTTCTAATGTGTTCTAATGTTTTTGTAAGTGTGAAATTTATGAAAATAGTACTAGCAATACTATCTCCCAATTAACCCCTTTTTTGCTGGAAAGGTTAATGGATAGTCTATTTTTTATTAAAAACCTACTGCAATAAAATTGCTGCAGGCTAATGGTCTTCTATGTCTCACTAAATGTAAAGGCCAGAAGAAGGAGCTTGTGAAAGGTTAACATAAAAGTTATGGGCTTTTGAAGAATAAATTCTGCATAAAATCTTCATAATTAAAGTCTTAATGCTTCAGGCATTTTGGTTGGATTGCTGTGCACTGCAGTATGGGATGGGTGAAGTTCAGAAAACAGTTTGGAATCTCAAAATTGCTCCAGATGGAAGGACTCAGATGTGCAGAGTACTCCTGCTACAGTACTGGTAAAAGAAAAGATCTTAATTCAGTTAAAAAACCTGAAAGGAAGTCAAAAGAGCTGTGCTCATCTAATTTTTCTTTGCCGTTGTAAACTTACAAATACTTCAAGGAATTTGGTATCAGATGAGAAAAGCAAATGTCGTAATTTGAGAAACAAGTAATTTTCTTCTTAAAGAGTGAAATTGAAGACTATTGGCTGTTTATGGTTCTAATCTTACAGGATGGTTCATCCCCATCAAGGAGCTTAGAAGATCTGGACTTAGGGCATTTCATTGCTGTGACTGTCCTGAGACTGAGAGAACTAATATCGGTGTCTTTCAGGAGAAGAAAAATATTCAACTATATAAGTTATTGTTAATAAAACTAAGAAAACTTT
Organism: Bucorvus abyssinicus; assembly: GCA_009769605.1. Lineage (NCBI taxonomy): Eukaryota > Metazoa > Chordata > Aves > Bucerotiformes > Bucorvidae > Bucorvus > Bucorvus abyssinicus. The sequence continues at coordinate 30,142,720 of CM020033.1, forward strand.
GTCCACATATTCATTGCAAAGACATAAAATTAAATTGAGTGTGTAATTTCAAAAGCATATGACACACAGGAACTGAAAATAATAAATTATGAGTTCATTTAGTGTTCATACAATCGTTATTGCAGCTGGCTTTTCCTTACTTACATTGAGCTCTCAACTTCTGCTTTCTTTCGGGGGGTTTTGTTGGGTTTTTGTTTGTCTGTTTGTTTTCTCTTGTTCTGTTTTATTTTGGGAGTTATTTTATTAAAGAAAATAAAGCCCGTAGATCATTTTATACTGATTACTTGCATCCAGATCTGCTGATACAGCAGGAGTCTTTACTGGAGTAATTTCTAACCTGATTTTAAGAAAGCCATCAACCTCCACCCTTAAAAACCACACAGCCCTAAAGCCTCACACACAGTGGTATTTGTAACACGTTTCTTTATCTAAATTGAGAAAGAAGTAGCCCTGGAATTCTTAATCTTTTCTGATCCTCCAGACCCTTAAAACCAACCTGACAAAAAGAGGATTGACTCTTGATATTAGAAATTTTGAAACAAATAAAAGTTAACGTGCATTAAAAATGTGAAAAATCATATTATCTCGTATTAACCAATCCCTTGTGGTTTTTAAGAGTTTTTAAGGCCCCCAGAACTGAAGCTTTCAATATATCCCTAGATGTTTCCTGTGCTACATGTCATTTAATGCTTCCTGTGCAGAGGAAATGCTTAGAAAATCTTGTTCCTCCTTCACATTCTGTTGTGAGGAAATTAGTTATGAAACAGTGTACGGATGCAGCAGTAGAGTAAGCTAAGACAAGGTGAGGTCCCTATAATATCCCTACAAAAATTAATCTTTTGTCTTTGTTTACAAGTTCCTGCAAACCCTGAGAACATCTCTACAGTACCAGTTGTAGTGGTTGATTCAGCTGGGTCTTAAAACCCAGTCCCTGACAATGGTTCCAGAAGAACATTTCCTGTTGTAGGCATCTTGACAGCTGTTGAAAAATAACTGCTTTGCAAAACAGTTTGAGAAATGTAGTCCTACCGAAAGTGGTTATCTTGGTAATTAAACCTCATTAACACGCTGGGAAAGGGGGGTGAAGAGCTGGTAGTGTTGGATAAAACTGTGCGTTAAAGAGGACATGGCCCCAGCAAGAGAGCGTTAGGGAGCGATAAGGGTCCATAGCCTTGTTTGTGCTACTGTGGCTCTAGGTGATCTGGTGGGTTTCGAGCCTGTGTTTCCATTTCTCTCTCTAAAGAAGAGGGATGCTTTTTATGAACGTAGTGTAGGACACTTTGGTTTGGGTTTCATTGTTTGCTTCGTAATAGGGTCTGTGAGCACCGTGCAATAAATCATCCGTTGAATTCTATTAAGATAGGGGGGTTTGTTGTAGTAGTAGTTGAAATCCTGGGGTTTACTACATTTCCATATTCATAGGGGTGGTACAGCTTTTGCTTATCTGTATGATGTAATTGATAGTTTCAGTACCGTGTAGAAGTCAGAGTCTCCTGCAATGCTGACGGTGTAGTGATCCTGCAGGTAGGTGTTGCTCTACCACTGGAGAACATTTTTAGCCCCTTGCATCCGAATGACGTAGAATTCCTTGGAAAATGAGACAGTGAAACAACAATCTCTTACATTTTCAAAACAGGGTCACCAGAACTGTGTGACATTTTTCAGAAGTTCTCAGTGAATTCTTTTTGCTGACATTCTGAACCTACCAATGGATAATGAAACCAAAACACCGATTTCTAAACTTGATTCTGCATGAGCTGGGTCTAAGCAATAAAAATGTGTAACTTAGGTTTTGTATATGAAAAACAATTAACTCTTAATGAGATCTTAACTTTTAGAGGTGAAGGAAGGAGAACAGAGGGTGAGTTAGAATTGCTGACAACCATAACTAGAGTTCTGGTTTCTCTGTTTTAATTTTACTGGTGGACAGTGGGGCCACCCGCTGTGATTCAGCATGGAGTACGCACCAAGGACTGTGTTCTCAATCAGCATGACGGTGATCCGGTATTCATTTGGGTGGGAGGCAGGTACCAAACACGTGTGTCTAACACGCCGTGACAAGCCTAGAGTACTCACCTGACCTCCAGCTACTGTTGCAGATGGACGTGGATCCCCTGTAGATCTTGTGCTCTTCCTCCTCTCCCTGTGTAAAGGTCACCTTAGGGAATCTCCGGTAGCACGAGATGCTTACGCTTAGGCAACTGGACAGAGCCTTTCCTCAGCTTGGAGAACTTCTTTTTCATAACCTGGCTTACGGAAAGTCACTTCTTTGACAGACGAAAATGCTTGGAATGATCGGGACTTCTCATCCCAGCTAAGGAAACAAATATATTAACTTCAGATTCTTCTGTAAATGACTGAGGTGTAACCAATGGCAACGTGCTGTTACTTTGATGTTAACCCCATTGAAATCTGTCATTATCTTATTTGCTTTCACAGACCAAGTCTGCTCTGTAAGGCTACTGATTATAAAAGATGTTTAAAGAATGTAAGTGCTTGCTCCTCTGTGGCTTTATGAGTTCATTGTTTTGTGTGTTTTTCTGTAGAAATTGAAGTTCTTCACCAAGCTTTTTATGTTCTGACAATATTGAATGACATTGTAGCGCTTTGGTAACCTCTTTAAAATATAAAACACAAACTAGCGTGAGAGCTGATGGAAATAAGTACCAGCATAACTGGTAATAGCTCTGACCCCATTGTGTCAAAGGTGGTGCAGGTGCTTAACTTCAAACATAGGTGCAGACCTCTCATGATGGTCTCTAACGAGCACATTTATACTGGGGACAGGGAGCACAGAAACCTCAGCCAAAATGAGCCTTCTGCATCTCCTCACTTTTTCATGGTTGTGTAAGTCTGTGGAGTACTATAGCCTGCTTCTGCGAGCAGCAATAACCTCCAAACCAGCTTCTCTGCTTAGCTGTTTTCCATGGCAGTACTTAGGGAAGTAGGACTCCTTCAGTACTGGCAACTTAAAATTGTCTCACACCAGCACTAAAGACAGATGGATAAAGAACTGCAGTGATTTTTTGCAATAGTTATTTTTTTTTAGGTGGCTGGTACCAAGAAATGGAAGCCAAAGCCTACCATATGCTCTCTCTGCCATGATATGGGGAGAACGATTCCCCTTGGGGAGACAAACCAAAGGCCTTCGGATGCACTAGAGCACTGCTGATACCTCAGCAGTTACCGGTGGAAAATTCTGAGCAGGGGAGAAGTCTGTATCACCTCTGCAATCTCGGCACCACAGTCAGTTCAGCACAGGAGATGCCACGCCGCCGCCTCAGAGTCCACAGGCAAAACTGGGTCAGGAGGGAAGATGCCTGATCTGAAAGAATGGAAAAAATCTTGTGCTAAAAAACATCCTTGTACAACCCTTAATCAGAAATGCTTTTACTCTAGTGCCTAATGCCTTGACTTGGAGTGGAGTCCTGCAGCCTCGAATTGCCCTCAATGTTATTTAGTTTTAAAATCCATGAACTATTGACTGCAAAACATCGTAGCCTGTAGGTACATTCAGAGTGTTCCCCTGTGCTGGAAAGGAGGAAAGATTCATATGGCAGAGGAGAAGGGATGTGAAAGTGAACTGCTACTGGCTAGAGTAGCTTTCTCAGAGGGGAGAACCTTCCCGAAGCATGGGCGTTAGTTCTCAGCAGTTTCTGGGTCGATATTGTAACTACTGGGCTGTTATAACGACAGATGCTGCTGCAGTCGGTTTTTATAGAGGAAGCAGCTACAAGTGCATTTTGGCAACATTTGTCCTTCTGAGTATGTCTCCCCACCGTTCTCAGAAGATGACTTCCAGACCGGGTGTCTCCAGTGTTAGGCATTGCTCTGAGTGTTTTCTGGATGCTGACAGAGCTCCTGCTTTGGGCTGCTGGGGGGAGAAGGCAGAACTGAACCTGCTGGAAAAAAATTAATCCCATATTTGCATACAGACTGGAGTCACCATCAAAATATCCGCAGGGTTTTTTTTTTTTTTATAGGCACTCTTCTTTTTAATTTTGCATGACTGTTCCTAAATCCTCCAGCTAACTTAGTTATAAAATTAACTTAAGCACCTGGTGAGTCCGTTTTCTAAATATACAAGGAATGCAAAAAATCGATCCTGCAGGAATGTCAACTTTCCCTTTGCTCTGCAGATGGAAAGATGCAGAGAGACAGCAACCTACAACACACCTCTGCATCTCCAAATTACTAATGTTTCCTTTTTTTTTTTTTTTTTTTGAGGGAGGGTTTAAAATGTTTGGCTTGAGATAAGCATTTGTATTGATAAAAACCGCATAAATAAACAGGAAAAGCGTTTACAGGGAAGTCCTCAGAGCCCCGTTTGTTACAACAGGAATTCCACAGCGTGACAACAATCTGTGTGCTTTGATTTGAGGGAAGACAGCAGGCAGAAGCAATGCACTGAGAAGCACTTTGGGTTTTGTTAAACTGAGGGAAACCCTTGGGATGCCATCCCCCATTTATCAATTCCCTTTGAGGAGGAGAGCAAAGCTCTATAAACCTCGGTGTGTAAGAACATTTCTAGTGTCTCTAGAACAGCAGAATATCATCACATTAGGGTTTAGAAGCAGCTCCTTTTCTTCATTGTTCTTGTGTTGCCTCTCCCCAGTTAAAAATACTCATCTGCGTGATTTACAGGACGTAACTAGGTACATGGTCTGTTTATGCAGTCTGGTTTTCGCCATCGTTTTTGTTTTGCCCTATTCCATAAAAAAGCATATAAATCCAATAATTCTCCAAAGAGTAAAGCAAATGTCCTCGGACCCTGTCTTTTAGCTCCACAGCTGCTGCATTCATCGAAGTGGAAGAAACGGGCAGAAACTTCCAGCCAATGAAGGTAAGTGCATGTTTTCTCATCTGATTTTTAGGTGGAAAAAATTCTATTTCTGTACCTTGGTAAAAACAAGCAAAGCTTTAGTTAGTTTTAAGGTAGTTTTCAGAAATTAATGCATCTGATTGTGTTTTCAATGGTGCAAATAAGAAAATTTCGCTGTGAATGGAATTAGACTGTTACCAGTTAAATAGATCAGGACAAACACTGTCATTCCTATTTTTAACAAAATATCTATCCAAAATGAGGAGTATAATTAATTACAGATGAAAGACCTTCCACTAGGTCATGTCATTGTACAGAATATCACTCAGCTATTAATTGTGATTATTACTCTGTACAGCTGCAAGAGGTTTGTAATTCACAACCAATCAACAGTTGTTTATAGGTTTCCACTCCCACCAACTTGTAGAAACAATATTGTTCTTTAGGGCAAAAAAGAAAAGAACCAAGAGTACTCAGTCCTGTAGAAACTGAAGCTCCTAGAAATGAAGGTAGATGAGTTTCATGTGGTCAAACTCCAGATTTCTCTGGAACTGCCTCCCCTAGAGGGCTTAATTTGTAAGAACTGACATTGGAAATATAATCTGCTATATGCTCTCTGATGAGCTACTGGGGCCAAAAGGTTCAAGAAACCTGTTCTGGTTGCCCATAGCACCAAAGTCTGAGGGTAGGTGAACAACTAAATTGTTTAATAACATCAATGAAATTATTTCCTACCTGCAGGTTACCTCTGACATCAAGGTTGGAAATGGCAACTTCTAAAAATTAACTTTCTCTGAAATGTTGTTAAATGCTTGGTAATACTGGAATGAAAACACACCCCCATGTCATCACAGGTTCCCGGGTGGACTCTTTTGCTCTTTCCTCACTTCTTGTCTTCCAGACAGGAAGCATTGAGGGGGCAGAGCTGCTATGTAGCCGCTGACTTTGTGGATCACAAGCCAGTCTGAATCCCACATTTAACCTGACTTTCTTATTTCACAAGTTGTTTTTAATAAAGGTAGAAGCAAACAGCCAGAATATTGACTGAACTTTGCATTTTTTTTTTTCTCTCTCTGTCTCTGGAGCTCTTTGTTCCCTTTGTCCAGCAAATAGAAATAAATAAATACATCACATGAACAGGTTTCTGTCCTCTTCCTGAAGCTGCTGGGTGTCTCGTGCCTGAGGCATGTGAACGCTGCCTGTCCAGCTTACTGCGCTTTTGTAGAAGATTGCTCTAAGGACCTCTCTGAAGCATTTTATATGAGCCTCATTACAACAGTATCAAAGTACATGACAGTCATAAATTGATTTATCTCCACAGTACTGTGATAATTAGAGAATTAATCTTTTGTAGATGAAGATCCAAAGCACAGAAAATCGTCCAAAGCTGAGCTATGACAGAGCAGCGGATTTCAGACAGATTTCAGCCAGCACCCCATGCAGCAAATCATCTTCCCCTGGTGCCCTGGTGTATCTTCATGATCTGAGCAGGGGTCACTCTGCCTACGCCGGAGCCCAGAAGCACACAGGCCAGGTGTAAAAGCAGAACTCTTTAATGTCACTGGCTCAGGTTTCAGCTCGTATCCATCATCTCGAGTGACACGCTCTTGCAGGAGCACAGCTATCAAACCTGCAGCTGATTTGCATTTTGCTGGCTTTGAGTGGAAGCAAAATTAAAGCCAGATGTTTCCACCTGCCCGAACACACGCTCTTGGCACAGACAGATACGCTGGGTGACATCTGATATTCCGACGGATTAACCTACTAGACTCACTTTAACATTAGAACCTCTGCTCTGAAGAGGAGTTTCACTTGAGACATGTGTTGTGTTTCTCTCAGTGTATTCTGTGGAGCGAGGTAAATAATTCAAAGCATAGTGTGCCTTAAAATCGTTCAATTTAGGGTCTTTACAAGTGTTTCTGTACTTCATGCTATCAGCAGATCTTTCTGGGTTAATTGTTGAGCAGTCACGGAAGATGATATCACATTTATCAATAACTAGAGGTGCGTGTGTTTCTGTCTTCAGGTGGAAAAGGGCAAATATCCGGCATGTGAAGTATTGTGGGTAACAGCAGAAAAGGAAAATGTTATATGCATGGTCAGCTTCAGGAATTAAACTCCCGTACATAGGGACCGATAGAGATCATGGAGCATTATTTGAAACAGCATTTTTCATATGTTATTTTCATTATAAAATACCAAAAATCCTAAACAATGCTGTATTTTCCCAAGTTTATGGCAGCTTTTAAAAATGCAAGACATGCATAAGACAAAAATTTTAAGCAAAGCCTTTTGTGAGTGTGATACTATATAAGTGAGAGTCAAATCTTATTACGAAGTTTCTTCAGAATCATGGAATGCAGGAGTGAAAAAGACCTACAATATTCTTCAAGTTGCCAAAGAATTGCTAATTACATGGAAAAAACACTTACTTAGGTATATCTGGAAGGAAAAAGATGTTGGATTTTGTGAACCTCTGATGAGAGAAGGTATGAGAACAGGATGTCTCAGGTTTCGGAGGTTTCTGATTTTCATCTGTGCTCCACATAGCTTTATTTCTTCTTGTGAGGTGATAAACGAGGGGGCTGATCCGGTGGAAAATTAATAAAGCACAAATGCAAGGGGGGTTTTTTGTCAGCTGAGAGGAGAGTCATATTAAATCACCACTTTCGGTTTCTTCCTTTGCATAGCAGTTTGCAGTTTTGAAACAGGAGTGTTCATTCTCCAGACATTCCTTAATTTCTAATTCACACAGCAGCTTTTCTGTAAGCACATAAAATTTTGGTTTGTTCACCCCTCTCTTTTTTGTTACACACCGGTTGTTCAGGATAAAGAGAGATGATGCTACACCAAAAAAACCCAACCGACCAAACCCGAAGCACTTGAGTCTTGGCTAACCAGCAAAACTCCCACATCACTTTTGTGCGCTGTACCCGCCGGGCTGGGATGGGGCGGTTGACCTGCACACCAGCTGCGTGCCCAGCCATGGCAGCAGCGAACGCTGGGATCGTGGACTTGCTGAGGGACGATGCTGCCTCCCGGTGGCTTCCTCCGTCGTTCAGTCTTGATGCCTTTAAATTTCAAGGCTGGTTTTTGGCTGAAATAAATCCTGTTTCTTTTGCGTTGTGAGTGCTAAATGCACACAAGAAAGCGCACTCCGTTTTGTACCCGCTAAGACATGGCCACAGCCTACGTGCATTTGCAGGATGTTTTTTCTGGCTTTTTCACGTGATTATTCTACGACAGTTGCAGTAATTGCGATTCAGACCGCAAACCCCAACGCTCTTTCCTTTTTACTCTGGCTTTGCAAGATTTTTCGGGAAGATGCACAAAGCGTTATAGTCCTTAAGCCAAATTTGGGTCCAGCGCAGTTTCTTTTGCAGCACGCTGAGCAATCTAATTGCTGGCAACTTCTCATCGTTCTGCAGAAATGATTGAATGAGGCTGTATCCTTCATTGTGACTTTCCAAGAACACCCGGGTCCACTTGACCTGTCTGCACAAAGACTGCAGAATCACTCGGAAGGTGACAGGCTTCTCAAAGGCTGGAAGTCACTGTTGAAAGGAGGGTCAGCCTTTCCAGAGCTTTGGGCACTCACTCCGGCAGCTCCCACTGTCACATTCAGAGCCGACTTCTTTAACACTTCATGTACTAAGCAGCTGAAAATCTTAAAACATGATCAAATTATATGAGCCACGTCTATGTGTATATAACGAGATAAGGCACGTCGCTACTAGTGTGCTCAGGACACGGTTATTGCGCAGGGGAACTTCCTTTGTAAACCCTGGAGAGTGAGATCTTGAAGTTTAAAAAGTATTTCAGATCGTCTCCAGACGCTTGTCTCGGAGGCTGTCAGCTTTAGCTGGCACACTTTGGTTCAGAAATATAAGGCTTTGCCAAGGGTGGCACAGAAGCCTCCGCTGGCCATTTCCCCTCGTACTAAAAGTGGGAAGGAGGAGGAAAGGCGCTTAAATGATGGAGTATGCACTAATTTGCAAATGTCCTGAAATTTAGTGATTCTTTTTAAAACAACACACTTGCCTTTGGTCAGGCTGTAGCTGCTGTTGCCGGAGGCGTGCTGTATTAATGGTGCAAAATGAGTTGAGATGGATATGTCCATTTCCATGTATTTTATTCAATTTTATATGAATTATAAAACCTAATTAAATGTCTGATTTCCTGAATATAAAGCAATTCCCCCTTTTTAAAAGGTGACATAAACAGGAAAACTAAATAAACTGTGTGAATTTAATATTACAGCTGTACAGTTAATTTTGAATTTTTACATTAATATTTTAGTTTTCTGTTGAAATCGCAATGTATTTCAGTTTGGGGGTATAGTTTGGGGGCTGCTTTATGGGGTTTTTTTCTTTCTCACCTTAGGACTGTGCTTAAGGTCTCATGTGGCCATGTGAGAGCAGCAGCACTGGATGCTCCAGACCCTGTAAAAGTTACAGCCTACCTTTAAAAGGTTATATTTAAATAGTTAAGTTAGTTAGTTTTAAATAGTCCTTCATTTTAGGTAACCATTTTAAACATGGAAGCCTAAAACTCAAGGCTGCCATGCATTGATACATTCTTGGCTGCCTCTTCTTTTTCTGGGTAGAATTCTGTCCAAAACAAAAAAAAGATGAGTATGACCAAGCCCTTGTGTCCTCCAATTAGCAGAGATTTGCACAGGTAAATAGAGATGATGTAGGTTGGTCAATGTGGCTCATGTTGGGTTTCAGAAACTGAGTTGCTCAGAAGTGCTGGTGACTTATGTGACTCATGACTATGCATCAACTGGTAATTCTGGATTTAGACACAGCATTAAAGGCAGGAAACACGTGTGAGCTAGTGTGAATCTCTATCAGCAGCAGACTCAGTGGAAGACGAGAGTTCCCAGCATAGACACGTAGGAGACCTGACCTGGTTGCACTGATTTCTCTCGTCGGACGGTGCAGGTGTCGATGTGCTGAAACCGTGGGGTTGTAGGGCTGGATACAGGCTCATTCTGACCTCTCCATGTCAGTCCATATGAGTGTGTCTGTGCTGTGCAGTAAAGACGTGTTAATGTTGCCGTGGGAGAACTGTTTGAGGACGTTGAGGTGCTGGAGCAGGTTCAGAGAAGGGCAACGAAACTAGTGAAGGGTTTAGAGAACTTATCTTAGGAGGAGCGGCTGAGGGAACTGGGGTTGTTTAGCCTGGAGAAGAGGAGGCTGAGGGGAGACCTTATTTCTCTCTACAACTACCTGAAAGGAGGTTGTAGTGAGGTGGGGGTCAGTCTATTCTTCCATGTTACGAATGACAGGACAAGAGGAAACAGCCTCAAGTTGCAGCAGGGGAAGTTTAGGTTTGATATCAGGAAGAACTTCTTTACAGAGAGGGTTGTGCAGCATTGGAACAGGCTGCCCAGGGAGGTGCTGGAGTCCCCATCCCTGGAGGTGTTTAACAGCCGTGTGGATGTGGTGCTGAGGGACATGGTTTAGGGACCCCGGCAGTGCAGGGTGAACGGTTGGACTCGACGATCTTAAAGATCTCTTCCAACCAGATGATTCTGTGATTTCTGTGATTCTGTTTGTTGCTTTTTCTTTCACCAGAGCGTTCCCCAATGACAGCTTTCCCACAGTGTTAAGTACCCTTGGTTATATAATGATATATTTTTCGTGTACTGAAGCAGACGAGTGCCTGCCACAAGGCCTGATTCTCAGCTGCTGTCTGTGATGGTGTAAGACACAACAGCAAGAGTTGGAAAAACCCAACAGAAAAAGAGGAAGGGAGAGACTGGGTCATCGTGAGCCAGGTAATCAGAGCAATCATGACCCAAGTATTCATCTACGATTGAAGCAGTATGTTAAAAATACAACGTTACAAATTTCTCCTCCACCAGTCTCCTTCTGCATCTTTCTTCGTGTGATTTCCCATCGCCTTATTGGCTCTCGCGGGATTGCTTTGGTTTGTACGCCACGAGGAGGTTTCCTTGCTAGTCGGGTTCCGTGGGGGAGGAAAAGCAATCCTTGTCATGCAGCAGCTTTTTCTTTGTTGGACGCTTGTCTCTCTTGCACTAGTGCCCTGTAGAAAAGAACATATTGCCTGATGAGATAGTGCTGCTTAGTGAGTGGTTAAATCCTTCGGTGTTCCTGATAACTTGGCTTTGAGGGAGGTGAGGATATTAAAAGCTTCCAGTTACAGACGTGTGCTGGAAGGACACGCCTGGCACTGTACTTTGGTGGTAGCACGGGAAGGTTAAGCGTGAGAGGGATGTTGTGCATCAGTGATTACAATTCTGTTTGTGTTTTTTCAGGCATGCCTGCCTCACTTTTCATTTTTGGCAAGTTCTTAGTTTAGAGCAATTTACTTTTTTTTTTTTTTTTTTTTGGCAAGAGTGGACCAGTCCAGTGGTCAAATTAGTTTTCCCCCTTCTTGCTTTAGAATACCTGAGCATCCAAGGCAATATTTGCTTGCAATCCTCTTCTCCTCCTGGCTCAAAAGCTTTGCAGAATTGCTGTTATCAGTTTTCTGTCCTGTGCCAGTATATTTAAACAGCAGGGATGCTGCAGCCCAGAGTCGGGGACCTGTAATCGCTCTGCAGGTTCATGATGTTTATGACATATTGTCTGGAGCGCGGCAGAATTCTGGAAAGCATCTTGGGTTAAGAAAGATACATGCTGTAACTAAAGCAATATTCCGTTGGAGAGACTGCTGTAAGTAAGAATCTTGAGTGCTAAAAGTTTTCCTTTCTAAGCAGTTCCAAATTAATTTATGGCACTGAGATGGTCTGTGAGTGCTTGCTACGGCTTTCAGGGAGCTGGTTGCTCACATGATTTAGTCTAGATTTTTTTTCTTCATCTGCTGCTCCATGTGTCTCTATTCTTTTTGCAAATGACAGCTCCAAGATGTGTAAAAGTGCCTGAATGGCAAGAAGAGAATCTCGCTGCTGATGGCAAGAACAGACACTCTATCGCAGCAGGGAAGAGCAGCTCTCAAGGTGCTGCTCCCAGAGCTGCCATTTTCCAGAGAAAAAAGATGTCCCATGCAGGCAGGCAGGAGGCAGACAGGCAGCGTATGCAGAGGGAGATGGTGAAGAGGATTCAGGGGAATGGGTGGTATTTCCAGCGGGAAAGGAATCATTTGACATGGCAACCTAGCTTAGACAAGACGAGAAGACGAGAAGAAAGCACAAGAGTAGGAAAAGAGACAAGGATTGGGGTACAAAGAAGCGTAGTCAGAGCAGCAGAGAAGAGGGATGAACAAATGGATGCAGCATCATTTTTTATAAATGTACCACATTGAAGACCTATCTATGAATGCATATATATGTGTAGATACTTACTTATACATATACTGTGTCCAGTTTTGGGCCCCTCACTCCAAGAAGGACATTGAGGTGCTGGAGCATGTCCAGAGAAGGGCAGTGAAGCTCGTAAAGGGTCTAGAGCACAAGCCCTATGAGGAGCGGCTGAGGGAACTGGGATTGCTCTCTACAGCTACCTGAAAGGAGGTTGTAGACAGGGGGAGGTCAGACTCTTCTCCCATGTGAGAAGTAATAGGACTAGAGGAAACAGCCTCAAGTTGCACCAGGGGAGATTTAGGTTGGATATCAGGAAAAATTCCTTTACAGAGAGGGTTGTGCAGCATTGGAACAGGCTGCCCAGGGAGGTGGTGGAGTCCCCATCCCTGGAGGTGTTTAACAGCCGTGTGGATGTGGTGCTGAGGGACACGGTTTAGGGACCCTGGCAGAGCAGGGTGAACGGTTGGACCTGATGATCTTAAAGATCTCTTCTAACCAGATGATTCTGTGATTCTGTGATTCTGTGATACATATACTTACATATAAAATACACGCATTTTCTTACTACTGTCTATATGAACAACTGCTGCTGGTATAAAATTATTCTTATGGTCTTAGTGCATAGTTTGAAAAAACTTACAAACTCCTTTGCTATGAGAGATAAAAGAGCTTCTGTATTCTCAGCAGAGGGAATATTCTGTAGTGTTCTGATACAATTATCTTATTCTAGTTCCTCTGTAATTCTGTGAAGTGGATGTAGAGACTTGGATAATTCAAGTGTATGAGTTAATAAATTACAGTTGGAGTATATCCAGTTACCATAATGGCTCTTAAATAATTAAACAAAGCAGTCTTAAATAGGATACTGCTACACCACACTAACTAGAAAGGTGTCATCAGAGTTACTAAAAACCTATCCCTTAAGGTCCCATTCCACTGTGTACGTAGAGTACAATTAGTGGCTGCTTCGTGGGTCTAAAGGAATCGAGTATAAATCAAAGGCACAGAGTGCTCGTGGGGAATTGAGCGGAATTTAATGACAAGAATTGTGTGGGTTATGGAAAATGTGGCTTGGTTGCTGCTGCTGCTGTGTTGGATGTACCACCTAGCCTTGCTGCGTCTCAGCTGACCTGCCGGTAGGATGGTTGTAGCCCCCACCCAGTCACTGCAGGAATAAATGCTTATAAAGTTCTTTCACACTCTTCAAAGAGAATACTACTTTTTAAATCAACATCTGGAATAAAGCTGTTATTGGAAGACAGCGGTGGATATTGACCATGCTTCAATCATGCCTTGAAGTCCTGATGAAAGCAGAAAGCAATGCTCTCGTAATTAGTTCCACTAACACCTGACAATTTACTTACGTAAGTGAAGGATACTAGATTAGTCCTTTGTTAGGACTCTCGCAGGAGCTAAATTTGTACTTGCTAGCAATGAGGCAATAATGAGCAGATTGATGCTTTGTACAGACATAAATGAGAATTAAAAAAAAAACCCAGAAGCCTAAGACAAAAGGGGAAAAAATTTAAAAAAAAACCACCCTCCATCAAATTCTCATGCGCGTAAAAAAAATGAACAGTGATAGCATAGTTCTTTTCCATGGAAAACTCGAGATTCTGTCTGAAAACTGAGTAAAGGCTGTAGAGTAGAGCATACTAACAAAAGACTCTCTGGAAGAACTTTACTCAAAGGCTTTTTACTGTCTGTGCTATGTGAGATGTTCTCACAGGAGGCGGGCCATATATTGTGTTACTTTCTTCGAGAAAATGCAGGAAGGCAGCTGGCGAAATACCAGGTGTCATCCAACACTTGTTTCAGACACAGTAAAGCAGACCAGTAATGCAGGTTTCTATGATTTATCAATAAAGAGCCCGACCACATACACCAGTCACCTCCAGACAACTCACTCAGTGCTCTTTTAATAGGAATAACTGAGATTTATATAGTGCCTTTCATCACCCAGAGATCCCAAAGCGTTTTATGAACTCCTTTAAACACCCTTTTTGAGAGGAAATACAAGGCCCATGAAGAAAATGTGACCACCGCTTGGGCAAGAAGGAATTGTCTGGCAAAATATGCAATACCATTATACAACAGTTTGGGACAGGAAGAGAAGGACAAAGCTGTCAAAACAGAATGGCAGGTAGTATATAATTAGATGCATTATAAATACGTGCAATTTATCTAAGTACCCCGGTGCTGGAATCTAGCCATGATACGGCACTTCCCTCACGGGAGATATTTGTATTTTTTGAACCTATAATGTGACATCGATCCAACACTAAGTGTTGCAATACTTTCCTATGTGTGCAGCTGCAAGGAGAGTGTGCTTTTCTCACTGGTAGTTCCACTATGGCAGTATCCAAAATATATCAGGTGCTGTTCCGTTGCTGATATAGTTCTGGTACTAAAAAAAATATCACAGGACAAGAAGAAAAGAAAGGGAGGGATGTACAAGAAAATAAAAGAGGTGATAGCGCAGCTCGCTCTACTCTTTCCTTCACGCTTTGGATTTGTCTTGGTCACTGAGGCTGATTTGCCACTCTCATTTTCAAAAAATCCGCTTTTCTGCTTCACGTCACCTGGGAGGTTGTTTTCACCCTTATCTCAGTCGCTGGGGGAACCAGGCGTGTGTTCCTATGGTCAGACGGGGTCCAAATCTGATTTCACTTGCACCCCGTGTAAACCCGTGAGGCTCCGGGCAGTGTAAAGCAGGGCGTGCTGGTTGGTTGGTTTGTTTTTCATAAATACTGTGAACGTGTCGGAGCGGGCTGTGATATTTTTTAATTCCTTTCCTTGCCCTTTTCCATTTCCAGAAGCCCTGGAGGAGATGCCTCTGGGAATCATTTATTTACAGACAAGGTTTATTGAGTAGTGAAAATATCAACTTGTTTTGTTGCTGTATTTTCCACTTCTATTCTGAGAGATTAACCTGTACAAGAAAAGCACTTTAATGGAATGTAACTGCTCTATGAAGAGGGCCTGAAGAGATATCTATGCAGTATTTATACGCTGTCTCGATTACCACTGCAAAATAGTTTGATGATTCAGCAAGGGGCCCTAACAGTATCTTCAATAATTCTTTCCCGTTCCTCTGAAGAAGAACCAAATCTATACTATTGCTTGGGGGTTTTATTCCCTTTAGGTTACACATTTCAGTACAGAAAGTACGCGCGAATTCTTCCCTGAGCTGGAAATGCAGATGAACCAGGCGGCCAGGCTGCCGAGAGTTCGTAACCACGCAAGCTGCTCTCCACGAGAATCTGAGGAGCCAAACATGCCTGGTTCCCCGTTACGTTAAAGAAAAAGCGTTGGGGATACACCCCTTACCAGCGCACTCACAGCACTCAACAGAAACGCGATGCAGCGGAGGAAATGTTCTACTCCAAATTGTTCGTGTAGTTCCTGTAGTTACAAAGCACGTGTATAAATTTTCATTGCCTCCAAAGGCAAAAGCTCAGGAGTTAAGTAAGAAGAGTGAAGAAACCGAGAGCAGCAGTTGGAAAGAGCTGGTGCACAGCACTGTGTGGGGGATGCTGTAAAGAAGAAGATCTTTTAGCAGTGTCAGAGAGCGCATCAGGAGAGTCGGTCGCGAGCGCCAGTGGCTCAGGAATACACGACGAGCTGTTGTTAAGGCTATTGTGACAAGTTATATGGAGCACCAAGGGATACTCCAGACTTTATCAAGAGCGAGGCAATCATTCCTACCGCCGTAAAAGTATCTTGGCAGGCAAAGACGATAAATGTAATAAAAGAGGGGGGTAGGGGAAATGTTGTCTGTGCCCATAAAAGAGGACAGTGATTGTGTAGTTATAGTGCTTCATAAAATACTTCAAGTTAGCAGGCAGGGAAGAAACTGGGTGAAAAGCTGAGTACAAAGCAACCCATTATATTTTTGCTGGAAGCTGGGAGGGTGGATGAGGGAAAATACCGTTGGATCCTTAGTGTGGCTTTATGCCTTTCTATGAACAGCAGCTGCTGGCCACTGTGGCCTACAGAACTCTGCAAGATGGACCTTTTCTCTAATTCAGTATGGATACCTTTTAAAATTCTAGCTAAAAGGAAGGATAGTAGTAAGGCTGAGAGAAGCAAAATGACTTCATTAAGGACAGACAGTGTTTTTACATAGTCTTAGACGAAGAACCATACAAAGCACAGGGTGGAAGCTGTGAATTAGGTGACAACTCCTCATTTCGGATTTTTTTTTCCCCCTCTGGAAAGCTGTGGCAAAAAAAAAAAAAACAAGCAAAAAAAAACCAGAACAAACAACCCAGCTGGTTTTCTTGATAGGATTCAATAATTGTCCAAACTGGTTTTGCATAAAAACCTTCTTAGTACAGATCTCTTTTCTGACTGAAATGGTCACATTCATAGCTAGCAGTGATATAGATTAGATCACCAACAATGGGTGGAAAAAAGAAACAGTTCTGTCAGTTCAGAAGAATTATTTTGTGTCGGTCCTTTACTTCCTCCTCATTTCCTTGAAGAAGTCTTTGGGACTCAACTATTCAGTTCAATATATCTTGTATGCACCCTAAACACTAACTGAGGCAGAGCTAAAAGATTTGTGATTTACCCTGATTTATTCAGGCTTTATTCTGCTTCTGTGCAGCAGAACATGGTAACGGGTATGGATTCAGACTTGGAAATACATGCCGTTGGAACAGGAGGATTCAGTTGTTTAGATATAGCGGTTAATGAGAGCTGTGATGGCTCTCTGGAGATACATAAAAGACTACTAATGACTGGTTCATTTATAAGTGATGAAGATCTCTCAAGATCAAAATCCTTCAAAAAAATACAATAAATAGAGAGCTGTGAACTTGTGGAGAACTTGACAGTGGTACACTGTCACTGTCACCCCACTGGCGAGACTTCTTTAGTGCTCAACTTTTCATTTCTCATTTGCAACATCTTGCGAGACATTTAATTTACCTTTCTTCTGCTGCTTCTCCTCTTTGCTTTGCAGAGCCCAGTGGTTTGTGGCTACCATATGTCAATATTTTCTCAGTCACATCTTTTTTCTGCCTGAAACTTCTAGTGGAGGATAGATGTTGCACAGTTCTGTGCAATTGCGATGTGCTCAGTGTCCCTTCAGAGACAGCAGCACTCATGGCCTCCGCTGCTTGAACAGCCAGCCCATTTGAGAAATTTCGGAGTTGTTGTGCAAACATAGATCAGCTGGACAACACCTCTGCAGCAGGTCTTACCTGTGCTGAGACGTCAGCACAACATTGCATTTCCCCCTAGAAAATACTTATCTGAAATACTATAGACCCCCGAGGGGAATAGTTGAAATGCACACAACCCTCTCCAAAACACCATCTAATCTCTAGGCACAGAAATAGGTGGTCGTATGTGAACATTGGAATGCTATCTTTATGTATTTATCTCTTTTCAGATTTGCATCTTATTTCTATGCTAATACTTACTGAAATTGGATCACTTAAGTGATGATAAAATATAAAACCCAAACTGGATATTTTAATAACTCGTTTTACTGGATAAATAAACTAAATAATTATTTCCAGAAATATTTTCTTCTGTTTAGTTGACAAACAAATGATTTGTTGATTACCTGGAGCCTTGAACTTGGAGCAAACACCAAGCAAATATTACCACAAGAGTTTATCTGAATCGCTGGGAGAGCTGGACATGACACGTAGTCCTATGCTATTTGTGAAGTACTTTTCTGATTTGTATATTACAGAATCACAGAATCATCTGGTTGGAAGAGACCTTTAAGATCATCAGGTCCATCGAGTTCACGCTGCACTGCCAGGGTCCCTAAACCATGTCCCTCAGCACCACATCCACACGGCTGTTAAACACCTCCAGGGATGGGGACTGCACCAGCTCCCTGGGCAGCCTGTTCCAATGCTGCACAACCCTCTTTGTAATGAAATTTTCCCCTGATATCTAACCTAGACCTCCCCTGACACAACTTCAGGCCATTTCCTCTCGTTCTATCGCTTGTTACTTGGGAGAACAGACCAACCCCACCTCGCTACAACCTCCTCTCAGGAAGCTGTCAGGAGTGATGAGGT
Source organism: Bucorvus abyssinicus (assembly GCA_009769605.1). NCBI lineage: Eukaryota > Metazoa > Chordata > Aves > Bucerotiformes > Bucorvidae > Bucorvus > Bucorvus abyssinicus. Next base: position 30,160,862 of record CM020033.1, read on the forward strand.
CTTCCCTGAGTCTCCTTTTCTCCAGACTAAACAACCCCAGGTCCCTCAGCCACTCCTCATAAGACATGTTCTCTAGACCCTTCACCATTCTCTGAACCTGCTTCAGCACCTCAAAGTCCTTCTTGTAGTGAGGGGACCAAAACTGGACACAGCATTCAAGGTGTGGCCTCGCCAGTGCTGAGTACAGGGGCATAATCACTTCCCTGCTCCTGCTGGCCACACCAGTGCTGATAGAAGCCAGGATGCCGTTGGCCTTCTTGGCCACCTGGGCACACTGCTGGCTCATATTCAGATGGCTGTCGACCAGCACCCCCAGGTCCTTTTCTGCTGGGGATCTTTCCAGCCACTCTTCCCCCAGCCTGTAGCATTGCAGGGGATTGTTGTGACCCAAGTGCAGGACCTGGCACATGGCCTTGTTGATCCTCATACAGTTGGCCTCGGCCCATCGATCCAGCCTGTCCAGATCCCTCTGTAGAGCCTCCCGACTTTCTGTTCTGTAAGTACTGCTTTACTATTACTACTTCCCTCACAGAATACTCAATAGGATCTAGAGAAGTAAATCTCAATCATTCTTTACATGTAGCTCTCTCTTGCCCATATGGGATGAACGGCAAGACTGCCATTAACCCCAGCAACTGGCAATGAAATCCATGATTTGAAAGTGAACTCAAATTAGAGTGGACAGCATCAGTGTTTCAGCAGCTAGAGAAGCAGGCATTGCTTCATGACCTGAGACGTATCAGGCAGCTGTAACTTCCACTGAAGTTAAATTATAAATGCTTGACCCCTCCCAGCGCTTGTCCCGCTGAGGACTGGTGACTAGTGACTAAAGGAGAGAAAATGACAGTTTAGCAGGAGTAGTTCTTCAGGGTTAAGTAATCAGAAGATTCAGCAGCAGCTGAACTGTACCGAGAGGGATGGTGCAGATCTCTTTCCGCCAAAACTAAAGTTTTAAATGCTACACATGGATGAGAAGGACTTTGACCATTATGTCACTACAAAAATTAATACAGCTGTGAATAATCATGGTAATCCATTCCAATAACATGAATATTCATGTAATATTGCCATCTGATAAAGGTTAGGTCAGTAAGGAGTTGTAATTACTGCTGTTGATAAACTCTTACATTATGAATATTGAAGGCTGAAATAATATGTGGTTTTCAAAATACCCTTTTAAGGGTACTGCCAGTTTCACTTACTGCTTCTTTATCTCTTTCAGCTCTCCTATCTTTTCGATTAGTCAGTGTGCTTAGGAGGGCACAGACCCTCACCTCGTATGCCTTGTCCAGTAGGAAGTACCTTCAGGAGAGCAACAACTCCTATTTAATACCTATATAAAAATCAAATTCCAGTCTGACTTAATCCTAATGACACAAAAGTAAATAAGATCCTGGATTAACAATGAAGCAAACTTTATTAACAGCAAGAACAAAAATGGTGAATAACTGAATCACCAAAGTGTTAAATTATCTATTCTAATATCTGTTTTCATTAGGTCAGGCACCAATTTGTTTAGTGCAGATTTACACGGGAGCCTGTTTTTAAAATGCTGGTGCAAACAGTTTTCACTTAAACAAAATACCCATTTCTTGGGGGATTCCCAAAGTGTTTTGTACATGCCAGTTTCTCCATATTACTCATTGTCTTTGAGTAATGAAGAAGAGAATTTCAGTCATCCAGAGTGTCATTAGAAAAGTGTGGCAGAGCTCCGAGCTGTTGGCTGCGGTTTGACCTCTGGTTACCACGCCTTGAGGTTTTTTGTGAACAGTAGCCCATTGACTCTTGCTGAATTCATTCAGTGTAAGACTTAAGTACCTAAAGTGGAGTTCCTGATGCTCAGGGATGCATCCAGAGCTCAAAGGTTTGACTTCCTCTCTGGTGTGCGGGAAGATCTAGGCAGAGGAAAGCAAGTTAAGAAAGCGTACCCTGAGCGTGAGGTTTCATGAAAAAGGCTAAACTCAGCCAGAGGTATGGTTTTCTTCCCCCTCCCCTCTCTTTGTTCCCTCCGTTGTGCTAGAAGAAAACTGCCCTGAGAAGAAGAAGTGAAGAGTTTTCTCCTGAATTATTTAGGTGAATGTAAGGTGCCATGAGAACGTATAACCATAGATAGGCTGTTCCTCTGATTATCGTGAGCTATTAGATCAACTCAGCCACTCCAGAGCTCAGGCTGACCTCTCTCCATGTGGTCTGTTGAAACTGCTAAGCATGTGGATGCATTTTCAACCCTGGCTGTCGTCTAGAGATGAGAAGTCTTCCAGAGACTGACCTAGCTATTTGGAAACTACAGCCCAAAGTCCTCTCTTCAGGATAAGCCTCTACAATCTTTCTCTCAAAGAGCTCATGTGATGATGATTTACTCTTCTCTTTTTAACAGGACGGAGAAGCAGTGGTAGTGTCACTCCTTACCTTCAAGACAAGTGGTTAGAAGTTACTACCCGCAAAGTGAGACCCTGGTCCAAGGCCTGTCTCAGCCAAGGTGGTTTCAAAGAAGCTACACCTATCTGTTCAAACATCATCCTAGCCACCAATGGGGACAGAAATCCTCTTCCCCAGCTAGCCTAGTCTGCTGCTGGGGAGGAAAGCGCTAAGAAATATGACACATCGAAAATGTCATGGTAGTGTCATGAGGTATCATTGAAAATATACACGTAATCTGCAGCTTTCGGAGAGCTGTTGGTATGCTGATTATGTGACCCTGAACAAACCAGATGGGCACATCTAGGCACTGCGGACCTGCTTTGCTTACTCGTTCTACCCTGTCATGGCCCAGGCATAAAGCAGAGGCAGGGACCTATCTGATCAACCGGGGCAACTCTGGACATGCACAGTCAGTTCAAGGCCAGAAGGAGAAACCTGCTTTGCGTGAGGTGTTCCATGGTAGGTATCAGCTGAGCTGAGCCCCATGTTGGATTTATTCCTTTCACTTCTGTTTTACTTGACAACACTTTCCCATCCCCTCCACCCTGACCTGCTCTAACCCAACTCCTCTTACACCGATCATTTAACGAGCCGTGACCTCTGTGAAGCCATGGCCTATTTTCAGTGGTCAGAACTGTTGCTCTCCATAGTACCATCAGCTGTGCCAGTGTCCAAGGGCACTTTTAAAAAAATCCATGTATGATGAATGTAGATTTCTTAAAATTGATGAAATATTTATTTTACTAATGGGGGTCAGAATGTTTCTACTTAGTTATCAAGAAAAGTTTGATGAATCTAATCCAGAATGTAAGTTTTTTAGAGAGAATATAAAGCAGTGCAGTTGATATGAGAAGATGTTGCCTTCCAAACCTTCAACCCTCTGAGAAGTGAGAGGTAAGGGGGCAATAACCCTCTTCAAACTGTGAAATACTAAAGATACATCTGAAATGTTTCCCTTGCAGATTTTACCTAGAAGCTGATTTATTGGTGCTCCAGCATATTGGGTAAATAGGACCATGCTTCTGACTTGATAAGCCTGATGAATTACAGGATACGGGACCTTCTATCCTGCAACCAGTGGTCAAAAGTGAGTTCAGTGATACCCGCCCTGTTTCTAGTGGTCGGTTGACCATGCTACTTGTTGGCCTCTGCAGTTCTTTCAGATGACAGGATGACAGCTTACTTCTTCTGGAGGCGTATTTGCAGAATAAATAGCCTTAGTAACATGCCTGTCAATTCATGACGAGGAATTCTTTTTCATCCCCTTGCTTTTCCTGTTCTATGCAGAAGCTGGACAATTCATCACCTTTTGTGAGAAATACATTCTGCCTTAAAGGAAAAAGTCGCATTCCAGCTTGAGTTAGTCAGTACTAGGGTTTGATGGTTTATCTCTACAAAGGAAAGGTGGCAAAGGTATTTTTTTACTCCCCGTTCAACTCTCTTAGCTCACCTGTTCACCAATCTCTTCCCCACTTCCCTGCACACTATAGTGTAGGAGCATATCCAGGAGCAGAGTATTTTCATGGGTCAAGCTCCCTGCTGCCTAAGAGATAACGCAGTCACACTAAGACAATTGATTCTGTTACAAAACAGTCCAGAAGGACTGTTCCTTCATCTTCCTTGTGGACTTTGATGCAATTAAAACGGAAGAATTTAAAGTTCTTTTTCTTCATTAATCACAGATTCACAGGGTGGTTGAGGTTGGAAGGGACCTCTGGAGGTCAAGCGTGGCCACCTAGAACCAGTTGCCCAGGACCACGTCCAGATTCTTTTGGATATCTCCAAGGATGGAGATGGCACAACTTCCCTGGGCAATCTGTTTCAGTGCTTGGTCACCGTCACAGCACATTGCACCTGTTGGATCCAGCTTGTCTGGAATTGCCTTCACCTCCTCTATCCGCTGTGTTCATAAACTGCCTTAATAACATGCACTGCTGTCTACAAAATGGAAATGTGATTTTTATGATCTACGATGGCTATAAATTTCACCCTTTTATAAACGTCTCTTTCTTGGCATGTACATTTTCATACAACAAATTCACAGACTACTATTATTCTAACAAGTCAAAAGTAACCAAGGCCATCGCCTGCCCCTGAAGCTAATGGCTTGTGTCCACACTACTGAAGCTTTCTAGTTTCTAAAACAGGGTGGCTACACCCAAGCTTTCTCCTAGGAGGCATCCCTGGCCTGTGCTAACTCCCAAGCAGTTCTTGGACATTGTTTGGGGAAGTGCTGGTTGGCACGGGCTGGAACAGCAGCAGGGACCACCTGAACGATTTAACGGTTCATACAGAGCATTGAGTACCATGTCCGGGAATGTTTCCTGGCACTGTTTAATGGGCTGCGTGTATAAATTCTACGTGAAAGCTGCATTAATGTGGCTAGTAGGTAAATAGGAAGAAACTGTTGACCTTGGAGAACACTTTCAGCGCTACTCTGTCATCAAACGGGTGGATATTTCAGGTCGGGTAGCCAACCTGCTTCTGTGTGTTCTGTGGGTATTACTGGGGGATTATAGCGGAGGGGCAGAAGTGCCAATGCAAACCTCCCACCTAAATTTAACCTCACAGCTGAACTAACTTCATTGATACCAAAGTAGAGGCAGAATTTCAGACAAATTAAGTGGAGAATCACAGCACAGAGGAGCATGTCCCCCATTTCACGCCATCTTATTGTTTCCCTTACGGGGCTTCAAAAGGGAACTAAGGCAGCCCTGCAAAGTGGGCTTTGAAGGTGAGCTGCTTTGTGACAACTCCCTGCAGTGATGCGTGCTGATACCAACAAATGTAAGCCACGCTTTGTTATAACCTATCATTTAAGTGTCTGTGCAGGCTAAAGACCTCCATGAACGGCAAGGGTGACCTGGCCCCCAGCAGGGCCCAGGAAAGTTCCCACGTTGGAAACTCAGTGGCTGGGAGAAACTGGGTGAGGCTTTGGAGGCTGAACAACGATGCCCACAGCTGAGCATAACAACCCTGCTCGGAATAGAGAGAGAGAACTCAATGTCTTTGGTTGCTTAAACCACTTGGACATGTTTCAGTCCTTCAGTCCAACGACGGCATCAGACGGTGTTTAGTGCTTACAGAAAAGTATTAAGAGATGTTTTGTTTCAGGGGTTGATGGTTTTGCAGGTTTTACTCATCTGGTTTATCAGTACAGAATTAAAGTCACTCACACCATGCAAAACTGTTGAATTTTTTTCAACGTAAGGCTCCGTACAATGGCATTTATTGTATGTGTTAATAAAACAATTATTAACTTCGTTAGAAAAAACTCTCTTGCTGACTTACAGGAATTAGGTAAAAATATTTTGGTATAAATTGTTTCCTAGTATTCCTTACTTGACCTGTCTCAATTGACCTATATTAAAACTACTTACTATTTATCTTCATTTCCTCTTGAAATTTGCTGTGAACTCATAAAGGTTTATCCAATGCCCATTGAAGTCAATGGGTTATAAAAGGTCTTTTAACAGCAAATTAATTTTTCTGGTGGATTAAATGGTTTTAGGTAAATGGCATATTAAGTAATGTAAATTATCATTAGCCTAAAGTGTTATTCTAATATTATTAGCTTTACTACAGTTTCCAGGCCAGGGTCTGATCTCAATTACACTGGCATGAAAGCTGATAACTGTTGACTTAGAGCTGCTAAACTTTTTCTGAACATTTACTAGTGTAACAAATGAAAATTTGGATTCCTTCTCCTTCCCGGTGGAACTTAAAATGCAGGCTTCATTTGCTGACTTTCCAGCTGGTATTTCTCATGCTCTCTACAATAGTCAAACACACTATTCTTTCTTGGAGTCAGTCGTGTTGCAAGACACATTTTTTTCCCTTTTACCATCCTGTGTTCTTTCTTTGAAGAAGAAAAAGTGATGCAGTTGAACACTTAATAGCTTTTCCCCTTACTACTGCTTTAAATCCTCATTTTCTCTAAGAAGTTATTAAAAAAAAAAAAACCTCAACCAAAACCTGAGGTTTTTCTCTATCTTCTGTTGAAACGGGACAAGAAAAACACAATTTCACTATGGAATGACAATACTTTAATGTCTGTCTCCCTAATAAAATCTAGTTTGTTTTCCCTAGGTAGCCTTGTATGTGCATAAATAACAGGGTTTATAAACAAGTGTCCCTATCCATATGGTCACCCATCTGGTGGTGAAGAATCCCGAGAGAGATACCAATTAGTGGGAGCACAAACACAAAGTTAGGAAAAGCTACTAAGACTGTTATTTGTACAGCTTGCAAATGATAAATCCCGATATCACAATGATAGCTACTGTTCTTCTAAAGTGTCTTTCATCCTGAACAACTCTGCTGGTATTTTCCGAGGAGGAATTATTATAAACATAATTATACGATGCATCTTTGATATGCAGGGGAGCTAAAAGAACTTTCTGGGATAAGTGCAGGGATTAAGGGATGAGAACCCCCACGACCTTGCTTTAAAGACCTGTCTCCTTCTGCTTAAATTCAGAGCCTTCCGTTGGACACGAATGTTTCCAATACGATGGGAAGGGAAAACTAGACTTGTGGGGATAGTGACCACTGGAACTGGGCGTCCCTGTGTGAGTGGGTGCGTCACGATAGAGCAGCAAATCCCAGAGACCTCTTTTTGATTATTTCTTATCCGATTACCTTCCTAGCTTCCATCAGACAACAGATGAAGGAGCAGGGGCTTGAGATCAGCATGAACATTCCCCGCAAACACACACGTGCAGCTTCATCCCATATTGCTGAGCGTGGCAAAGCTTGAATTTGGCAAGTTCCTTGGAGTGGGTCTGTGCTAATATCCAGTGTGCTTTGGAGGGTTGGTGGGTACAGCGTGACAGCCCTTTCTTAAACCTGTCTGCTTTTATATTTGGATTATCTTTGGATGAAAAGAAGCGAGATTGTGTAAGAAGCCAGAGCAGAGGTGTTTTTAACCTGTTTGAAAGCTGTGTCCAGAGTTATCCCAACAATGTTTTCTATTGACAATACCTAGGCGGCTGAACTCTGAGCATAAATACTCTTGTCAGCTTTCTGCTCAGCACAGTAGGTGTCCCGAGTCTCATCTTCTGTTATGTTGTTCTCTGTGTCTCATACCCAGAGTCCACACACTCAGCAAAGAGTTCTGGATTCTGCCCAGGGGGAATCAGACCTCTGAATGTCATATATTTCCTTCTAGGCATAAGAGTCTCTTATTGGATCTGGCTTCGGGAGCAGAAAGTACACTTTGGGGAATGAGTATCTTCGGTGCAGAAGTATTCACATCCCTTTCAATGGCAAATGTAGGATACTGCCACTAATAATTTCTGCCATTTTTTATTACTTAGACTGTGTTTGAATGTGATTTGAGGAAATTAACTACCTAAAAGACTCTCAACTGAATATTTTGGAATACAGAATGATTAATCTTCCAGCAAGATCTGAAAGAATCTCTGATGTACAGAGTGTTTTGATTGGTAGTCATGGGGAAGATTTTCAAAGGTCAGGACAGAAGAGGAATGCAGAATTTATCCAGGGAAGGATTGGAGTTTGCTCTATAAGCCAGTTAAATTTACATCAAACCTGAAGAGAGGTTAACGTTATTTAAATTTTCAGGGCTGAGAAACAAATGACTGAAAGGTATTATATTCGTCCACAGTGGTGCACTACTCATGCAGTAAAGATTAGGGAGCTCAAGCTATTATCGTAGGTATATATGGTTATTGCAAAACTTTGGATCAGGGTTTCAGGTTTTGTAAGGATTTCTGGGTGCACTCGGCTTCTATCATCCCGATGTCTGCGAGAACAGAAGTTATAGCAACTCACGTGGCTCTCAGAGCTGTAATGTATCGTGCCAAACGCACGGTGTTTCAGGGGCTTTGAGTCAAATGTGATCACTTTACCAGCACAAAGATATGTGCTTATTTCTTTTCCTTGGCTGTCAGAGCTGGTAACGCCGTTTGGAGTAGGGCGGTCAAACTGTGCTTTTCTCTGCTGGCTCTTTATTGCCAGCAGTAACAATCCAATAACACAGACATAACCCGATTGCCATTTGCTTGTCCCCGAAGTTACACCAAGAGAAAACCGCTCTGCGGAAAATGTCCTGTTAGGGATGGAAATTAGCATCATGTGGAGACAGTGGAAGACCTGCAGACAATATGGATAAAAATGTGACACCACCTTTACTGCCAGTAGCGATACAGAGAGGAAAAACTCGTCTGAGCCATGTGTATTGAGTGGGTCTAGATAGCAGAGCTGGCTCTTGGGGAGACGACTGCAGGAGTCAGAAACCCTGGGCATCTAAGTACCCGCTGGGCAAACATGGCCTGGAAACACAGCCACCAGACCCTTGGTGGGTATGTCCATGTGGCACTTGCTGCGGAAAACCCCAGCTCTGGTTATCACAGTGTGATAACATGCTTGACTTTGTAGAGCTGGAAGCGGTGAAGGAAAAACCCCTCAAATTTTAAACCAAACGTATTTGATATGAAAAATCACTGACAGATCATGCTTATGGAGCTCCAGTCACTTTGAAGAGCAGAAGCACAATGTAAAGAGCTATCACAGAGAACTTATAGGACTAAAATTATCTACAGCAAAATAGGTGTAATGAGACACCGAACCAAAAAGAAACCTGTGCTTGCATTGTTGGGGTGGATGAAGGGTATGGCTCTGTCTCTCTGAATAGCATGTTAGTACTTACCAACCTGAATGACATCTACAGGTTGCTCAGCTGTTATGAAACCCATATTTCATATTGCACTTAATGCAAATTCTCATCTGAATTTGTTACTGATTGTGATAACACGGTTTCATCTGAGTTTCTAGTTCTGTTGACATAATTATGACTATTTCATATTTGTTTGCAATAGTTACACGTGCAGGCTGTGCTATGCATATTGTATTCTCCCTCAGAATTTACCTGAAGATGTGAGGTGAGAAGAGTGGAGTTTAAATCTTCAGAGAACGAAGGTGTAATTGGTAGATGAAAAGAAATTCTTATGAGAAATCCAGGTAGACCGATGACCCAGGTAGGAAAAAGTCTTTACGGGGCAAGAGCTGGATGCTGTTTGCCTGTTATGTGTGTCGTTTTTTGAGATATTTGTGTTTAGAAATAAAGAAGCTGCTATTGCAGTCTACTAAGGAAATGGCGAAAGAATCCTGTCAGATCTGGGGAGGAGGTGAGTAACCATGAGCAGCAGCCTGTACTGCTGGAATAAGGGACTATTCTCCAGAATAGCTAGAAACAAGCATTCTTCCACTCAGAGAGCTTATTTGTGGGACAAGACATCAATGAGATTCTTTATAATATTGATTTTTCTCTGGGAAGCTGAGACAGAGAGGAAGACACTGGGTGATGCAGTGGTAAGGACCTCAGATTACTTGAGTGTTGACACTTGCAGCCTGATTTTAGGAGTCCGGTGTAGGGCTCATTTATGATCAGAGATGAGAGACATAGGAGAGCACTTGAACTGCAATTTCCTGACGAGAAACAGAGAGGTATGTCCAAAACGCAGTCGCCAAGCCTGAGCAGGCAATTGTGAGAAGGTACACAAGAGGGAGCAGTGGTCAGTTAACTCATAAGCTCTTCACAACTGTAAGGGTCATGATAATTCCTAACGCCTGGGAAGGAAGCAGGGAAGCGTCTTCCAAATGACTGGAGTATTAATATACTTTCCTAAGTTTAGAGGGTATACTCACTGTCTCATTTTGTCCTATTTTCCCCAAATGTTCTGCTTATTTTTAAGAATTACTGCCTTAAGGCTCCTTGGGACCCCCACGGCTGACTCCTGACAACGGTGACTTCCTACAATTTCACCAGCTTCAATCCAACCGCTTGATTAGCGCTGACTTGGCAACTCGGTTTCTTTAATACTGTTAGGGAATCTTATCAAAAGCCTTTTTAAAAATCCAAGTGTATAACGTATTCTGCATCTCCGTTAGCCCCAAGCTTATCGAATCCCCGTAAAACTGTGACTGGATTGGTAAAACAGGGTTTCCCTTGAGATAAGCCCTGACAACCTTTATCTAATGCATCACATTTATCCAGGAATGAAGTATTCTTACTTTTGTAGCTTCAACCATCTTACAAGTGAGGGGAGCCAGACTCATGGGTGTGTATTTCCTAGAGGAAAAAAGACCTAGAGGATCTGGTATTGCTTCTACACTTGCTTTTCTGTGATTGTATCACATGAACTGGTGTCACCATCTCCCTATCTGGAGATGAAAATGCCAAGAGGTGCACTGTGGCGTGCAATCAACTATCATTTGACATCCTTATGTGAAGAATACTGTGGATATACAGCAGGTTGTTGATACGGAAAGACCTTCCACTTCCAGAATGAACAAAGCATATGTTCACATTCTGCTGGAAAACTAACCAAAACAGCGATGGTGAGTGCTCCAAACTTCTCAAGGCGTAAGCTGTACATCTTCTAGAGCAAAGCAGGCTGCCTCAGGTAAGGAAACCGAGGCATCGGGGAAAAGTTTAGGACAGTGCATCCAATTTTTGGTCTTCCAGTACAAAAAAGACATCAAGAAACTGGAAGGACTTCAGTGGAGTGCCACTGAGATGGTCAGGCTGGAGCACTCGCCTGGTCAGCAAGTTTGTTCCATCTCCATCCTTGGAGATTTTCAAGACACGTTTGTATAAAGCCCTGAGCAACCTAGACTGACTCCATAGCTGATGCTGCTGGGGGCTGGGCTGGAGACATCCCAAGGGCCTTGCTCACCTGAGTTATTCCAAGTTTCTATGATTCTAAGTTATTATTAGTCATAAATGTTCATAATATGCCCAACCAAGCATGGGTCAGTGCTAAACAGAGCACAGCACAAATTCAACATTGTAGACTGTGGCTTTGATTGTCGTCTTTGTTTCTTGACACCTACTTGGCTTCTCTTGAGCTTTGGTGGAATGTTGCATTTCTCAACCATAAGAATGTCCCATTTGTAACAATACATGTCAAGAATGGCATATACTCCTTCAAAAATTAAGGAAAAGTATAGATTTTTTTATCAATCATTTGAAAATTAACTTTTTTTGCTCAAAACCTTCCATTCTGGACGTTGTCATAGATTGTTCTTCAAAGATGCTTTGACTGATGTAGTGCTTCCTTCACCTGAAAAGTAATATTTATTTATCAGACCAAAAATACAGCTTACAGTTATGATACATACAGTGAGACAAGTCTTCAGCAGCATAAATCAATGTGACTTCTTTAAATTCTGTGGAGGTATATTAGTATGTCAGAGAACAATGTGGCCATATCATCTTTGTGTATCTATGGAAGGCTTACCTTGGTCTCATATAAACTCTTATTTAAGGTCTCGTTTCACTTAGGTATTTTAATAGTTGCCAGGATTTAAGCATGTCATTCAGTTCATTGAAAAAGGATTCATCGTGTATTTAAGCACCTGCCGAACCATGATAAGGAAAATAAGTGACGGATGTAACGGATAAATTTAAATAGTGGGATATGCCTACCAGCATACTGGAATGCTCTGAAATGTTTATGTTCCCTTTCCCCCCCAAAAAAAAAACAAACAATGAGAAAAGTAGAAAAGTGTAACTTCTCTGCAGGGTCCCTGGTGAAGGATTTGTAAAGTCAGCAATTCCTTTAGTCTTGGCTTTGCACGGCAGTACCTTCACTTTGCACTTGCTTTCCCTGTAACAAAGACCTGTTCTTTGTTGCTTGACCTCCTCTGTTTCTGTAAAAACTGCTCTTTTTTAAAAAGCCCTTCTGCTCAAAAGATTGCCAAGCACTGTGGTTTCTATTTTCAGCTTGCAGTTAAGTGCTCTTTGTTATTTTCACAATCCTGCCTCCTTTCTTTCACTACCCAAAGGCTATCTGATTCCTATCACAAGAATCCTGGGGAAAACCCTCATCAAATTAGGCCAACTGAACATAAGAACAAATCCTATCATGTCTTAGATTGCGTTTGGAGTAACATGTTCGAGGACTCGAAGAGTAAAAATGTACAAGAGATGCTTAAAAAATAAGCACAGGGAATGTTTTTTTATGGCAGTACAATATTGTCCTTCCACAGTCGTTGTGGCACTGTCCAATTCGCTAATTAAAAAAGCACCAAAGGAAAATGTCAGTGTGATCCAACAGCACCGTTGGTAACTAAATGTGAAGCCACTTTGAGAAAGACAGCTGTGACAGACCGAGAAACTTGGACAGAGATGTAATTAAATATATGGTAAACAGGACTTTTTGAGAGCAAGACTTTACAAGAGCAGGCACACAGGTACGAACAGATGAACCGGGCTCTGGATGCGTGACATTACTCTGTAGGGTTCTGTTTGAAATGACTGACAGATTATTGATAGCTTTTGCATCCAAGAAAATGCTGGACCTCTTGTGTCCAGAAGCTTCACCGGTGCCCAGTGAGCCTTGCTCAGTCACCTCGGTCAGTGATTTGGGTTTAACTCAATTGAAGGAATGGCAATAGTCCCAAAAACAGGCTCTGTCAAAAATTTACACTCCGGAGTTTTTTCCTATTTCAGTTATTAAAGGACTATACTAATTTCATAGCTCATCCAGCGTATATTTGTTGTGTTTTCTCTTTCCAACTATGCACTTCAATAAACACCTTCAATAAAGTTGCCAACTGATTGCCTGTGATTCATCTTCCTTTCAAGCTGCTGTTTAGAGTACACATTATGCAGAAATAAAATCTTTTTTCTAACATAGGTTTGCTACGTATTATAAAAGATAGTGGGAGCCAGTAAGCATGGTATGAATGGGAATTTGGAAGATCTAGATCCAGTTCTTGGTTAGTCACTAGACTCTGCCAAAAACCTTTAAGCCCTTTCATTTCACAGAATCACAGAATCGCAGAATCATCTGGCTGGAAGAGACCTTTAAGATCATCGAGTCCAACCATTCCCCCTGCACTGCCAGGGTCCCTAAACCATGTCCCTCAGCACCACATCCACACGGCTGTTAAACACCTCCAGGGATAAGGGCTCCACCACCTCCCTGGGCAGCCTGTCCCAATGCTGCACAAACCCCTCTGTAAAGAAATTTTTCCTAATATCTAACCTAAATCTCCCCTAGTGCAACTTCAGGCCGTTTCCTCTAGTCCTGTCACTTGTTATATGGGAGAAGAGTCCCACTCCCACCTCGCTACAACCTCCTTTCTCTCCACCTAAACTCCACCTTAGGGATGAGCAATAATTAACCCTTTCTTCTCCTCTTCTATTATGCTTTTTGCTGTTATTGCTCTATTTTTCAGTAAATCTATGCAAGAGCTCAAACAATGACCTCCAGTCTTCATTGCCTCGCTCTTCATTGATCACATCACTCACCAAATGATGCCAACACTGTGTTATTTACTTACTTTCTATATAATGAGAAAAACGTGAGAAAAACTAGCAATAATTTATCGCTTGAATCCAGATCACACTTTGAAGACTATGCTTTCAGCAGATCGGCTTTTTATATTATTCTCTCCTCTCCGGACTACCATTTTTATCTCCTGACATTTATGTGATGTCAGCACTTCAGCCAGAAAGTGTCGAAAAATGTTTACTCGGTTTGCTGCATCACCTTTCTCTCAGTTACAGCAGATGTGTTTGCATCCCTTTTCAATTCAGAGGTGTGTGAGAGCAGATTCAAGCTAGGCTTAAGGCTAGACTCAGCTCTTTGCTGAACAAATTGCTCTGCTTGCTGACAGTGGTAGATGCTTGTGAATGCATATAAGAGTAACATTGGTGTTAAGATTGCAAGATTTATGGGGCAGTGAAGATGTCTTTTTCTTCTGCTAGAACCTGTGTCTGAACCGTAGGGTCCCGTTCATTCAAAAGGCTGAATAATACCAGTGAGGAAGCTCAGTGAGTACTTACTTGCAGGCTATGGTGATTGGAAAAGGTTCACTTTTTTTTTCTTTGTTATTGCAAAGTAGGTTGAAGCAGTTTTTCTGGAATTGTATCAACTACAAAAAAAACTCTAAACAAACCAAAAACTCATGAAGAAAATATTTTGTAATTAAAATATTGGGGACTTGGACATTTGGGAAAACCTACTTTGAAATTTGGGGTTGGAATTTTCTATTTTATTACTTCTGAGCTTTGTGTCTTTATTGTGGTGCTATTGTAAAATAAATGAGCAAAAAAAAAGTAATTTAAGACAGCAGCTTTGCTGCAGCTGGCTATGCTATTTTCCTGGGATGGTTGTGGGGTTGTGGGGAGTGTTTACCATCTTCAGTGGTCCCATGACCTCAGACTTAATAAAATATATAGACCAGAAGTGTGCCCTGTCTCCTGGTACAATAAAGCAGAGTGATGCTCTGTAAGTTGAAGTTACTGTGATTCGGGATGTAAACCTGCACCAAAATGTAGATGTTTCAACAAAGCAAACATTTGGATTTTTGACTTGAATCAAATCTCATGGACTATATTTCAATCCATAAAGGGGATCATCAACTAAGTCTTACGGTTTCAATCTACTGGATGTGGGACCCTTGAACTCGGTGGATATTTTGAAAGCTAATGAACTGTGTTATGTGGGGCTTCATAATTAGAGGTGACCCTTCTGGAGAAGATTCGTGTCTCCTGGAGAACGATTATAGAATCATAGAATTGTTTAAGATGAAAAAAACCTTTAAGATCATCAAGTCCAACCATTAACCCAACACTGCCAAGTCTACCACCAGACCATGTCCCCAGCACATCTACACATCATTTAAATACCTCCAGGGATGGGGACTCCACCACCTCCCTGGGCAGCCTGTTCCAATGCTGCACAACCGTTTCAGTGAAGGAATTTTTCCTAACATCCTATCTAAACCTCCCCGGGCATAACTTGAGGCCATTTCCTCTTGTCCTATCACATGTTACTTGGGAGAAGAGACCGACCCCCACCTCACTACAACCTCTATTCAGTTGTAGAGGGTGATAGGGTCTCCTCTCAGCCTCCTTTTCTCCAGGCTAAATAACCCCAGTTCCCTCAACCATAGGGACCCGCATAGGACTTGTTCTCTAGACCCTTCACCAGCTTTGTTGCCCTTCTCTCGACACACTCCAGCACCTCCATGGCTTTCTTGTAGTGAGGGGCCCAAAACTGGACACAATACTTGAGGTTCAGCCTCACCAGTGCCGAGTACAGGGGGACAATCACTTCCCTGCTCCTGCTGGCCACACTAGTGCTGATACAAGCCAGCATGCTGTGGCCTTCTTGGCCACCTGGGCACACTGCTGGCTCATCTTCAGCCAAATGACCAACTCCCCCAGGTCCTTTTCTGCTGGGCAGTTTCCAGCCACTCTGCCCCAAGCCTGTGGCATTGCAGGAGGTTGTTGTGGCCCAAGTGCAGGACCTGGCACTTGGCCTTATCGAGCCTCATAAAATTGGCCTCAGCCTATCGATCCAGTGTGTCCAGATCCCTCTGTAGAGTCTCTTGATCTTAAGGCAGATCAACACTCTCACCTAACTTGGTGTCATCTGCGAACCTACTGAGGGTGCACTCGATCCCCTCATCCAGATCATTGATAAAGATGTTATAGAGAACGGGACTCGACACTGCGCCCTGGGAACACCACTTGTGACTGATTTAGAAAGAACTCCAAAAACTTGTTTAGAAAGGACTATAAAGAAATTATAAATATATATATATAAGGACAATATGAGGAATTATAAAGAAAGAATTATAAACTTACCAAAATAAGACATCTGGCCGTTCACCTTGGTAAAAGCTGCTGGAAATGATTGATGGCTCGTAGTCCAGCACAAACACAATGATCTGCCAGTGCTGTAAATTCCTCCGTTGTCTGTAGATCCAGATTAAAACCTCAGTGCTGTTCCTACGGTCCATGAACTAATAGCAGGCTCATTGGCAGGAACAGCAAACAAACTGATACAAACTAAATTTGCTTATCTAAATTAAATGCATGGTAATGCTAAAAGAACTGAGTTAAGGGACTTCAGAAAATATAAAGATGAGAAAAAAGTATTAAGCTTGTTTCCCAGGAGGAAAAAAAGACAAGATTTAAGGGGAGACATCAAGAAAGAAAAATCTTTCAAATATAATGTGTATATGCACTGAACGCTTCATGTTTTTAACACGTAATCTGGATTTGCTGATGCTTGGAGGGTGCGCAGGGATAAGTCTGAGAAGGATCTGTGCTAGATGAAAATAGAAAGCTTTCAAAGATTTAAACATGCAGTAGAGGGAAGAAAACACCCTTCAGTTTTTTTCCATTAAATAATACAAATCTGAGAAACACAAAGTGGCAGAGAAGCACTTGGAAGGAAAATGCACAGTAATTCCCTAGGCTTTGGGGTTCCATGCAGATTTTTTGCAGGGCCAAGTTCTTCAGTTTCACTGTTGTGACTCAAAGTGAAAGGTTTCCCTAAATATTAATGATTCCAGACAGGTAGCCACTATTGTCTCTGATTCCTTAATTACACTTCCCATCATCATGGCTTGGCTTCGCGGACGAAGATTTGGGAAGGGCTTTGCCCACGCTTATTGCAAGCGCGTTGATGGCTGAAAAGGCCAATGCGGGATAGGCAAGACCGGTTGCAAAGAGCACACCGGAGGGTCTCCTTGGGTGGTATAGTCGAGGCACGGTTCTTTCTGCGCTGTCTTTTCTCCTCGAGCTTGATTCTACGCGTGCTCTCAAAGGAGACAGCAGCGTTATGTATGGTGTGTCTCCAAATCTCCCGATTGGAGGCCAGGGTGGACCACTGATGGTGGTCAATATGGCCTAGGCTGAGGTGTTGTTTCAGGGAGTCCTTATATCTCCTCTTTGGAGCTCTTCTCTTGCGGCAGCCGGTGGCAAGTTCACCATAGAACACGATCTTAGGGAGGCGGTGATCCGCCATCCTGGAGACGTGCCCTGCCCAACGCAGCTGCGTTTTCAGCAACATGGCCTCAATACTGGTGACGTCTGCCTGTTCAAGGACAGCAACGTTAGTCACGTAGTCAGTCCAGTGGATGTTTAGGATTGTGCGGAGGCAGCGCTGATGGAAGCGTTCGAGGAGTCGCAGATGGTGGCGGTAGATGACCCATGATTCAGACCCGTACAGAAGAGTAGGCAGTACCACGGCTCTGTAGACACTGATCTTTGTACTTTACAGCCTCGGCTTAGACTGATCCTGCAGAAATTCCTCAGGAAGGGAAATCCAAAGGGATCATCATTTTTTCCACTGGTTATAATATTTCTGACAGGTTCTGCAATTTTTTTTGTTTCTTTTCAGTGAACAGGTCTGCCCTGTAGAGTGGAAGGAGAAGCGGTTTGTGCCCCTGCCCCAAGTCCCTCAGCACCTCTGTAGGAGAACTATTCACAGTCCGGTTTGTCTCTGGGGTCCAGGGTTTCTTGCTTCTTCCATCTGCCCCGTGGCACTCCTGCAGCTGGAATTCTGCTACCTCCAACAGGACTTTTTCCAGCCACAGAAAGTCATCACAGCAAAGGGGTAGAAAATCTGGCCGCACTAATAATATCCCCCATTTTCCCCAGGGCTGAAGACTCTTTTACATAACTTACCCGATCTCTTCCTCTCTGCTCAGATTGCCTTTCTCATCCCATCAGCCTTGCCTTGAACTGAGAGCAGATTTAGCCATACACTTGAACCACGGACATGCAGAAAGATCGGCAATAGAAACGCAGGAATCTGTTCTTCCACCTGATTGTGAAGGTGTGAGCTCTTCCAGGCTGTTCTCTCTGAAGGCTGGCCGATTTTCAACCCGAAAGTATGAAATCTATTTATGAAATCGTTCACATACAGCTTGTTTGGAAGAGCACTCTGACACGTAGCTCTTCTCCCAGTTCCACAAAGCGGTGAAATGGAAAAAAGAGGAAATCTATATTTAATGAATTAAAATTTCAAGCGGTGTAAGCAATTCCATGTCTGACACAGCCAGCTCTTGCCAAGTTTTCAATAACACAGTTGCTTTCACCTGACATTTATTTCTTGACTAAAGCCGTAGTTGAGATCAGTATGTTTTCATGCTGAGCTTGTTAGCAAACTGAAAACAGGCAGCAAAGTTTGGCCTTTCCAGCAGGACAGCAGCACAGAATTTTTTAACGGAGCAAAGCAGGATGAAAAGAAATCGAACGTGTATTCCTTTAAATTAAGGGGATTACTGTAATGGGACATCTGGTACTTCAAAGTGCAGATTGCAAAGTCACTGTGCTGTATCATTTTAATCCCCATAAGTAAACGCTCCCTTCCAGCTTCCTTTCCTCTATTAGTGATTCTCCTGCTTGCTGCCCTTGTATTTGGGAAGTACAAATCCAAGGACAAAATGTTGAGAAGCGATTTGATTTTGTAGACACTTTGTCAAGCTCTATCCCCAGAACTCCTGTGGATGTGGGAGAGGAGCGAGGCTATGCTGCATGGCTAAATCACATGCTTTAACATCTCAGCGTCGGTTCAACACGACACGACTTCGGGCAGACCCAGAATTTTATATGGGAACAGCTAAATAACTGAGAACATCTAAAGCAGAGCAGAACAAAATCAGGCAGTGAGGGGTAAGTGCCTACAGGCAGGCCAATTCTACAGAAGCCAACTGCAGAGCTGTGTCTTGTGCATAACAAAAGAAATGTACTTGTGATGAAGGCTGGCTAAATTCACACCAGTTTTGGATAGGAGATAACCATTATTGCCATTGTAATCCCGAATGATCCCTCAGTGTACTTACGACACTCACCAAAGTTTATTACACACCGGGTGGCTGGAGATGGGAGAAGTCTGGAGAGCCGCTAGCCTCTGGATCGGGATAGCGTTCCACTTTGTTTGTTTGTTTTAATCTGTTATTTCAAAAAGCAGATTATTTCCTATTTTAATTTTAAAGAGGACTCTTCAGAACAAATAATCTGACGCTGGGCTGATAGTCCATATCTCTATTTGAAAAAAAATGTTTTGAGTTTTATTGCGAAAAAGACAGATTTATAATACTGATTACTGTGTTTATTTCTAAACATTGTTCCTGCTAAGCGTGCCTTTGCTCTATAAGAGAACAACCATCTGTGAATTTCTGAATTGCATTAAACAGATGATAAGTGTTTAGCGATAATGATTTCATTAAACAAATGCTAGTATTTTGTTTTCCCCAGGATTAATACATTTCATACACAAGATTTATCATAAACTAGTACAGACTTAAACAATTTGCAAACTGGAAAGAGTCCCAAAAGTATATCATTTGTTTAGTTTATTCAGATTAATTAAGAGGTTACACATCTTAATTATTATTAAAAATTCCTCTGAAATTCAACAAGAGACAAACACAGTTTCTTTGTAACTTTTGCAATTTGTTTTGGAAATGGCCAGCGCTGCTTTTGACATCACTTTGTGTGACGATGAATTTTTTTTGCGAAGACAGCTGTTCTCTCACAAGTGTTTAAATGAAAGATTTCTTCATGTCTTCCAGTCAAAGATTTCAGCAGAAAGGTTTTCAAACAGCCTGAGCACAGTTAAAAAATGAAAATATTTTGCCTTTACTTATGGTAGCTGTTCAGGTGGCAGAGAGGGTCTGACTAAGACATCAAATCAGAGATGCCCACCAAGTGAGCAAAACCAAAGGTGGGCACTGACAGCTTGAAGTGCCCTAGTGGACTCCCAGTGCAGAGCAAATGCTGACAAAGAGCATCACCCCACACAGGGAAGAGGGAACCTTGAAGGCTTGGGTAGTTTTCAACTGGTTTCTGTTGCCCACACTTGCAGAATCCATTTCTTTTGCCTGCCATGATGGAGCAGCTGACAGCAGCAATGACAGTTTGACATGACCTTTGTTCCAGTCCTTTGACTTCCAACTCTTCTCGCGTTTGCAAAGGCCTGAGCAGGAACTATCTACATGCCCTCCTACTCCTTGCACTGCTCCCCTGAGAGCAATTCTCTAAGAGGAACAAATAAAGCAGCTGAATTTTTTTTTTTCCATTTACATCTTCCCAGGTTTTCCAGCTGATTCCACCTTTATTCCCAGAGTATAGCACAAATTTTTGTTGTGAGTCAGTAGTAGATGACCTTGCATCCAGTCTAAGAGAGTATCACCCTATTTCTCGTGTGGCAGGACTCAGACAAACCACTTCTCCTCTAGATCCATGCAGTCCTGATCTGTGCTTATCACAACTTCAGGTCAATGGAGAATTTCAACAGCCTTTTTGTTCTGTGTTCTGTAATTAAAATACTAATAGTAAGTCTGGATGAACTCTGGAGAACTTTCCTAATAGCTTCTCTTCAAGTGCACCTCCCTGCTGGAGTGCGCTTGTCTATCAGCTCCCCTCAGCTAAATCTCTTCCCACTTTACAGATGTGACGCTGATTCCCCATTTTTCTACCGTGCCAGTGTTTTCCCCTGTGGCACCTTGTCTAATGCCCTAGGTAAATTCAGGCAGATTCAAACTACTGCGTTTCCTTTGTCTGCATAATCACCTATGCTATCAAAGGGAGATATCTGATTATTCCAGCATTATCTACCCTTGGTAAACTATTTAGCATTTTATCTCATTTTCAGTTTACCTCATGTAACTTATGTTCCTCAATTATTTCTTTTTAACATATGGAAATACTGAAGCCATCGCTTTGGACTGTAACTTATTCCAATTCTTTCCCTTTTCCTCCACTTGAAGATGAACCGTTCTCCAGGTATACTGACACAAAGCCTTCCTTGTCATCATCTGACAGACCTGCTGGAGTCGGGAGAAGAGGGCGGTCCAGCCTGCCCGCTTGACTTCTTTCCACCTCAGAGATGGGGCTTTCCTTTCCCATAAGCTCTCATCATCCCTTTGCCCTAAGCTCAGTGTCATCTTCGCAATAGAAAATGAAGACACTGAAGACCCAGGGGGCCGCAATCAGCTTGGAGAAATGATTTTTCTAGTGCTCACCGGGAGTAAGAGTTCTTCTCTCTCCGTAGCTGTAGAGGAGCACTGTGCTCTTCGTTATGTAAACAGGCCGTTCTTTACATCCACTCCAAGTAATTGCAAACAGCGTTTTGACTGTGAAAGCACAGAGGACTTCCCAGACCTAGATGAAAGTAGTTAGTTGAGGTTTATATAATTCTAGTTTGAATTCATTATACATGCATGGATCCATGAATCTTGCAAGAACTTTTCTAACTATGTATGGTGGTGCCTAAGGAATACCACTCTGCAGAGATAAAAGCCCAAACCCAGCAGACCCTTGTATCAGAAATTCTTATCTAATTTTCAACATTTATAGAAGGATAATTACCTTCCTCCTCTCACCCCCCACTGCTTTAACTAGGAGTTGGATAAACTTCTTTTTCTCAAAGAGGACATAGCAAATGATCGAGATCCAGTTAACCCTGACTGGCAATCCCAGTTCCCTCATTGACTTATACTGGGATTCCCCTCAGGTCATTAATTTCCTTCAGCATTTTCAAGGGTCTTTGGCAGGCTAGTTGCCTTCACTTCTTATTTCTGAGTATCTAATGTGAGAAACCAAGGATTTAGTTTCAACAGTCCAAAGCTGTGTTACTGTGAGGTCACAGAGGTGGAGATGAGAGGACGCCAGGCTCCTGGCTGCCGGCGTATGCCCACTGTGCGATGTTCTGTTCAGAATCCCTTGGCGAACACACGCGCTAAGTAACAATAGTAATAGCAGTGAAGGGATGCACTGTTTTCCGGAGCATTATAATTTACTATACTTCCACGGATCAGATGAATGAGGGAAAGACAGGAAATGATCACTCTGCAAGAGCCTGAATCAATCCCTCCCCGTTCTCTAGCAGACCTGGAAACATTTGGGTCTTGCAAATAATCTTTAATCAGATAGGTCACACTGTTAAAGTCAATGGCTCCTTCTGTGAATAAGGACTACTCAGCAGGCTAAGCATTTGCTGGGCTGATTTCTAAGTCTTCAAATGCTCAGAGAAAACACAAAATACTTTTTATAAATCCTTGTTGCTGTACTTCACATTTTACTACAGAGTGAAATTTTATTGCTAGTTGTCATTTATTAGAAAAAAAGAGGAGAAATATGAGCAGGACCCAGATGGCATTGTGCTTTTTACATAATTGCAAAATACTCATGTTACAGGCAATTTTCATTATGTACTAATCAAACTCGTGTAATCCTGTCACTGCACTGTCAGTACGATTATCACATCTGTTTAACAAAAAGTTGAATAACAATCATAAAGAAAAACAGATAAATTAATGCTTGTCTGAACGGAGACACAACAGTGAAAAAGGTCCTGCCACAGAGGTGGTTCTCAGCATACCAGGAGTCAGGATGAACAGTAGCATTGGTGAAATACTCTGGGGAACAGTAAGCGGTATGACAACAGTCAGACAAGATCACCGGAGCAGTTACGCCAGCTAGCAAAGATTTTACCACGTCCCTTGTGAACTGAAAGCAGCACTCAGAACCTGCTGTGTTGCCTTTCTCTACCACGCAGAGAACAGTAACACTTGAGAGCATCTTTGTTAAATGTGGTTTGATAGTGGAGAACTTCTGGGACACGGAGAAAGAATTAAAATATAACGCTAATAGTAGGAGACAGGCAGAGCGTTCTTGTAGCATCCCAGAAAAAGCCATCACAAATTTAGCATCATGGGCTGTGCAGGAAGGGAAGGAGACTCACCGTTCAAACCTGGCGATGGCTGCACACACAGGCATTGAAACGGCAGAGTGCTGCTCTAGGAGCAGCGTGCCACAGGACGGACCCAGTGGCAATGGCTACAGAAGTAATAGTCGCAATCGCCACACAAAACCGCTACGGCCACCCTCAAATCGAGAAAAACAGTTGTGGCCACAGCCTGCAAAAGCCTGCATGAAGGTTTTGTCTTGGATATTGTTGATGGACTGTCTGCAGAGTATAGTGACTATTGTGGAAATCTGAGATCTGGTAAGGGGGACTGCTTACGAGGAGGAGTGATGACTCTGCCCCCACTGACACCATGGGGGGTTGGTAACAACTGGTCAGAACAGTCTCCGGCTTCAAACTTTTCGTTTTCAGCCCATCTGCTGCAAAGTCCTGAAGTGACCCCCCTGGGCAGGAAGATCCTCTGTGTTCCTGCTATTTTGTGTCCCCTAGCAGGTGGCAAAGAACAGATCCTCGGAGCTCTCCGTGCAGCTGGCGCATTGGGCAGGCGACTGATGCCGTGACACAACTGCATAATCAAGGCAGTGGCCTCTTTTCAGTTTTAGCCTGCCACTGCCTGTGGGTGACTACCTCCTCCAGGGCAGCAATTCTGGCTGGAACCAATGTTAATCTCATCAATCCTGTGCATACTGCTGGCTCTCAAATGCAGGCTCCACCTGAAGCACGCTAGCCTTGTAAACCCCTGAAGCCTAGGTGCCCTTAAAACCCCAGCCTGTCTTTTTAAGCATTCAGGACCACGTTCATCTCTTGCATAATCCCCAGGGCATCTAGCTTCTACCTGTTGACGTTCACATGCTGCTCAGGTCCTTGGCTGTAGAGGAAGACCTGCAGTAGGGTTTTCAAAGGCTTCTTCTTCTGAGCGCGGCTGAGATCTTACAGAAGAAACACCTGGAGCTCCGCCAGGGACTACTTTCTAGTGTGGTCACGGTGCTGATTTATGATAGAGGAGGCATGGATTAGGTCTTTTATTCTACGGAGACCTTTGAACACACACGCCAGGCAAGGAGCCTACCACCAGGCTGCTGGATGCTTTGGTGGTGATTTCTTACCTTTTGTTTTAGTGCCGTTCCAGACTTCTAGGAATGAGTATTTTTATAGTGCAGCTAAGGGGTCTAATCATTTGTGCATAGATCGAGGCTTTCTTTTTTTTCCTGGGCCATGAAATTTTGGTTGGTTTTGGTAAGTGTAACGAAGGTGCAGGAAAATGAGTGGATGTTACCTGGAGCCTCAACTTCCTGTTGAGGATTTCAATAAGCTCTTTCACTAATTTTTGGGGAGAGTTTGAACATACTTCATATGCTTGTGAAAGACAGAGTACAACAGCATGAAGAACGGTGCTGAAGACAATGATTTTTTATAAAATCTGAGGTGTTACCTCCTATAGTTAGTTCTGGAAATCTCCAGTGTGAAAATTCTCAGTGATGCCTGAACTTGAAATTTGGGTCCAGGAGGAGACTTTGGCGATACACAGAGATTAAAAAAGAAAATTCCCAACCTGAGAAAAATCTACTGACTATGAATTCTACATAAAGCACTTACAAATAAAGTCACAAAAGAATACCATGGCAACGAAGAAAGAAAAAAGATCACACTATTCATTATAAAAGACAAATCGTATGCTATCTTTATTGCAAGCTTTATAATCTCTCTTTCTACTCTGTCTTACAGCATCATAATACACAATCTTGGTTAAAGCACTGGGAACTGTTATTTTGCCTCTGATATAAAAGCCATTGACTTGCAGGAAAGTGTCACTGTAAGAATATATTCTATATGTAAGCAAACCAAAATATTGCTTTTTAAAACAGGGTACTTGGTATCTAAACAAGCAAATAAAAATCATTTAATCTATAATCAACCATAAAATAAACACTTGAAGCTAAGCAAGAAAGTCTCAAAGCAGAGAAAAATCACCAGAGGTCAATAGAATGCAAAAAATTTGAAGAATTCCTGCAAAATACTAGCACTTTCCTCTAAACTTGCTGGTACTACTGTCTCACCTCTCTCTTGTGTTACAGCCATGTGCTAGTCCTCATGTAGTGGGCATCTCTAGTTTATTGCCTTTTCACTCAAGGCAACCTGCAATCTTAGAAGTCTTTAAGTTCTTTCACACCCATAAAAGTGACTGCTGTTAAAGTCTCCTTTTGCTTTATATTTCTACTCTCCGCACTTCCTAGAAGTGGTGTGTCTCCTCACATAGTCAGTTCTATTGAGTTTCCAATACCAGGTTACAAAATAGGGTCCACAAGTGAGTTGGACTGCAGTTAATAAGGAGTTCCAGGTACAATGCCCTGGGATATCCTACCTGATCTGTATAAAACTCCATAAGGATCTGGGTCTCCAAAGAGTCCTGTCCCATACCTGTTACCTGACTGAGATGTCTGAGATGGTCTGACACATCTCAAAGAAGTGCTATCGGCTCCTTTGTTTCAGCGACAGAATCCCATTCCAACGGTGGGATCCACCTCACCTCCGCTGTCAGAGATGTTGAGATCCAGGTTGAAGCTTGTTGCCTGTTCAGTGGAGATCCAGTTGATAGTAAGTGGCATTTAGAGAACGATTCACTACACCAAATGTCAACATCAATTTTAAGAAGCAATGAACCATGTTCTAAACATCTTTTCTAGTATGGGAGCCCATGGTAACTTATAAAGATGGACGTATCTAGGTAAATTCGGTGAATCCCAGCCTGTCTCTGAATGAGGCAATCTATTGCCATATGGTTTTAAGGTAACTAGTCTTTTTTTGTAAGCATAGTCTTGCAAAATGTCCCATCAGGGAATTGTCTTCAGCACAACGCTATTCTGGTGGGACCTTCCAGGGCACTGACTTAGATGATATACTCAGGTGGACCATGCATAGCTAATCTGTAAAAGGCACATGTCTGGCAAAGTTGTTAAACGCAGGGCAGATTTTACGGATGAAGATACCCCCTAGCACACTCCTCAGTGCTGGAAGACATGGCTGCAGAGAAGGTCACCCACTTCAGGTGGCTCACTTCAGGAGCATGGATGAGCTGTCTTTGTGCTGGCGAACTGCTGGTCTTAATTCTTTATGAAATGGATGAGTGCATGTGGCGTGGAAGGGAGAAGGAAGGGGGGACAAAAGTAACATGTTCTTCCCACTGATATATAACTGTTCTTCAAAACTCAAACTTGCTGTTGACTACCCAATATACAGAAAATAATCATGACAGAAAAACAAGCACATGCTCTGGTTGTTACTTTTACAAGTTAGAAGACGGGCACATTGATAGGAAGTTTCATATTAGAGTTAAGAAACATAATTTTATCTTTATTGTTTCTCCTAGTTTTCTCACTTTTGTTTTTTCAATTATTTTGATTACATTTACCCCCATGATGGTATTTTTTTCTTGGACATCTAATAGCAGGTTTAAAAAAAAATCACAGCTGATGATAGGGTGAAGAATTGCTGGGGGTTTTATTGGTTTCCTTTTTTCTTTAGAAGTTACAGCTGCAGAACTTTAAACACTACATAAACCACCAAAATTACTCTGAAATGGTGTAATAACATAACATAAAAAAATGCTGCCCTAAATTAAAATTTACATCTATTCTTACCTCTGCATGCTGATCTGTTTTTAAAGCACTTGCAAGATTTGTTGTTATTCCGAGGCTAGAAAATAGACTCCAGTACTCTTGTGGAAGGACATATTGTGTTTCTACTGGTTGATAAAAGCAGCAGCAAAGGAGTTCAGTTCTGTCACATAAATAAATAATAAAAACAATCTCTTCTTGGGGAAAATGCAAGGTCAGTTCATTTCCTTACAGCGATGAAAGTGGTCACTTCCTCCCTCTTTTTGTCTTACTGAAATATTTTTTTGCCTAATCCTGCCGTTATGAGATAGTTCTGTTAGATCCTAAGTTGTCTATGTCATGTGAATAAGAGTTCTTCTCAGGGTTCGCATTTATAGGGATGCGTCCAAAAGCCAGATGTTTTTGAAGAAGATATTTAATTTATAGTCCATTTATTATGTTTCTTCTATTGCTTACTCTTCAAGAGAGCTGAGACCCTCCAGTCAGCATCGTTCCTCAGTGCAAGGTGCAGTACAATTTCCTCATTAGCCATATCACTTTTATGAAAAATGCAGCGAGTAGGTGTCAAGTCAATAGCAAGGCACAGATAAGAGAGAACAATGGAGCAGGAGGAAGGCTCTATGTTCAGACTGATCGTCTTTACATTTATCTACTTGGAATTTAGTAAATTAATGTCAGATGTATAGAACGAGAAAGATACAAATAGCTGAAGAGCCTGTCTTCTGGCCAGTCCTCGCAATTTGCTACGGGAAGCACAGGTGAAGGGCATTCTTGAAGAGCCTTTAAAGAGGGACTTGAACAAGGGATGGCCTTTAGCTATTGTTCCTGAGTTGTAGGTTAGACATAAAGAGTCTTGTTGAAAAGCATATAAGGGGTTCTGTAGGAGAACAGGAGAGACCTGGGAAGAGGGGGGTCATGAAAATGTACAAGGGCAAGTGCAACTATTTTTGTATGGATAAAGATGCAGAGGTAACCTCCATTTGATGCTAGTGACTCACAAAGGAATTGTGAAGGGACTCGAGAAAACAGGTGAAGTGCCTATAAAAAGCTAACAGCATATCAGAGATCAGATTTAAGAGTAGGGTAGCAATCAGGAGGTCAGGGGTGAAATCCAGACTAACGTTCTTTCTGCAATGCACGTGGAAAGGATGGTGTGGGTAAGAGGCCAAAGCAACCCATTTTTCTTTGGCTACATTTAGCTGCTAGCAAGGGAAAAGTACCACAGATGAAGGTTGGTGGAAGAGACACGCTGAGGACTGAGAAGCGTGCTGGGAAGCACCAGTCAAAACTGGTTGTGTAAAATCATGGCCAGTGCAGAGGTTGAGCTCCTGAGGACTCCGTAGAAATGTGAAGGTAGAAAAGTAAAATAGTAAAATCTAAAAACTGGAAAGAGTAAAAGCATGAGCAGAAAAGAGGAAGGAGGAACGTGGAGTTAGAGGCTCTTAGAGAGAGACAGAAAAAAGTCTGATTTTAAGTAAGAATTTGTCTGACTGTGTGAAGTCTCTGAGGGGTCAAGGCAGATGAGAAGAAAATAGGCACTTCGGGTTTATTATGACTAAGAGCTCTCTGAAGACCTTGAATGGCAGAGCAGAAAGAAAAAGCCACAGGCAACCAGAAATGGTCCAGAATCCAGAAGCAGCTCAACACCTCCTGTAAATACAAATAGATCTGCCTACCACAAATTTTATTTATCCTGTGGAGTCTTGTAGTATAAGAACGGTATTTCATGACTGAGAAAAGCATCACAGTGGGTTCTTGCCTGAGAATGCAGCCAGACTCCCTGACATTTACAGGAAATACCTCAAGGTCGTTTCTAGCACTCAGGGACTGGGCACTTTCAGTCTCTGCCTTTTGACTTCAGCTCTTGTCAGTGACATCCTCTGTCGGTTTGGGTAATGGTAAGTGGCAGACTGGCCAGGAGCTCCTGCCTCCTTCCACGCAGGGCACTCTGTGCGCTTCGACTAATTGCAAACTGGGGGGCTGCGACGCTGTCCCTTGAAGTGAGTGTAAATCAAGAGTCAATTGTCCAGTCTAATCAGATTTAGCCTGAATGTATGCTGCGTGAAGTTTCAAGTGACTGGGATTAGCTTACACACAGTAAACATTTCAGATCTAATCTGATCACTTTAAGTGAAAACTAGTGAGCTTTAACTGTAGGGAAGAAAAAAACCACGCTATGATCAATAAACAAGGAATGACCTGAGGGAGGGGACCAGCGTGTCCGATTAATCATGCTACCAGCTGATCAGATTTATGGTATGAAGCAAATTAATCACATGCTTTCAAAAAACTGGGTTTTGTGCTATACAAACCTCAACCACAGCCTTTGCTGTGGTATTTTGATTTGTGAAGCTTTCCTCTGAGGCAGCAACGGGATACGTTCACAGCTGAAACATATACAAATATTCCTCATTCTTTTCTAACAGCTATTGTATTAATGTCTTCCTGGGCACTTTTCCTTGAAGTGGCTGTCTCTTGTGACTGGGCTGTACATTCTCTTTCTCGGTGCTTACACATGAATGAGAAGATGTAACAAGGACTCGTCACTGGAATTTAATTCCTTAACACGAACCATGTTCTCATCACAGTAATAAAAATGAGTTTTGCTTCCAGATTGAATTAATGTTTTTCTCTCCTTTGCTACTACAGAGTCTCCTTGTATGCAGTTTTTAGAAGCACTTTGACAGAGATACTGATTTTTTGTTACATGAAGCATCAGTTTTCATGGTACAAACCTGTCCTCTCTTCCCTCACCAAGTTATAATGGTGCTTTTAGGGAAGAGGAAAAAAAGGAAGGGAATGCTGTTCTCTAATATAACTTTAAAAAAAAAAAAAACCAACCCTGGAGTATAGACACTCTGTTAAAGGTCTTTTAGGTTTGTTGTTTTTGTTGTTTAACACAGACTGTATTTCTATGTGGACTGAGCTCATTATTTCACTTCCCAAAGAAAAGCCAGAGCCGTGCTCTGCTAAAGGTACAGGCTGGCAATTTAACTCCAATTTGTCTAGATGCTTTGCATGTTGCAAAGGGAATGTTTCCACAAACCCAAATGCAACTTCTCAATAAACACAGTCCTTAACAGGAATCAAGTAGCAAAAACTCTGTGATCTGCTGGATCAGATTTGATCTTTGCATTCAAGTTCAGATAAGCAGAAACTGGGGTTTTTAACTAAACAATGGATGTTAATGAGGCAGGGAGAGGGAAAAGGTCAAGAAACTGAATAATTTTTTCCTTATCTAAAAATATGTCCTGTTCTCTGAATTTTCCCACTCCAGCTCTCTTGGCTTGCAGTTAGTATACATTTCTCTGTGTTATCCAGACAGAATGGAAGTCAACAAACCCTTTCCTCCTGAATGCCCTGAAACAAACCAAAAAATAAACTGATAAGCCAACGAAACAATTGGGAAGCCTCTCAGGCATCGCAGCATTCATGGCAGACATCATCCACTTGGGCGTCTGTGCTTTACTGCCAGAACTGTACTTTACTTTACTTTTTTACCATGTCCTGGTACTGCCTTTGCACCAGTAGCTTCCTTACAGAGATCATGCGAAACTTGGAGATAAAGCCGCTCCTTCCTGTTCTCTCTGCTTAGTATCTTCTTCTTTTTAACAAACTGCTTTAAGTGTGCCCATATCTCTTTAAAGATATTAGTTAGTGCTGCAGTTTAAGTCCCAATTTGATTAAAAGTTAAACTTGTACCAAGTAAGGAATAAACCACGGTCAGAACATTCTCTGCCAAAAAGGAGTACCTCGTAACAACAACAGAAACGTTGTTATACCTCTCTTACAGGGAAAAACCTAAGGTATGGGTAGATTAAATGGTCTACCCAAGATTGCACAAGGCTCCTCTATGAGATCCAGAACTGAACTAAAGAGATACCATGGTCCAGTAACCACCTCGTTTTTCCTTCCTCTATTGCCTGAAAGAAGCTCAGCTATTCTTTAGTCCACTTACACGGCAGTCCCTTATCCGTTTTAGTCATGTCTATATTCTTACCTATTCGCATTCTCCTGCACCAATTCAAAATACTGCTGCAAAAATTATTTTCCCATTGTGGCATTTTTGGCCATGCCATTTTCCTCCCTGGTTCTCTTTTTGAGTTTCCCCCTCTCCATTGCATCAAGCATACCTTCTTTCTTCATTTTCAAGGTCCCTCACAGCCCAGACCTTGCCCATGCGCTATCAAGATGCCAGGTCCCTCCTACCTGTGCCAGACATGGGCTGTCCAGGTCCCCTGTTCTCTTAGGAGTGTCTCTCAAAATTCCCAAAGCCATTTCATTTCCCTCCTTCAAATCCCACCTTAAAAATCCTCTGATGTGTATGACAAGCTTGGTACTGCTGGGCTGCCGTTGTGCTGAGACCAGGACCAACCACAGAGACTGGTATTGATGCATTGACTTCTGCTCTCCCATCTGTCTGCATCTCCTGCTTTCCACTCAAAGTTCTTTGAGCACAGACCGTACTTCTATCTCAAGGTGGTAAAGCACCTAGGACAAGAGTGGCACCTGCTAAAGCAGTACAAATAGTGTCATGACACTGGCAATTAATTTGGTAACACCAGAACCAGAAGCAATAAATCACTGCCACTGCGACCTAACCCCAGCCAAGCACTGTGAAGAACCTACTGAACATTTTTAATATATTGCACTTCCATGAATTCGATCCGGTGCAGGTTTTGCCTTTTCGTGACAGCATTGCAGTATTGGCTGCTGTTCAATATCACATCCTTTCTAGCCTCCAAATACTTCTGTGTGGCACTGCTGTTGCAATCACTCATTTGAGGGATGATCTATTTGACTGCTGAATATTCTAACAATAAGATAGCTTGTGGAAATAGAAGCCTGGCCAAAAGACTTCTCTTCTGAAGGCATCCTTTGCCAATAAGGATCAGCAAAAGCTGTTCTGACAGGGCAGATACGTGCACGGTGCTCTCCAACTCCAATACAACTGAAATTAAGTTGCCAGCTTCACCATTGGGGTTCAAACTATGTAGAGGGGTCAGTTCAATGACAGAGTTGACACAGCACTATAGCACACAGGACCTGTCATTCCCCCATGAGTTTTTCCCCCAAGTCAGCCATATAAAATCATTGACATTAATTTAATGAGTTACTTTACAGGAGATTAGTCTCACCATGAGTTGGATTATTCTGAACATATGGAGACCCAGTCTGGCTATGAAGTATGTAAAAGGATGGCAGAGATTTGGGAATGCAGACTTTTTGAGTTGAGTGAATTTTGTGTTAAATACTTTAACTCTTCTTATCACTGTTGGAACTGGTTTGTTGTTGTTTGGTGATGCGGTTTTTTTCTAATCTATGGCAACGCTGGTCACCAAAGTTAACTCCAGTTTAGGTCTGAAACATGGTGCAGCGGAGGCCAAAGCGTGTATATTTATGAGAAACAGGATTTATATGGAAAACAGTAAGACATGGGAACATCCAGATCTTGGAACAAATGTAAGCTAATGCTGAGGTTTAGTCAATACAGGAAATCGTTAGGCACAAAACATATTGGGGATCTCTATGAGCGTGATCTTCTGAGATCAGGGCCCACTGAACTCAAATTTCAGGGATAAAAATCTCACAGGCATCCAAGTGAGTGAGATGCCTTAAATTACAGGGTTGTGTTGTTTTGTTTTCTTTTGTTTTTTTGTTTCTGTTGTTGTTGTTATTTTTTAAATTATTTTAGAGCTCAACACATGGAAGGAGTTAGGTGTCTAACTGCTGCATAATTGCCGTCATAGAACTTAGGCTAAGCAGCTCCTCAGTTGCTAACCAAATTCTGAAGGACCTGAAAATCTCATTTTTTGGTAGTAACGTAGCCCAGGATCAGCCACTGTGAATAACCAGTGTCTGTCTCATCATTGTTCTTTGTTTAAACTCTCAATCAAGACATTGTCGTACCACCAACTCTGTTACTGTGAGACGCATCTTCAAAGGCATTTTATGGAGTGAGCAGGCTTGTTGTACAGAACATTTTACCCTATAGTCTATTGATTAGAACCAATACCAGACTTGGGAGATCCAGCATCATCTCTGTCCTCTGCCTGTGAAATCTCTAACCCTTGGGAAAGAACCTGAACCACAACTGGAAGAAAGTGTATTTAGAAGAAACCTTTACAATCTCTGTCTCTCCTATTAGAGCTCATTCCCCTTTTAAGGAATGCATTTGCAGAATCATTCTCATGAGCTTCATCTCTTGGTGGTCCAATAAGCATTTAGGGAATCTGAACAAAGTGACATAGCTTAAGTGGGAGAACTTTATAGCCTCTTTCTCCAGGCTCTTGAGCTCCCCTTCAGGTCCGTGCAGTCTTATGGCAAAGATGGGAATGAATGTCTACAGATGGAAGAAGAATACAAGACCGTATCATCCATAAGACTGGTGATTCTTTAACCATGGGAAAGAAGGAAGTGACATCAGAATTTCTTAGGACAATAGCGTTTAGATGCCCAGTTCCCTAAAGCCTGGAGTTATATGCGCAGTCCTGGTGGGCACGGCTCACACCAACCCTTTTCTTCGGATTTTGCGCTGACTACAGGGAGTGCGAGGGGGGTACAAGTCTCAATCCAAGATTCTTGGGATCCTCTGAAACAACTGGCTCCCTGCCTGGTAAAGAACTCAGACATATTTCCGGAAGCCTCACATTGTACAAGTTTTAGATTACTTCTATGTCTGTGTCAAATGGTTCACAGTCACTGAAGTCACACCGTAACGTGTGCTTTAAAGCTGGTGGTCATAATACATTTTTCAGTCAAATAGATGCAGTTTCATGTACTTCAATGGGCCACCCTTATTTTCATGACAAAGAATTTGTCCCTTCAATGTTAAAAAGCACTCAGGTATCACATAGATGAGATACAAGTCATACAGCTGACACCACTGATTTTTCACCTTCTAGTTTACTTGATGCCTTTAAAGTTAAACATAAATGATTCTTAAACAGTATGCTTTCAACTAGCAGAAAGGTAGGGGTTGGTGCAAGAGCTCAGGGGGGACAAGAAAAAAAAAGTCTACAATGATCTCCTCTAACTTCTTATTCCCTGAATCTACAGAACACGGATATAACTTAGTCTTACTCACAACTATAATGTAAAATTAAAAGGGCCATTTAGTATCTTTTATTACACACAAGAAAAGCCATTTCAAAAGAAGGAAGAGGGTAAGTCTTCTGCAAGCTCACCACAGGCTCCCATTACAAGGTCGTTAACCAATTATTTTTATTTCAGTAGAGATGATAATTAATCAGAGCTATTGTTCAGGTGTGCTGAACCCTGGCCATTTTCAGTGGTTTTGCCAGACTTGAAAAAGGTTTGCTGCCCAACCCGCTACCTTTTCAGTGCACACCACCAAAAGTACCTGTTGCCTCAATGAGGAAGCTGTTAGACCCGTCTCTGCTGTTTGACAAAATAATTCCACTGATGTTCTACCTAGAACCCTGCAGGACCACAGCTACTGCAGTGGATAGACCTTTGTTAAGCCTTAAGTTACTGATTTAACAAGCTGTGCTGATGAAACGGGGTTTTTAGCTAGGCTCAATGTATTTCCCTCTTCATCTCAGCCCTACATTTCTTGGACATTTTTACAATACAGCTTAGCAAATCCCTTCACTTTCCAACGAGAATGACCCTTGGTATCTCATTTAATAGATGAACATAAAATATTCAGCTATTCCAATCGACTTCAGCATTGGCCTTGGCCTTTCTCTAAGCAGCAGCTACTCACCAGGGTAAGAAACGCAATCCTGGACGGGAGGACCTTTAGCCTGACTTACTGGTAGTTCGTGTGTTCTCTGCTCACAAATTAGGTGTAAATGATACCTTTGATAAGTGATATATCTCACCTTCCACAGCGTCATGTTGTAGTGTTGAGGAAGCTGTGTCACTTTTTAAATGACAAATATTAAAAGCATGTTCGTTGATATTAGTTTACCAGAAACCAACATGTTTATTTATCAGCTCCTCAGTCTGATCCAGATTCACCTAGTCATTAGCGGAGATAATGACAAATTGCCCCGTGTGACTGGGATGTGAGCTGAAACCTCAAATAATAGCGAAGCAGCACACAGATCACCCAGCATAACTACCTTACTTGAAAGCTACTCTAATTTTGTAAAGCAAGTTGTCAAATCGATGTCTCTGCTGTCAAACAAAAATATATTTTTAAAGGAATGCCTCAAAAATCCATGAAGAAATGCAAGTGCAGCACGACATTTGTTTGATTTCATTCCTCGGGCAATGCTGTAAAAATTGATCAGACCACATTTAATGGAGAAATCATTAGAAGTCTAATTCAACCAACTCCAGAAATATTTATGAAGAGCAGTTAAAAACCACTGATATGATACAGGAGGATGCTTGTTGCAGTGTTATTAATAGCTAGGAAGACACAGCTTCAACATATGATTTCTGCAGGAACTCCGTGATACATTTCCAGCAGCTTTTGTACGAGTTGTTGTTAAAAAAGCACAATCTTCCAAAGTGCTGTTAGGTAAAGATGGGCTTTGTATGGCTTGATATTTATCAATTTTGACCTTTAATGCCTTTTACAGTAATTGTTGATCCAGTAAAAATCTACTTTATCTGCCTTGCCTTGGTAGAAATATGACTGCAAGCTTTCACCAGTCAGACCTCTGGCAGTCTGTTACTTACTGTCAGCTTCTTATTTAACTCATTCTTCCCCATATGTTGGTCCTCCCTGCCCTGTAATGAACTGCACTGAGTGATTTGCATGTAAATGCCCAGCAGTAATTAAACGTGTTGATAAGTAGTGATTGCCTTTCTCTAAGAGTACAGGTCTGTGTGAAATCTGGTCAGCTGGGAAGCAAGCACTTTCTACTCACTACAAGGCAATAGTATTTCTAGTTCTTTGAAAGGCCTTCTTGGTGTTCCTCATGTGTATTTCAATTACTCTTTTCCTCTCCTCCCTTCATTAAAAATTTTACACATCCTTGCAAAAAAAAAAACAAAAACCGCTCTAAACAAGCAAAAATTGATTTTTTCTCTAAAGGACTGTCATCCTAGAGAGCTCCTGCCAGGACTGTGGTTCAGCAGAGCATCTGTTGGACGTGCAGCATCTACTGTTAGAAGGGAACTATCTGCTGTTTGAGGTAGGCTACATCTCCTGTAGTGTAAGCTGGACCAACGCAATGCTCTCTTCGTCACAGCTGTGCTAGCCCATGGGGCTGGACAGGAAGGCTCTGTGGGGTGCAGCTGTGATTATTTCGTTCTTTTTCATACCTAACCAGTGCCAGCAGATGCTCAGAGGAGAGAGAAAGCCTTGCTCTTAGTCCACGGACCACAGCTAACAGATGGTTATATACATTGAAACCTATATACATACACATACAAACAGACATAGAGAAGAAAAAGAATTGAAAGGACAGATTCCCAGATTGTTTCATGCTCTTCTTAGCAGACTCAACACAGCAGCTTGCCTGAAAGACGAGGATTGTGACATGATAAAAAAAAATCTAAAATGTAATGTATTAAACTTTATACTTTGATCTCTTGTCCCTAGCTCTATAAAATCAGGCAAAGTCCTTGGTATTGGGAGAGGAAAATGGCCATTGATTGGCTGAAATTTTATGTACATGGGGATTTTGCATTCTGATTTTTCCAAAGGGCCAAGTACCTCCACACACATTTCTTTTGGTGACCAGGGAGTGCTCTAGCTATGGACTGCCCGTAGCAGCCATTACTGCTTTATTTAGAGAAATCTCAGCTGTGACAGAGCTTCACAGCCCTCTGGAGGAACTGCAGCCATGTTCTGTAGTGCTGCATGCTGGGGTGTTCCAGATGTGCTTATCTTACACGCTCAATGCTAAGAGAAAAATTCAGGATGAAGGCATCAAACCTAAGTTTGCAGACTGG
The DNA here is from genome assembly GCA_009769605.1 of Bucorvus abyssinicus. Taxonomy (NCBI): domain Eukaryota; kingdom Metazoa; phylum Chordata; class Aves; order Bucerotiformes; family Bucorvidae; genus Bucorvus; species Bucorvus abyssinicus. The sequence continues at coordinate 30,197,262 of CM020033.1, forward strand.
TGACTGAAGGGTGGTCTGTCAAATCATCTTTCTGGAGTCACCGAGATGCAAGGTCTTGGAGCAGGACAAATGCAGCACACTGAGATGGAAAAGACTGAGGAGCTACACGGCCATCATGACATAGCATGTCCCAGATTGTATATGTTGCATATGGTGGTGAAAACAGGACAGGGCTCTCTCCCTTCCCTCACCCCATAAATCCCTTAGTCAGTCCTTGATTTAATCCCAGGGCTGGCACAGCACTGATTAACAAACTCCCTCCGATATTTCTCAACAAACCTGAAGAAAAGACAGAGTGGGTGGCTTCCCTTACCAGAAGAACATTGGTGATTTTGACACGAATATTTACTAAAAATAAATATAGCATGTGAAAAGTTTCCTCAAATGCATTTGAAAACTTGCCTCTCATCCTCTCCCCTTTTCATGATCCCATATCAAGTGAAGGCAGTCATTTATGTCCACTACCTTCACAGAGCAACAGGTGTCTGCCCCCATCAGCTGAGCTTGGCTGTACAAGCTGAAGGGCAAGCAGCCACCCCACATGGAGTACTACTGGGGAGCTCTGGAGTCCAGATGGAGATGCGCCTCCTCAGAGGCCAACAGTTGCCTACGGGGTGACAGAGAGAGTAACGTGTCCCTAAGCAGGACTCTGGGACTATTGCAACTCTCTGGGATAGCCCAAGACCCAGAAGCCTATTGGGAAGTGAGAGTGCAAGGAGAGGAAAGATGCAGAGGTTGTGTCAGAAGGAGTTCCCTTTCCATGGGACACCCAGAGAGTGGCAGTCACTTCAAAAACCGGGGGTGATAATCTCTGAAAGGAGCACCGTGAAGAGAGTAGAGAGCAGAGAGCAGAACATAAAAAAGATATTGCTCACTGCATGTCCACAGAGTGATGACGAACTGGGGACAAGTAGCTGCCGTGTGTGACATTGCAAGGAGAAATATTTTCCTTAGCCTTTCTATACACATGCTGTTATTTGACCTTAGTTGTTCCTCCCCAAAATTGGCTGTCTTCACTCTCTAAAAATAAAAATTCTCATTGTCTTTGTGGGAAATGTACCTTATGGGAAGGGAATCAGGAATCAGGGAATGAGGGGTGTTTTCTTCTTTTTTTTTTGCCATGTGTCATGGTGAGGCCTCCAAGCAACGATCTGTGAAATTTACAGTGAACCCTTGTATATCTCGGTGTGGCCCTTTCTGCCACCAAAATCTCTCATGTGCGTATGAAATGCATATAAAACACATCTATTTGATTGGGCTAATTTGAAGGAAACCGCTGGTCCGCAGAGGTAGGTCATGCAGGATTCGTCAACCTTGCGGTGACTGCCTTTTTTTAGTGTAACTGGATCATTCTGCGTCGTTGGCAAGAGTTTCTCTGAATCTTTTTAATGCTAAAAATCATATTAATGTGTGAAGGGCCGAGCAGACAGATACACCTGTTGCTTGCACAGCAATGCGTGAGAGTCTCTCTGCACCTCTCTAATATGAAGGACTTTAGAAGAAACCCGTCATCCTGCTGCAAATATTAGCGACATCTGCGAGTTTTTCTGTAGACCCGCGAAACAGTTAGGCGTGGATTAACGGACTGAATTACATGTTGTCATCACCCGTAAAGTCAGTTTACTTAGGCTGTAATTCTAATCTGCTTGACACGAGAAGAACCGCAATGTGGTTTCACGCAGCCCAGCAGCGGAGGCAGCGGGAGGGGAGCTCGGGTTCTGCTATTGCGCAAACAGGAAACTCTTCTTGAGCACAGCCAGAGGTGTATCTCTGACACATGAAGATTTGCAGCTCTTCAGATTTTAATGCTGATGAACACTTAAAATAGAAGCAGGAAGTTGCTGACAAATACTGGAGAATTGAGGTTTTGGTGAAGGGGAGATAAAATTATTCACAAATGCTTGTTGAATTTTGTACTTTTTTTTTTTTTTTAAGTGTGTGTTACATTGTAAAATGCAAACTTTTATTTTCCATCCATACTTTTTCTAGCAATAATGATTTAAGGACATAAGCAGTTAAATTTCATAAGGAATAAATCTTTTGTTCTACCAACCAGTACATCTGGAAAACCCATTGTGGAGCATGTAAGAAGTGGTATATATTTAAAAATTTTTAGATTATAAGAAAATTATTTTAGATATCACTTCTGTTTTGCCAGGACCCAAGACGATCACATTTCTTTTTCATTTTGACTCAGATTACTTTTTGCAATTATTAAATTCAATGTCAAACCAGAAATAAATGTACTCCATGTAGCTCCATACCTACTGTTTTAGCTCCCTGTTATTAATCCATAAATCACGGAAAAAAGGGGTTTAGGAAGAATGCTTATTTGTAAATGTGCAGTAGGTTCTGTTAACAGTTGTAGCCGAATAAAAAAGACAGAGAATGTAAAAAGCTAAATAGATACTTTATAATAGCATTTAAAAAAAAAAAATTGACATACCAAGCTAAGCCAGAATATTTATTTCATGTAGATTTTGTTAAGTAAACTTGAAAAAATGATATTTCTTCCACAAGTAGAAATTCTCCCTCACAGCGAATTTTTCCAAACCAGATGAGTAAGAAATTATTTTATGCACTACAGACTGATACCACTGGTTTTGCTCATTAGTGTCTGATCTATAGTCGTTTAAATCCGTGCAGCTCCATGTTGAGCATGTTGTGTGGTTTCATGCCATGTTTCAGCAGGAATTTTCAGAATTAGCGGGTTTTCTTCTTAATTCACCGAGGTGAAGTTTTCAAAAATCTTTTAAGCTACTTTTGCCAGTGAAGCGGTGTAACCCTGGATGATCTCGTTACCTTTGGAATTTTTCTTGAGCTTTTTTGTTACTCCTATGTTATTCTTGAGAAGAATCAAACCAGGAAGTTTTGTTCCAGCAGCCCAAATTCGCCGTTTCCTTCCATACAGATAAACTGAATCATCTACATTTTGTGAACTGAGAAAATTTTTTGATGATAAGGCTTGGTCAAATTAGAAAACATTTAATTAGGAGTGTGTTGATTACATATTCTGGAATGGGTTTTTTTAATGTTACAAGTGTCATAATTTAGAATTTTATCAATGCTACTAAAATTAGGAAGTTTATGTTACGACATTTCTCACTAACTGTAACATTTCCCTCTTCCTTCCTGCAGTCCTGTATGTTGGTTTGGAACATTGTGCCCTGGGCCACATCGGGAAATGAGAGCTGGACCTGCTTCGCAGTAAGAGTGAAGGGACAACTGAAGTCAGGCACTGAAGTCTGAATGCCAAACCTTTGGCAAAGCAAAGGAAAACCAGCTAAGACATGAGTATCTGGTCTCAAATCAGTGCAAATGTATTGACGATATTAAATAATAATATATTTCATTTTATTTTTACCAAAATGGAGACCAATTATGAACTAAGGCCATGCAATCAGACACCAGCTTTATGAGTCGGTAGTAGGGACAGTGACTCGACAAGACACTTGGTACAACTTTTCAAGTCAAGATTTCAGCCTCTGGTCGTTTTTACATGTATACTATCCTGGAGCTCTGGACCTATACAGACTCTTTATTGTTCAGTGCTGGGATACTGAGACCTGGAAGCAATCAGCTGCCATACAATCATTTTCTAAAAGTTTGTCTGAAAGAGCTTCACAATAATTCTTCAGGCCTTTAGCAATGTAGACACAAAGGTCATCCTGTCCAATCCCCCTGCAGTGAGCAGGGACATCTTCAACTAGATCAGGTTGCTCAGAGCCCTGTCCAACCTGACCTGGAATGTTTCCAGGGGTGGAGCATTCTGGGCTGCAAGCACACATTGTTGACTCATGTCCAGCTTTTCATCCACCAGTACGCCCAAGTCCTTTTCCTCAGGGCTGCTCTCAATCACATCAGCCCCAGCCTGTAGATCTTTGTAGTCTTCCTGAGTGGCCTGCCCCTTCTTCCCCAAGTCATAAATGTTCCTTTTCTTCCTGAGTTCCAGCCAAAGCTCTCTGTTTAGCCAGGGCGGTCTTCTTCCCCACTGGTTCATCTTTATGGCACACCGGGACAGCCTGTTCCTGCACCTTTAGGAGTTCCTTCCTGAAGAATGTCCAGCCTTCCTGGACTCCTTTGTCCTTCAGGATTGCCTCCCAAGGGATTCTGTCAACCAGTTTCCTAAACAGGCCATAGTCTGCCCTCTGGAAGTCCAAGGTGGCAGTTCTACTGACTGCTCTCCTTGCTTCCCCAAGAATTGAAAATTCTACCATCTCATGATCACTATGTCCAAGATGGCCTCCAACCTTCACATCACCCACAAGTCCTTCTCTGTTCACAAACAGTAGGTCTAGCAGGGAGCCTTTCCTAGTTGGCTCCCTCACCAGCTGTGTCAGGAAGTTGTCTTCTGCACACTCCAGGAACCTCTTGGACTGTTTCCTCTCTGTTTTAATTCCATCAGACTTCAACTCCAGGTAAGTTGAAGTCCCCCACAAGAACAAGTGGTAGTGATTGTGGGACCTCTCCCAGTTGCTTGTAGAATATTTTGTCTGGAAGAAGAGTTTCAGGTAAAAAGTCACAAGATCTCCAAGAGCTGAATTCTCTGGCATCGCTTTTCCAGGCAGATCTGTACAGGCACCCATTCCTTCCATACTTGCCAACCTGTAAAACAGCAATCTCAGCCCAATACTTGGAGGCAGGACACTGGTAGACCATGATGTACAATACAAACTCTTCTGAATGAAGGTGACTTCACCATGTCAGTATTTTTGTTTACAGACACCTCAAGGCTTCCATGAATATTGTTTGTTGGGTGTTTACAGCTGAGGTTTAATTTATGGCTAAATAGAGTCTAATTGTTCCTTCACCCCCACTCTGCATCATGACATGGCAAAGCTGTTGAAGAGTAAGTAGGCCAACCAAAACAAAAGCTGAAAATTAAATTCAGCATCCTTAATGTGTGGTGTTTTCCAAAGCTTCTGTTACTTTCATGACATCTCACCAGAGCTATTTAGGTCTATGGGGAGTTAGGAAAAAGATCACATATTGTACAGAGAGCACAGTGTTAAATTTATGCAAAGTGAAGGAAAGTGTTATCTCAAAAAATATTTATTTCATAGTTTTTGCCTTAAGGACTGTGCTTTGGTGTATCTTTGAGGAGAGCAGTGCTATATTAGCATCAGGTTTAGAATTCCTATAAACATGAAGAACAGGTTTAATCTGTAACATTTCTATAAAACAGCACATCCAGCTTATTATATTGTGTATAAAGAAAGGAAACACCTTTGCTGCACCATTGCCTATCCTACAGCTAGACTTAAAAATTGGAAACAAAAGACAGCTAAAAGAAAAGAAAGATGTTGAAAGGAAGCAGAAAAATGCTGCACTAGTTTTTCAGTATTTCCTTTTCTTTCACCTGAAATTTAATTCTTTTGTAAAGGGCTTGAATAGTTAGAGCAAAATTGTGGTAGTTCGGAGTGCAAAGGAATTGCGTCTGTATCTGCAGCAACAATAAGTTGGTGTGTGAACAGCTGCTGTCTTTGGACAGATCCTTCCACTTACATTTGAAACGCTCCCTTCAAAGGACCTTTTGCAGACATGTTCAAGGACGTCAAGCAGAGGATTTCTGTGTTAAAAAGTTACATCTTTAAAACAATCTTGTCTCCAAGGATATCTAATTACACTGCACGTATCATTTCAACAGTGGAATGGTTTGGTCTGAAGCATCAGCTCATTTTGCTCTTCAGGAAAGTGCTTTGAAGGGACCTCACAGCGACAGGCTGACCTGAAGCGAAGTGCTCTCCCCCGGTTCTCCCCGCAACCGTATGGATGCCAATATCTTCAACTGATTACTAACAGTGGGAGCGTTGGTAGGTGTCAGAGCAGAACAACTTTATTTTTATAGCCCAGATCATCTGCATGTAGGCATAATTTAACAAGAAGCAGCCAAAACAATTTCCAGAATGTTAGTTGTCTAAACCTTTGTTTTGTTGTTGAGGCTTTTTTTTAATTATTATTTTATTTTCAGGTGGTTTCATTCCCTTATACGTCCCTTTGTACAGCTTCCATTAATGTCAGATGAATGCTTCATGCATAATTCCTCCGGTATTGTAAATGGAAGCAGAATTCTATGCTGAGACCAGATTTCCCAATGACTTTTTTAGTATGAGTCACTGAAGATCCGACACTGCCTCTTTGGGGGTCACTCGTGTAGGCACCTTCACAGGAAAGATGCCAGGATGTAACCGCTACTGCTGGAGGACATCTCAGAAGATTAAACACGAGTGAACTTAGCCCAGGCCTAATCCAGTCCTTCCTCTAATACTCACTTTTTTCTCAAAATAAGTCATCGTATTCTAGCAGAAACAAAGCTCTTCCCCCTGCTTCTCACTCTCTTCATGGCATAATGATCACATTCCCTACCTGTATCTTTTCCAACAGATGGTTCTCTACATTTTGTTCTTCAAAACTGGGAGGGAGCTCCTACATCTTCCTTGGCAGGCTGTTCAGGCGCCTGGCTAAAAAATGACCACCAACGTGAACTCCAAGGCTTTTCATATGGTTCAGTGTGCTCAGAAACTCCTCAGGTTTTCAAGCCTGACCTCAAAACTAGTTGTCACTCCAGCTTTATGCACGTGCAAGGACTTGTAGTCAAATGTAGTCAAATGACCAGCTGTCACACAATACTGCTAGCGTTCAGTTTAGTTTATTGGACTGCTCTCTCTCTTTTTTTTTTTTTTTTTTGGATTGGTAAAGCCTGAGACATGGAGAATGGGGCGGGGATCTTTGACTGTATTCAGTCTTTTTCGTATACTATGAAAAAAGGATGTAATTCATGTTTTCTCCTCATCCTTAGGCTAAGGATGTAACATGGGAGCTGCCTTCGAGTACCTTAGCTGGCAATTAGCTGAGTAATTGTACCCTTTCTGGCTATTCTTCGGCCCTGTAACCTTCATATCCCGATATTGCTCAGCCCTAGAGAGCAGCACAATGTTTCACTCTTTTCCAGTTCATGGTGTTTGGGGAGAGTTTAAGCACAAAACTACATTTTCCTGAGAGTAAACAGAAGGCATGAGAAATTTTCCTCCAATGTAGTGTGTTTTGAATGTTGTTCTTTCTGTTCACTGTGGAACCTAGTCACCTCTTGCACTTGAAACCATTTCAGCTCCTTACTCTTAATTTTTTAAAGTAAGAAACATTCCTTCTCTCAATTATTTTATTTTTATGCATATAAGTTTAGAACCTCTACTATTATTATTATTAATGTTTCCTCTCTCAGGAGAAGAAATAATCTCTTTTAGTCTGTTTTAAGAGTTTCAGAAACTCAGAAATGGGGTAATGCCCCCTCTCTGTGTTCCCTTTTTAAATGCTAAACCTTTAAGGGCAGAGATCAGCAGCCCTCCTCATGCAGATGCAGACCTTTGGGAAGCACATCAATGCAAGTTACTGCTCTCAGGGCTTGCAGATCTGAACCCTGTCAGAGTTTATCTGCTGCCAGCTTCAAACTGTGGTTTGACATTTCTGGTCAAGAGGGGTGCCCTTGTGAGTCCCGAGAGGGGATGAATCTGAAAAGACAGAGAGGAGCATATTGTCTCCCTACAGCAGTACACTGCCGGCTTCCACTGCAGAGGTACCTGTTACCAGCAAGACATCGCTTTGAGGAAGCTCATCACAGCATGATCTGACTTGTGCCTGCAGTAGCAAGCCGTCAAAGCACAGCAAGAAAGAGAGAGGTGGCAGGAAGCATCAAAGGGGAACTGCTAAAGACTGAGCAGGAATGAAAATAAAAGCTGCAGCCAGTGTAACTCCCTTCCCAAAGGGAGGGAGCAGAAGTGCAATGTACGAAGGAGTGGTCACAGGAGACCTCGAGGCCAATTCGTTCCTCCCGTAACCCAGCTGTTACAATAGGCTAGGAACTCAAGTGAGACAATCATGAGAAAATTGCTGTGGTGCACAAAAGATGCCTGTAAAACACTGCAGTGCCACGTCTCAAAGCTGCTGGGGGGCTGAGATATTACACTGCATTTTTTCCCGCTTTAACAGCTGAGCTGTGGAGCTCAAACTCTTTAGCACTGCGAAATCCACATCTGCTTCCATAAATATCAGGATAATGATTGTGTATGAAGCCAAGCCTATCAGGCCAGCCGCAACATGGATCTGAAAGGAGCAAGAAGACTGCCGGCAGCCACAATCCACGTGTTTGTCACCACCAAGCTAGGTTGGCCTTACTGGCTGGAAAGAGATTATGCGGATCATTTACCGCTTGTCTTCCTGTGGTTTAGGAGTTCCTAAGAAAGCCATTCCCAGGAGTAAGTTCCTTACTATTTTGAGTCCATCCTAGGTCCAGGCTTGAATACTTAGATCTAACTCTTAGACCAGTCAAGGACTCCCACCCCACTTACATCAGCCTTCAAGCCACACATCCCTGTGACAGGGAGTGAACTTCGCTGGCGTCACGCAGATGATCAAGGCCCCAGACCACCGCTTGGTGCAGTGGGACTAAATGTACTCAGCTTTAGAAACTGAGAGACAGTCGCTCGTCAGGTGTACCCAAATAGTGAGTCTCAGGAGGTTTTTCACACTGAGTGCCACACCATAGATGATCACCCCTCTACATTCCTGACCCTACCAGGAATTTGAACAAAGATCAGAAAATTTGTCTCCTTCTGTCCCTCAGCTGGAGCTTTGATTCCAGAAGACTCCACAAAATCCCAGAGACCTTCCTGTCGATATTAGTTACATGTAAGAAGCTGTCAAAATTTGCAATGGCAATTCTGCTAGAAGAGGCTGCCTGCAGGGTTATAAACCATAATATAGGTATAAATAACTCCCAGGAAAAGAGAGTAAAGGAGAGAGCTCAGTGTGAGCACTTCAGAAGCGGAGGGAACCAAAGAATCATTACGACTCTAAGGGAAAAATAAGGAGGAAATAGGAATGTTTGGAAAAACTAGGCAATAGCTGAGTCCATGAAATTGTCAGAAAATGGATCTAAATACATTTAGATGAGAAACTGGGGGTCTCCCAAGGAGGACAGAAGAGAAGCACATAGGTATGCGACTCACACTTTTGCAACCCTAACAAATAGACTAATGAAGGCATTTTGTGTTGCCGTCATAAAAATATGCTTGAAGTTTCCTGTTGAAAGCATTTGTGCCCTAGTTCTGGAAGATACTACATATTTATTAAATGTGTTGCAAAAATAAGTCGCTTGGGCTAGTGCCTGACATTTTGAGACTTTCCTTTGCCCTGAAGTTACAGAGTGTTAAAGAGAACCTTGATGGATTTGACACTGTTTACACACATGACTGCGAGGATGGCTGCTGCGTTCGTGTGGACACTCACAGGCATTGGTCCTAGGCTGGACTAGCTGCTGCCACATGTTGTGGATTAACCTCCCTTTGCCAGGAGCTACTGCAACTTCACCGTCACGCCGTAATTCACTGATCAGGGGATCACTGAGATCTTATTCAAACTAGCAACTTTCTAATTAAGTAAAATCTGTAAGTTCTTGCCTGATTGCAAGAGAATTGTGTTATCAGGGCTGTACACAGAGGATGTATCAAATTAGACTTCATCTGCGCTTCCCATATCAAGAGATTTGGATTCCATAGTAGGAATATGCTGTTGGGATAGCTTCTGGAGCACTTACATCATACAGATTTGGAGTTCTTTATTAGCAAGAATAAAAATGTATTCTTGACTTCGACAAAGCTGTATTCATGATGAGCTGATGGTCTTAATTACCTTAGACTTTCAGTCAAAACTGCGTGTCTTCTGTTTGCTTATATTTAAATGTACATTTAAACTCTATTATAATCAATGGAGTTTAAGCACATGCCTAATGTAAAAACAGTTTTAGATGCTTCCTTGAATTTCCCTTCTCTGTTTCAGGAGGGAATGCAGCTTAACTCAGGACAGCAGTGATATTTCCTGGTTCCAGCTCTCATTCTGACCCTTTTCTTAAAGTAAATCTGCAGAAATGGTTTGCCTGCTCTTGCAGCAGCTGCTGAATCTCTGCAATTTATAAGCTAGTGTTTTAAAGTAAATCAGGACCAATTTTAGCCTATGAACTCTGGCAGTTAAGCAGCTGGGGCAGCCCATTTAGCTGTACCCCAAGACAGCAGCTACCTCAGGAAGAAACGTGAGTGTGGAAGGTGGTGGTGATGCTGACCAGAGCCACCCCTGGCTGTACAGTCCCTGTCTCAGACTCCTTACACGGTCATTTCCCTGAGTTCTGTCTTGAATCTGAACTGTGAGTTTTACACTTTTACATCTAATACGCCTGAATGTTAAATCAAAATGCACAGTCACTTGTAGAAGAAAACTCTGGTCCTGTTAGGTCTCATCAATCTTTTCAAACTGTCCTTCTATTGAGATCTCTCTGCTCTGATGTGCAAAAGTCAGTCGTAGAAAAAGGTGGATGAAAAACTGCCTCCCAAGTTCTTTTGTGGCTTTGAAATTATAGTTTATTTTTCTACCTTATTCTCCCACTTTGTGATCATTGGTATTATCTCTTTTCCCTACATCTTTCTAACAGAATGACACCATTAATAGTCGAGCAAGTTTTCTGCTACCTATTATTCCTCTGCACTTTCTAAGGAACAACGTTCATTTAAAAATTCAAAGTGGCAACCTCCATCTGTGGCTCTGTGGGGCTCAGGGCTATAAACATGGAGGTTCCACTTTGCTTTTTATTTTTAAGCATGATAAAATACAGCTTATTTAGGTCATTGCACACTCTGGTTTTTTTAGTTTTCCTTTCTTGTGAGGGATACAGATTCAAAACAAAACTGTTTGCCCCTGACTTCAATCTTTCATGCTGTATTGCACATGAATTACAAGCTCTGTGTCAAGGATTTTTAAGGTTAGCCATCACCCTGGTATTTGAACATCTTCTACAGGATCCAGAAACCTGACAAGGGTTAATCTAAGTCAATCTACCCAGGCTGAGAAAAAGCTGTGGTCTTATCGCAGGTTCAAATAGCAGTGAAAGCCAAAAAGAAACAAACAGCAATGTAGGCTTTTGTTTGGTTTGGCAGGATGCTCTGCAAGGGTTTTGTCATGAGCTGCAACTGCTAGTTAAAAAGCAAATGTCCTTGTCTAGACAGCTGTTTTAATTGGAGTTAATAAACTGTAGTGAGAAGTCCATCTTTATTTATTAATTTATGTATAACAGTGTAGTGTGCCCCACCTCTGCCAGCTTCCTCATCAGGAAAAAGCTGAAGGTTACTGAGGAGAATTGCTTTCTTTACTTTGTTTCACAGGCAAGTAATGAGCACAAGTCAGCTCGGGCGTTCGGGGGCAGTGCCATGTGAGAGCAAAGTCAAACACTTCAGTTTGCATTTTGCTTGGGAAGAGACTCAGATGATGTTGGCCCTCCCGCAGCCTCGGTGCAGCTCTTGGAGCCTACAAACCGCCCTCCTGCTCTGTCAGACTGTCATGCCCAGGCCGCGTTACAGAACCCCCAGGTGTACACAATGAAAGCAGGAACATTCGGTAGAGGACAAATCCCAGCCCGTGGAGTGTCATGTCAAATGAAGAAGACGCAGGATGAAGCAGCACTCTCCCTGAAGACCTGTACAATGATATATTTAAGGCAGATGTGGTCGCCCTAGACTGCTCAGCTGGCAAACCAGCCTGCAGGGCTCAGAGCTTCATTCCAAGGTGTTCGAGTTCAAAGGCTTCATACCAAGATCTGTTTTCCTGTGCTCCCTCCCCTTCTTGTCTTCATTGAGATATTTTTCATAACAAATCTGCTGTGTTTCTGCATTATCTTTATAGTGCCAAGGATTTTTGCATTGATACATGTTGGAGCTGATCTTTAAAGTAATAGGCAAGTACGACTTGGCAACAGTGAGTGTTTCAGAAGCAACTGGATCTGCCTTGGCACATCTCTAGTTTAAAAGACACCTCACTGCAATTAATTAGCTGGAATCTGAGAGCTTCCAGAAGGAAAGTTTTATGAGTTACCTCTTTCCTCTGGGAAGGTATCTTTCAAGCCAAATCGCTGTTAACTGACATACTCACTCTTGAATTCTTTCAACTCAGCATCCACCCAAACTGTTTTCTCTCTTCAGAGGAGAAGTGCCTGTGGAAAGTTATGCACTTTTATCTACTTCTTTCTGATTCTTTTAATGCATTTATTTTTTTTTCTGCAAAAGAGAGGGGGAAAGTACATTTACGTTGTTGTCTCTGCTCTTGACACAGAAGTTTTCACTCTGCCTGCAGAACAGATGGAGAGTTATAATGCCAGCAGGGCAAACTTCCCTCACCACAGAGTGCATCTTCTTTTCTTCATTAAAGCCAGCAGAAAGAGTCTCCTGAATACCAGATGCGTAAATGGAAGTGCTGGCATCAAAAGAAAACTGTCTGGGAGCTCTCCCCTGCCCTAGGACAGCTCTGCCAGGACCCCATGTGAACACGGGTGAAGAACACAGCTGTTGGAAGGGCTGCAACCAGGCCCTCTTCTCCAGGAAGAGGCGTTGATCTGCCGGCTCCTCTGGACAATGATGTTTAGAGAGTTCAAGGAGAAGCTATGAGAAGCCCTTCTGCTTTTTTCTGCTACTGCTCCTCCACTGATTTACTGCAACAGGCACAAGCCTAACCATCATGGCCTTAATGGTAGTTCCATATTTTTCTCCTGACCCAGGAAAGAAAAAGCTCATGTGGCTTATGGGAAAACGTAACATTTCCTTTACCCTTCACGGATTATTCAGGGCTCTTTAAGTTCAAGTCGTGTAAGCCATAGTTGCTGAGAGATTCATTGCTCGATAAATAGCCATTCTCAACAGAATGATTAATAACAAGATTGGCATTGTCAGTGGTTCTGTTCCGTGCCATACACTTCCAATTGTGTTACCATTTCGCTCTAGGTACAGGATGCCTCTTTATCAAACCACGCTTTTCCCTCTAAACCTAGGGAGTATAAGATATCATTGCAGCATAAATTTTTAAATACAGCCTGTTTGAAAGCGGACTGATTTCCTGTCTGACTTGCTCATCTATTACCTAGAGAGGAGGAAAGTGAAGCTCGTTCTTGTTATGTAACCCTACCCTGATCTGATTATTATGCATGGAACCACATTGCAAGCACTTCAGTGTGAAAAAACTTGGGAAACTGTTATAGTAAACAAGGAGAAACTAAACGCATGCGTTGGATTCCATCAGGAAATCTGAACTCTGAAATCCACAACACGTGGTCCAAAATGTCACACAATTAATTATAGTTTAATTTATGCAGGAACTCATTATAGGTGTGAGCAGAGATGAGCAAGATGAGCAGAATTAAGCAATTCCCTTGGTTATAGAATGTATTATCAAAAAACTTTGGACATGAACCACAGCTGCAGAATTAAGCGTAGTTTTAAATTTCCTGGTGCAGCAGAGAAATGACACTCTTTAGTGTTTACTGTTTTGCCTTGAGTAACTGGAAGATTAAGAAGGATCAGCAGGGAAAGAAAACATTTTCACACCGAAAAGCAATGATTTAATATGCTAAGCATCTAGAAAGACCTCATTTTTCCATGCCTTAGTCAGCATGCAGTCATTTATTTACCCCAGGGCTAATGAGTAAAAGCATTAATAGATGAGAGCTAGCGCAGCTCACGCTCTCTGTGCACCCTATCAGTGACACAGGAGAAAGGATAACCATATCCTGAGTTCTGCAAAAGCAGGTGTTCAGTTCTTCTCAGGCTTGTTCTTGTTCCTCAGCATTAGTCCCCACCAAAAAAAAAAAAAAAAAAAAAGAAGGGTAGGAAAGGGACTAACTCACCTTTCTCGGGGCAGTATTATGTTTGTCCTGGATACCATTAATTTTCAGAAACAGTGTCCCAAATTAGGACATGCTCCATATTTGATTTTACAGTATGTAACTGTAATCAATTGTAATCCCCCCCCCCCTCGCTATGTTATAGGTCTGTAAATGCACTCAGAAGATGTGTCCAAAGGGAAGGGTCTGTGCATTGGTTTATAAATGGAATGGGAGACGTGATTCAGCTTCCTTTGAAGTCAAGAGGCAACTTTTCAGCCAGTAAAATGAAGGCAGTCTTAGGAGTACTTATTGCTCAAACCAGGTTAAAATATCTTCCAGCTGGTTTCACACTGAAGGTATTGATTAGACTTTCTTTCTTCTGATGCCTGCAGCTTTGTCACCTCGTGCAGATAACTACATGTCGGTGCCTTAATTTGAGTTAAGGCATGACCATGAGTTGATAACAGTGGTTTTCCATGCCTAATGGGATAAACTCAAGCATTTTAGCCATAAACCAATTACTAACTGATAACAGGAGCACCAGCACCTGCAAAGAATAAGAACAGTAGTTAGGGCATGAAACATTTATCAAGCATTTCCAGAAAGATGCCTACTCCTTCATCGTGATCTACCAGCTTGGGGATTTTTTGTTCAAGGGTATGATACTGAAATTGCAGCATCAACTGATTGGTTTTTGAAATGGTGTGGAAAGTGTATTTCCAACTTGAATGTTTGTCTCTTGGTAAAAAATAATTAAATTGTGGATTTTGATTGTGGATTTGGAGAGGGAAACCTCCCTCCACCCATCAGTGAGCATGCAATTGTCTTTAAAGATATTTGTACCACATTTAGAGATACTAGTATAGGGATTTTAAAAACATTACCAAAACAAGTACGCCAAGTCTAGGCAATTTAAAAATAGGGTTAGAACTGCGAAGAAAACTAAGCGGGGCAAAAAAGAGGAATAAAAATGGCTACATAGCTCTAATGAGAGCATAACAGCATCTCTAGTTCTTGTTTGGATTAAACTGATTCCCAAAGATACACTGTAGTTTTCACTACTAGACAGGCAGGCTTAGGATATTAAGATTGATATCTTAGACACAGCTGTTCCTATTCAAACATACTAACTTATTTTAAAAGTTAAATAGATCTTGATTGTGAGCAACAATGTGGTGAGTTGCTCTTGGCTAGATGCCAGGTGTCCACCAAGCTACTCTATTGCTCCCCCTCTTCAGCTGGACAGGGGGAGAAAGATTGTGGGTTGAGATAAGGTCAGGGAGAGATCACTCACCAATTGCCGTCATGGGCAAAACAGATTTGACTTGGGGAAATTAATTTATTACCAATTGAATCAACGTAATGAGAAATAAAACCTAAATCTTAAAACACCTCCCCTCCATCCCTCCCTTCTTCCAGGGCTCAACTTCACTCTCTATTTCTCTACCTCCTCACCCTGAGCAGCACAGGGGGATGGAGAATGCAGGTTGCAGTCAGTTCATCACACATTGTCTCTGCCAATCCTTCCTCCTCACACTCCTTCCCTGCACCAGCATGGGGTCCCTCCCATGGGAGACAGTCCTCCATCAACTTCTCCAGCGTGAGTCCTTCCTACAGGCTGCAGTTCTTCATGAACTGCTCCAGCATGAGTCCCTTCCATGGAGTGAAGTCCTTCAGGAACAGACACCTCCAGTGTGGGCTCCTCTCCCCATGGAGTCACAGCCTTGTTTGGGCTCTAACGTGGGCTTCTCCATGGCCTCCAGGTGAATATCTATCTGTTCCACTGTGAACCTCCATGGGCTGCATGGGTACAGCCTGCGTTACCATGGTCTTCATCGTGGGCTGCAAGGAAATCTCTGTTCTGGTGCCTGGAACAACTCCTCCCCCTCCTTCTCTGATCTTGGTGTCTGCAGAGTTGTTTCTCTCTCATATTCTCACTTGTCTCTTCCAGCTGCTGCTGGTGATGTGTGAGTTTGGGGTTTTTTTTCCCCCTTTTTAAATATATTATCCCAGAGGTGCTACCACTATCACTGATGGGCTTGGCCTTGCGCAGCAGCGGATCCATCTAGGAGCCAGCTGGCATTGGCTGTATCAGACATAGGGAAAGCTTCTAGCAGCCACCCCTGTAGCTCCCCCAATCCCCAAACCTTGCCATGCAAACCCAATAAAAACAATGAGCAAATTCTCAGATAAATCAACTTCCAATTTAGAAAGACCTACAGTGCAGGGATCATTGAAATTAAAAGTTTCTATTAATTTTCCAATAGTTCTTCAACAAGAAAATTATTTTTTCCAAAGAATTGGGGATTTTACAAACTCTAGCCAAAGCAGTTTGCTCTGCTTGCATTGGCTTTGCCAACATGTGTTCAGGAACCAGCACTTAGCAACAAAGCAGTATTGGCCCATCACACGCTTTTATTAATGTGCTAATATCAACAAGACCAAAATGCAAATCAGCAGCAACACTTGCATTTCACACAAAGTTCACGTGAAATCATCAAAGGGATGGAAATCTCTGAAGAAGATCATCTGGTAGACTGTGTAGGTTGTAGCACAATTACTAATGGTGACCTCTTAAGCAGCTTGGTTTACCACTGAAGTTCAGCTTCTTATCAGACCTTTGGTATTGCTTTGAGCTGAATGTAAGGACACATTAACAGATCATTTTGCTGTATAATTCACGTTAAGATTTGCCAGTTGTGCTCTTTGGGGAAGACAGAACGTAGGAGACTAAGAATCAATTATTCTGCATTTTAGAAGAGGTTTGGCTTAAGCCTGGATTTCTCTGTGGGCAGAACATAGTGGCTGCTGCTGAGCATTTGGCCACAATGGAGGTTGGCTGAGGGCGGAAGAGATCACAGCCAACAGATAAGGGATCAGTAAGAGTCACTGTCACCACAAAGCATAACTTAGGATGTATTTATTGGTTTATCTTCACTAGTCTTTGAAGTTGCCCTCTAGATTATGTCTGCTGTCCCCTCTGACAGAGGGTCTGAATGCTAGGACCGGAAGGTGGCTCTGGAGAGGAGAAAACCCTGTGCAGGTAAGCGGGCTTTCAGACAGGAGCCCACCCTCAGACAGACTGTTGACTTCACAGGCAGTGAAATGAAGGTGAGGAGACCATGTTATACACATGACAGCCAAGTAGATGACTGCAAAGGGTTGTGTAGACAGCGTTGCATGTAGCAGCACAGTTGCAGCAATACAGCAAAGTCATCAGTGACTGAGGAACGTGACAACACATTAGTGCTAATTTAGGTCATGTGGGTAAAACAGGGTGAAAATATGTCTTTATTTATTTTCTCTGACATTTTCTGCTCTGTCTTCTTTAACTAGAGCTGGCTGAGACCTTCTCACTGGAGCATAAACCAGTACAAAAGTGCCCCTAAGTCAGCTCTGTACTGTTCTGGGAGCAAGGTGAAAGATTTGTCTTTGAGCAGAAACTTTGGAGACCCTTTAGGACTCTGAAAGAATATGAAAATCTTGGAAAGACTTTAAGGGAAGCTGAGGAGTCACCTGGGAAGAGCACTAATTTCATCTTATAACTTGGTACCTTCATATCTGGGGAAGGTTCCAAATGTGAATTTTGGGATTTGTTGATGTGTCTTGAATCACTAGGTTGAGACTTCAGGAAGAATGGTCCAATTCTCGGTCTATCATAAAATTCCTGCATGATTTAGGGTTAACCATTCAGTCTCTTGGCCCGGACCCTTAGACATAAAACAGAATTAATACTATTTTTTGTCATTGTGTAATTTCGTTGTCAATGTCACGCGATCGGGACAAGCTCTTACCATTATACAGCTCATTGCAGCCTGAATACAGAGCACATTCATTTCCACATAGCCTTGGTGCTTCCTGTGATGTATATAAATAGCTGATAAACAAAGAGGAAGGAGGTTTGGCACCTCTTGTAAACTGAAATTCAGAATTAGGCTGTTGAGTTGAGCCCCTGGAGCCGAAGCCTTTAGCGTGCTTTCAGGTCTGCTCTGCACTTGCTGTCTTTTTAAGTCAAACTCTTTTATCCAAGCACTGACTGATGCAAGGATATGTCAAATGTAAGGACATCTGGTTAACAGCTATCAGCATAAGAGACAGAGATAACAGGCAAAGATAAGAGGCAGGAAAAATAATAAATTAAACACCCAGATATACAAGCCCTAAGGAAAACAAGAGATAATACACAACAGCGAAGACCTCAGCTCTCAGGTCACTGGCTGAGGGGCCATTGAACAAATGACTCAAGCCTTTAGAGGGTTCAACGAGAGTTTTGTAACTGATAAGAAGGAAGGAAACAAGTTTCCCAAGGAAAGAGCAAAGTGATTAATGGATTTTTGATGGGACTCGTGGGGTTGCATAAAGCTGCTTATGGAATGCTTAGAGGGAATTTTGGTAATGCGTGAAAATTATTGTAGGGCACTTAGGGAAGGGCCAAACGTGAAAAAGGGAGAGATGAAAGTGCATCGGGGTGGAACAAGCATGGTAAAATGGAGAACTGCAGACTGTGCTGTCTTCTTATTAAATCCTGTGCTGATTTTCATAGAATCACAGAATGCTTTGGGTGGGAAGGGAGCTTCAACAGTCACCCAGTCCCACCCCCTGCACTGAGCAGCGACATCTGCAACTAGAGCAGGTTGCCCAGAGCCCCAAGGTCCAACCTGACCTGGAATGGATCCAAGGATGGGGCTTCTCCCACCTCTCGGGGTAACCTGGGCCAGTGTTTCACCACCCTCAGTGTAAAAAATTCTTCCATCTATTAAGTCTAAATTGACACTCTCGTAGTTTAAAGCCGTTTCCCCTTATCCTGTCACCACAGGCACTGCGACAAAAGTCTCTCTCCGTCTTTCTTGTAAGACCTCCTTAAACACCGAAGGGCTGCAGTAAGATCTCCCCGGAGCAGGGGCCGTGCCAGGGAACAGGCACCTCCCTGGGGACAGCCAGGGGATGGGGCTGGGATGGGTCAGCACACGGGTGGGCTGTATGGGGTGTCCGTGCCCCCGGGCAGCCTCTGCGGGGAGGGCCCGGGGCTGCCCCGGGCCGGACCCAGCCGCTCCCAGCCGGCTCCGAGGGCCCCCCTGCAGGACACAGCGGAGCCCCTCAGCCAGGCTGGGGGCACCGGGGAGGGCAAAGAGCTGTCGGGAAGGGCCCCGGGCGGCCCGGGCAGAACAGGAGGGAGCCCAGGAGGGAGCAGCAGCAGCAGCAGCAGCAGCAGGAGCGGGAGCCCGAGGCCGCAGCAGGAGCCGGGCAGGAGGGGCTGCAGGCCCGCAGCAGGGATCCCCGGCAGCCCCGCAGAGCCCTCGCTGGAGCAGAGCCCCAGCCCGCAGCCCGGGGAGGGCCCCACAGGGGCCGCAGCCCGGGGCTGGTTCCTGCGGGAGCTGCGGCCCGGGAGAGCCCCAGCGGGAGCGGCAGCAGCAGGAACAGGGTGTCCCTGCAGGGCCGCAGCCCAGGGAAGGGCCTGCGCTGGAGCAGGGAGAGGGGCAGGAGGGAGCAGCGGCCGAGAGGGGCCGGGGTGGGCTGAGCACAACCCCCATCCCCTGTGCCCCTGGGGGAGAGGGGTCGGGAGCGAAGGGGAGGTGCTGAGCATGGGAAAAAGGGGCAGATTTTTTACATGTTTATCTTTGTTTCTCACTATTGAAACTTATTTTAATTTGCCATAGGATAAATTAATTTTCCCAAAGTGGTGGGTGTTCTGCCTGCGATGCTGTCTTTCTCTCTACCCAAGGCGGTTTCCATCCTGTTTTCTCCACCTGTCCAGTTGAGCAGGGGGAGTGCGAGGTTGGCTGGGTGGGTGTCTGGCCGAGGTCAACCTGCCACCGTTGTGTTTCAGTTTAGTCATAAAATACAGAGCTCTGGCTGGAGAATAGCGGCTTGTGCAGGATTCTGTAACTCTGTCAGCTTGGGCATATCATTTCCTGCCCGCAGACATGCGTTTCTACACCTTGAGGAGGTCCTGGTAGGTCTGAACTACTGTAGGGAGTGTTCGAAGATCTGCTGAAAATGGCTATATAAAAATAGGATACTAATAACATCAGTCTCTCAACAGCTCTGGTTTTGGTTCTGGCCCAGGTAGGAATGATGTAGATACATTTCCAAGCGCTGAATTCAGGCCATCCGTTAGATCAGGACCTGTTTTGTATGTATCACATGCCCCTGCCCAATGAAATAAGTTAAACCCAACAAAACTAATTGTGCATGAGTAATTATGCCTCAGTAGGAGCCAAGGTCATACATCCTGACATGGCTTTCATAGGCAGTGAAGTGAGAGTCACCTTGAGGTCATCTTCTTACTGGTTTCGTGGCAGTGCATGGTTTACAGAAATACTTGAGTATATTTACTGTGTATTTCTTCATAAAGAGAGGGAATAAACACGCAGGACTGAAAGCATGCCCTACTTTCAGGAGGAAGAGACCTGCAATGTCTTCTTTTAATAAAAGAAGAAAAATCGAAAGCATATTTTCCTAACACCAGGTGTTACAGAAAGTTTGGCACTAAATCGTCTTCCTTGGCATTATGTTTAACACTACAGAACTGGAATTACGAGCTTTGTTAATGACCCAAACATCATACTGATCATTTCCAGATTGTTACATTAATCAGCTGAAAGCATTTAAAAAGTTTTTTGTGCCTTTTTATTTCTTTTTATCACTGTTTTTCCCCTCCGGCTAATTGCAGTCTCTTCCTTGTCTACACATACTTTCAGGCTCCAGTACCTTGCTAACAATTCTGGTTTTTAGATTATTTGTGGCATTCTTTTCTGTGCACGGAAGAGGAGTCTTTTCCATCTGAGATGACCTTGTTCCTGTTTGCATGCGTTTCATCCATCAAATTAGAAGACACTATATGGAGTTGGATGAACCAGTAGTCAGGTGCGATGCAATAAATCTCCTAGACCTTTTCTAGCTATAATTTGACTTTTGGAAGCACATGCATCCTCACGTTGTAAACAGAAAAGTTAAATTACTTACTCTGCTCTAAACATGTATGTCACCTTGAACTTGGTGTTGCGTTTCACTCTTCCTGGTTTTTTTACACAGGAAAATGGTGAGAGCACTTAGAATGTCCACTTTATAGAAAGGCATGAACAAGATTTTTTGTGAGAATTTAAATATAGTAGGATTATGCAGTCACGATTAGAGATGTAGCCTTTCTGCACAAGTAAGGTGTTAAGCCTGTAGGTGTAATCAAACAAGATCCTGGATCCGGGAGTACAAACTGTAGACAGCACACATGGAAATGAATCTAAACATGTTGGTTTCATACTTTTAAAATCCGTCTTCCCCTCTGTCTCCTGAAATTACCATTACTAGTGCTCACAAGTTTTACCTTATCATAGCGAGACCAGGCGCTGGAGGATGATCCGCTTTCACAGCATCAGTTTCTTCCAAGCAGCAGAGTCACCTGTGTTTTGTCACCTGTGCTTTGAAGGGCTCAGCTCCCAAGCCTCTGACATACAGAGAAACCCCTTCCAGCTATGAAGCAATTGACAACAAAAAAAGAAAAAAAGGGAAAATGAAGGGAGGTGTTCCAGGTAAAGACAGCCTGTTTGCTTTGTCTTTGTGTCTCTTAGCTAGATCATCCTATGTCTAATAACCCAGAAGTTGTATTTAAAGCTTTCCCTGCAGCTTAATGAAGATGGCAAAACTGGATTCTCAGAGCTTTTTCCCCCCAACAGGGGCACTGTCATTCTTTCTAATTTAAGTGAAAATAGCCAGCAAGTTCAGGAGTGGAGCACAGAGGACAGGCAGACATCTCCAATAGGAAGACAAATAGAAGTGTCCACACAAACCGTCCACAGGAACCTCAGAAAGGCTCAGGAACATCTGCTCTGGGGTTCTTGGAGAAGTTCTCCTGCTGTGTCCTCTTTGCTAACTCTCTTGCCTGCAGCCATCTAGAAGACAGGCAGGCAGGCAGGCAATCTTTCACCTTCATGTCACCTTAGAACATTGTAAGTCACAACCATTCCAATGAAAGTAATTTAACCAGGCCTTAATTTGGCTCACAAAAAAAGCAACAGAGTAATGAAGTCCAGGAATAAATAAATCAACAAAGCTTAACTGTCTCACAGGCCAGAAAACAACAACCTAAAAGAAGGTCTTCTCCACCAAGGGATATTAGTCAATGTATTTTTTTCTCTTTTTTTTTTTTTTTCCTGAGGTAGCAGACCCTTTGTCCAGGAAACAGCCATCATCTAAATACTTGCTTCTGTCAGTAGGCTGACTAACTACCTAAGAAGGAAGTCAGACTTTATTTTACTACAGAGACAAGGGCTCTGCGAGGTTTTTAAGGAAGCTGTAACTTCTTCACATGCTGGAAAAAACACTTTGTCCTGAGCTAGGGGTAGGAAAGATACCTTCCACAGAACCACTGAGGTTGGGAGGGACCTGTGAAGATCGTGTAGTCCAGCTTCACCTTTCTCAGAACAGGGTCAGCAAAACCAGGTGCTGGGGCCTATGTCCGGTGGTGTTTCAAATATCTCCGATGGTGTAGACTCCACAGCCTCCCTGGGCAACCTGTTCCGGTGTTTGTTCAACCTCACAGTAAAAAAGGTTGGTTGGTTGTTTTTCTTTTTCTTATGTTTAAATGGGATTTCCTGTATTTCATTTTGATTTGTGCCTATTGCCTCTTGCCTCGACACTGGGCAACGTTGAAAAGAGTCTGGTTTGATCTATTCTCCCTGCTGTCACGTATTTATTTATAGAAGGAAAATATCCTTCCTGAGCCTTCTCTTTCAGCCTCTGCTCATACGTCATATGCTCCAGTTCCTTAACCATCTTCATGGCCATTCACTGGACTTGCTCCAGTATTCCCATGTCTCCCTCTCCTCTACTGGGCAACCGAGCACTGAACGCAGCACTCCTCACTTATCTCACCGGGACTCAGTAGAGGGGAAGGATCACCTTCCGTGACCTGCTGGAAATGCTCTGCCTAATGCAATCTGCTGAATCGTGCTGAGTTGTGCTCAGCTTGGTGTTCAGCAGCATGCTTTGCTCTGCAAAGATACTTTCCAGCTGGTCATCCCCCAGTGTGCACTGGTGCACATGGTTATTCCTCCACAGATGCAGGACTTTACATTTCCCTTTGTTGAACTTTAATGGGGTTCTTGGCCGCTCATACCTCCAGCCTGACTGGAACCCTCTGATGGCAGCACAACCCTCTGGAGTATCACTCACTTTCCCCAGTCTTTTATCATCTCCAGACTTGCTGAGGGTGCACTCTGTCCCATGATCCAGGTAATTAACAAAGACGTCAAACTATACTAGCCTCTGTATCATCCCCTGGCATACTTCACTAGTGAGTGGCTTCTAATGTGACTTTGTGCCACTGGTCATAGCACTTTGCACCCAGCAGTTGAGTCACTTTTCAGTCCACCTTGTTCTCCATATATCTAGTCCTTACTTCATCAGTTTGTCTATGAGGACATCACAAGAAACAGCATTGGAAACTCTGCTAAAGTCAAGGTAAACAACATTCACTGCTCTCTCCTCATCCCTGAACCAGTCATCTCATTATAGAAGGCTATCTGATTAAACATGATTTCCCTTCAAAAATCCGTGCCAGCTGCTCACAATCGCTTTGCGCTTCATGTGTTTGGATATGTTTACCAGGATGATTTGCTCCATCACCTTCCCAAGGATTGATTTAGTAGGATCTATAGTGACAGGACAAGGGGTGATGGTTTTAAACTAAAAGAGGGGAGATTCAGACTAGATCTAAGGAAGAAAATTTTTATGATGAGGGTGATGAAACACTGGCACAGGTTGCCCAGAGGTGGTAGATGCTCCATCCCTGGAAACATTCCAGATCAGGCTAGACGGGGCTCTGAGCAACCTGATCTAGCTGAAGATGTCCCTGCCTACTGGGGGGCGGGTTTGGACTAGATTTTAAAGGTCCCTTCCAACCCAAACCGTTCTATGATTCTATGGTTGAGGTGAGGCTTCCCAGCCTTTAGTTCCAAGATTGACCTTCTTGAAGATAGGAATGATACTTGCTTTCTTCCCAGTCATCAGAAACATCCCCCGATCACCATGACCTTTCAAAGATGACTGAAAGTAGACTCACAGTGTAGTCAGCCAGCTCCCTCAGCACTTATGGGTGCATCCCGTCAGGTCACAGGAACTCATGTAGAGCTCAACGCCCTAACCTAGTCCTCCTCTACTGAAGGTAGATCTTCCTTTCTGTAGACTTTCCTTCTAATCTCAGAGGCCTGGAATTCTTGAAAGAATGTCTTACCAGGACAAACATAGATGAAGAAGGCTATGAATAGCTCAGACTTTTCTGTGTCCTTTTTCACTGGGTCTCTCTCACATTCAGCAGCAGTTCCATATTTCCATATAATTGCTGCTGATACACCTGTAGAAGCCTTTCTTGCTGCCACCTACATTCCCTATCAGTTTTCAGCTCCAGGTGGGCCTTGGCTTTCCTAACTAGTCTAGAAATAGAGCATTCAGTTTCTGCAGGTGCTTGGATGACCCATCCACCTTTCAAAGGTATTGTGCCAAATGATGTTTTTCCTTTTGCAGACAAGAGGTTAAATGTGCTCATTGAGACTCAGCAGAAACTGGGAGATACTGTCTCAAAGAGGCAAGATGCAGCAAGTATTTTTATCAAAAGTACTTGGCCTTAATGTGAGGCAGCGCTGCCTGCCAAAAGCAAAAGTCGGGGAGAGTGGAGATGGAAGCCGTGGTGTTCCACAGATCTCTCTCTCAGCGTGCTTCAGCTGTCAGCACAGATTTCCAAATCTTCCCGCACATTGTCTTCACCACTCGTAGTCCATACTGCTGATCTAATTGTGCTTCACAACTTCTGGTGAAGTAGTTGCCATACCATGACAACTGCTCTGGGTCCAGTTCTCTGACCTTGCTCATCACACCATGATGTACAACGCTTAGACTGTTCATTTCGGTATTTTCAGTTTGAAGACTTGCGCTTGCAAATGTTAAGTACATGCCATGAGCACTGAAACATAACCCAAACATGAACAGCTAATGAAATAGCGCTTTAATACGACTGCTTCAGAGACATCATCAAGCATAAAAAAGAAGCAATAAAAATGACTCACTGTGTAGGGCAGCACAGAATAAAAACCAAGCTTCTCAGAGCTTTGTCCTCTCTCCCATTCCCCCATTCCTCTATCCAAATGCTACCATTTAAGATGTTTCCCCACAGGCAATAATTTCCCTCAAGTTTAAGTCTGTCACAATATGCTCAGGTCCCTGATATCTCAACACTGGGTTGTAGTTTGGATTATTGCAAATAGAGAGAAAGGGCATCTGGTGCCTTGTAGCATGTAATACTGGTCATAATTAAAGAATAATTTCATTTCCGTTTACAGAAAGGCCAGGCAGGAGCAAGCTGGGAAATGTTCAGTCAACCAGCCGTAGTTATGAGTCACTCAGCGGCTTAGCAGTCTCACCCTTGCTACTCAGCAGGTCCAGATCAACACGTTAACTGATACAAAGGAAAACCAGAAAGAAAAGAACGGTGGTAGGAGAACTGTGGTATGGGATGAAGTAGCTGAAGAAGGATGACGATGCTGAAGCAAGAGGAAATGGATAGGTGATTTTGTGGGTTTCATCACATTGTGATCAAATAGAAACACACGGAGCTGTGCCTATTAAGGAATGAAAACTGGTAAAATTGTGAATAAAACATAGTAGGGAGGAGAAGGTGGGAAGAAATGAATCTGTTAGATCTGTGTCAGCTGGAAAGGGAAAATGGATCCATTTTCTTTTCTTGTTCCAGTGGACTTGGTATTAATTAAAAAAAGGGAAGGTTAAAAAAAGAAAAAAAGAAAAGAAAGCCCAGCTCCCTAACAAAGCAAATGGTCTGAACAAAGAAAAGTGCCAAAGGTACTTCTATCTAAAGGCTCCTATTAGACTCAACAGAGATAACAATCCACCTCCACAGCACAAAGGAAAACGAAATTCACCTAGAAAATAAGAGAAACAGCATGAAACTCCACACCACTTATGGCACAAGATCTTGTTGGCATTTTACAGCCTTCTCAAAAATTAACCTGTCTGCATATTTTGGTATAGTGAGATCGTTTGTTTTTCTTGTGGAAGAGTAGATCTGATACCAAGCACTTCCTAAATCCTCTTAGAAATACATAGTGCAGCTCAGGTGAGTAAGTCTGAGACTATGTTGTGGATACAGCTTCTGTGCATGAGCATTTGGATGATTTGACTTTTTAAAAATTGCCTCTAATGCAATTCGTTATATTTTTTTCTTTATGCCTCATGCTTGGAACGTCACTTTTTGTACACATCTCTCTTACTTCCCAAAGCTGTCACTATTCTGTGTGCTCTGGCCAGCTGAAACTTCATGGCAATGGAGAGGGATTCTGTGAGCTAAGAGCTGACCTGCTTACGAAGGCTACAGCAGCACCATATAGTGCCAGAGAAGAACTGAGATGTTAGAAAACAGCTGGAGATCGATAGCACTTAAATATCTCTGCTCCAAAAGCAGATGGTCCTTAACATCTTGGTTAGAAGTAAATCCATTGGACTAGCAGCTCCTGGCTGAGTTTTTGCTTTCAGCTTTTGCATCCAAACTGAACAGTCCAAACATCTGTCTGTCACATCAGCGTCCAGAACTGGAAGATGAGAGCAGGGCAGTGACCAGCAGTCCTTATGCTATGTATGACTGAAGCAACAAAACTAGGTAAGCGAAAAGGCTGGGCTTCATCCCACTGAAGTTTGATCATCTACAGCATGGATATCTACATTGGAGCTGACATTTCACCTTTTGAAATATCTATGTATAAGTAGGTATGTACTTCAGTATGAAATTCATCATACTCATTATAAATGTAGTCGCATGCTGCTGATTCAGGTTAACATATCTACCTTTTATTTGATGAATACTACTGACAATAATTAGATGGTATAAAAATTTCCGATAAAAGTGTCAATACTTTCGTAGGAAGTACCTAAGAAATATCATGGCATTCTTAAGAAGAGAACTGAGTAATCTTTTCTGGAAAATAGCTGCACTTAACCGTACTGCAAACATTCAGAATACATCTGTGACACCCTCAGATAGTTCTCTTCTGCAGTAGGAGGAAAAATATCTCCACGCTGAATCCCTGCCCATGCTATTGTTTCATAAGTTTATGGAAGTTTCATATCCAAGGATTTGCCACACAAGAATGCCTAGCTCTAATGATGTAACAGCGGGTATGTAAGAAGCTTATTAGGATGTAAGAAATGAGGATGAAGAGAGGGCAGGGGAGGAGAAATAAAATAAGCAAGAAGAATGGTGGAGTCATTGCCCAGTTTGAGCTAACTGGGGGGATAATCAATTCCGTCTCTGCCCCCCTGAGCGATTTAAGCAGGGCGTTAACTTTGGGCTTACAAAGCTTTGACATCTGTCAGAGAAGCCTGGGCCATGTTACGACCACCTGAGATTCCTGGCCCCGTTTGCACGATTTTAGTTCACTGCTAGTTTTGCTTTTATTTTAGTCCTTCAGTCAGTCAGACTGTGCTCAGCTGGAAGCAGGAGGATATCTGGATTAATGGTGGGCAAAGACTGAGCTTTCAAGCTCTGCTGATTGGTGGTAGCACTGGTGAAGTTATGCTGCTTAGTCATAACCTTGGTCGGCTTTGTCCATAGTGTGGCTAATGACACTGACCATGACGGAATAAAATGGAAAACTTTACCTGAGACCTAGGTAGTGTAGTTTATGTCTTGCTCCCCAAAACGGCTGAAATTGATTTGATTCTGATCATAATTTAGAGTAAAAATTATGCAAAAAATTATGAAGAACCTCAACATCTGGTTGTGATAGAACTGTCCCCAAAAAATGCTTTCTGGGAATTTTTCAACAAATCAATTTTTTTTTTTTTTTCTGGAGATTTCTTTTTTTTTCTTCTTAGTTTTGTTCAGAAGTGTCTTAGCACATCAGCTTGGAAGAGTAGGCAAGGTCTTCCCTTGATGTTGGAAATCTACCAAAGGTGGAGTAAAATGTGAACTGTGGCTGCAGGGTGGCTGCTGTATAAAACAGAATCTGCTTTATGGTGCTTGTCTGAAATTAACAGAAAAAAATTGATAGCTTGCCTCAGATCAGTGAGAAATTGATAAGATTATGGCAAGATGAACATGCAAATAGGTGGCTGGTGATCCATGTGACACCTAGAGGGGAGATCACTAATATGAGCATGAACCGTAGATAACTTTCTGGACAAAAAAAAAATGGAACAAAACCCCAAGGAGAACTATCAAGACACCTGATTGCCAGTTGGAGAGAAGAGGACCCTGGCGTTGCTGCATGTCCTGGAGAGAGGAGCACATATGCTGTCATATCCAGTCAGAGTACCCCATGGCATTGGCAACTGCCCACCCCTATCAGCACAGATAACCTCCCTAGTTACTGGGAACATGTTTTCTTTCCCTGATATTGCCACACCGAATAGCTGATGGACAGTGGTGGTTCTGTCATCACAAGTCAGCTGGTGTGCAAACCTGCTGGCAGGGCTTCGGTTTGAACGCTTGCGTATGTTCTTGCAGGATACACGTTAGGTGGGATACTGTTTGTGTATAACAAGCACTTGTAATAAGATTATCAATACTAATAGTTGGAACATTGTTTTATGTAATAATGGATGGTCTAATTCAATAAATATTCCTTGTGTTTGTTGTCATCTGATTCAACCATCAGTCTCTCTGAGGAAATTGCACCTTCATTCCCAGAGCTCTAATAGCCTGTAACGATCAGGAAGCATGAACATCTGGTCTAAAGTTAGAGAGTGACCCAGGCCCACAAAGACAGACAATGAAAAAAATCCACTGGAACAGGCTTGAGTTTGTTTCAAATCAGGGCCATTTATCTGGAGGAAGATGTTTTATTCTCCAGAAAATGTAATTAGCCCCTGTCCTGGTTTTGGCTGGAGTGGAGTTATTTTCTTCACAGTAGCTGGTCTGGAGCTGTGTTTTGATTTTGTGACCAAAACAGGGTGCACAAGGAGTTGGGAGGGGACACGGCCAGGATAGCAGACCCCAACTGACCAAAGGGATATTCCAGACCATATGACGTCATGCTCATCATATAAAGCTGGGGGAAGAAAAAAGGAAAGGGGGGAGATGTTCAGAGTGATGGCATTTGTCTTCCCAAGTAACTGTTATGCATGATGAAGCATAACAGCCTGGAGATGGATGAACACCTGCCTGATGATGGTTAGTGGGGAATGAATTCCTTTGATGCGCATTTTGCTTTACCTACTAGACTGCCTTTATCTCAATGGATGAGTTTTCTCACTTTTCCCTTCCGATTCTCTCCCCAATCCCACCGGGAGGGGGAGTGGGTGAGTGGCTGTGTGGGGTTTAGTTGCTGTCTGGGGCTAAACCACAACAGCTCCTTTGTGGTCCTGCTTTAACATCTCCTATTTTTACAACACGACAATTCTAACCAGGAGACTTACTGACAGACACAGTGGCTTGGAGATGAGCTATCATCTGGGAGACCACACTCAAGTCATGCAGAGAAGGCATTAAACCATTATTCTTGCTGTCTCTTCTTAAAAGCACCTGTTAGGGCCGTTTAATCCTGGTAGTGCCCTCCTGGCCTGGCCACCAGCTAGGGTAGATCTCTTGGTGTATATTTTTACCAATAAAGTCTGAAAAGCCTTCTTTATGAGACGAATGAGGAATGTCAAATGGTGATCATCTTCACAAAGTTTACTTCTTGCTTTCCAGCTAGCCTCAGCTCTGAGGCTACCAACCGACCAGTTTAACACAGCATCCCAACTGATTTGGGTTTCCCTGCTGGTAGGAACAGCCCCCCTAAAAGCAAGGGTGTTTATTCTCATCAAGTGAAAAGGGCAACCTCACACTTTTATCTTGCAATTCATCCCTACCAAAACTGTCAAAATGCTTCTTGGCGAGTGCTGCCTGGGAGTCTTCACCGTGATATTTTTCCTTTGTGGGTGGCATTTCCACCTCCATTTCCTTGTCTTAGGCAATTACAGACACCTGATCTGATAAACGTATTGGCTGTTTATCCCAGTACCTCCTGTAATCGGTTTGCTTGTTGACTGTGGGCTTTAGTTAGATAGGAGAGTTAGGGGCTATGCAGGGGGCAAGCAGCCCACGCTTTCACTTCTCATGCTATGTTCACATTACAGCTAAGTGTTCACAGACACAATTTCTATTTTTATACCATGTATAACATGTCAATAGTGCATTTTAATGTAAAGAGGTATTGCATTGTCAATATGGGAGTGAAGACAGGATCAACATCTCCTCTATTCTACTTTGTTATTTAGGTGAAGTGCAGTCCCCCTGGGGAATGTATGAACACAGATGCCCAAACATGTACAATTACAAGAAGAAAACTTCTATGATTTAGGTTCTCATGTATCTTGCATGTTGTCAGGAATAACTGTCCTAGAAGATGCCAGGCAAGTGTACTTCTCTTTGATTATGGAACTTTTTTTTCTTTACTAGGCATTAGGAACACTAATAAGTTCTGAATCTGGCCCTGAAACATCCTCTATTGTGCTTACATGACAAATAGAGTCCAAAGTTAAATGTCTTGACTGCTTTAAAATTACACACCTGCAACGTCTTGGGACATTGCACATTATTGACATTTTGCCTCTAGTCTTGGTAGTCTTGGACCTAAAAAGCTCCAACCCACTGGAGTGAGTGGGAGATTCCACAAAGGCTGAAGATGTCTCATTAAAGATTCCATTGCTGACTTTCACCACCTAGTGCAAAATGGGCCAGGAAGGTGGAGGGAGAAGTGATTAGAGCATCTGTTTGGCAAGGGGAAGTATTTGGGAAGTATTGATTGGACAGGGAGGAAATCTCATTGCTTAATAGGCCAGTGTCCTGTCCACAGCCAGGATGGCCAGACCAAAGCAGCCAATGGGATATTCGATACCATAGTGATGTCACGCCCAGTGGATGTATAAGGCATGGCTAGCCGGAGGGTGGGCAGATTCAAACAGCAGCATGGTGATGCAGCACAACATGGTGTAGTTTGGCTCGGCTCGGCTCGGCTCGGCTCGGCTCGGCTCGGCTCGGCTCGGCTCGGCTCGGCTCGGCTCGGTGTGGCAGCACGGCGGCGGTGAGCAGTGCGTTGTTTTCTCTCTCTTAGTGTTGTTCAAGTAAACTCTTCTTGTCTTAACCCACATGGCCTTTCATTTTCCTTTTATTTTCTCCCCCCAGGAGGGAGCGAGAAGCTGTATGCTGCTTAGTTGCCAGCTGGGTTCAAACCACGACAGCCTGTCTTAGGAGGGGTGGAAATCTCTGAAACCAGGATGAGGCACAAAGCTGAATAGTGGTGTTGACTGAGGCCGGTTGATTTTAGTTTTCTGTCAGAGCCCTCAGACTCACTGCCGCAGGCTCCTTCCCTGGGTAATGGATATAATCTTCAGCTATGATGTGAAGGGCTTGTGAGGATTAACACATTGAATTTTCAAGTTCACAGTGGTGGAGGAACTGATGTTGTGTTGAGTATCAAGTCACCAGTGACTAGGTTAATAGGCCTCTGAGCATGCCCATGGCGATCTGGTTGTTTGCAAATCCTGCATTCTCACAGAGGATGATGTATTCTGTGCTCTCCATCCTGATTCCTGGCTGTGTGATTCATGCAACACTGAGCAGTCTTTGATTATTTATGCTCTGATTTCAGACCTCGCTCTTCAGAAATAGTTTCCCAGAAAATACATATTAAATGGACCCTTTGCTTACCTTTTTTTCAGAAAGCAGAGACATCACCTCCTTTTCTAAGTAGCTTTTCTCAACACAAGGCAAGAGCATTCTGGGGTCTTTCTGCTGACAGACTTGGCAGCCTTCTCATGTTTGCATGGGCTGTAAGACATCGGTCCAACTTGAGGCTCCATTTCTTATTAGATAAAAATTAAACTCTAACCTGAAGAACAGATATGTTGAAATGCGTGTTACTGAAATTTGCTCTGGCTTGGTACAGTCACGGTGTAAGCACTGGAATTGCTGCCAATACTCTCCTGTGTATGTGACAGCAGTACGCAGCTTACGCTCTCCATATTCTAATGAAGAACTGGTCAGGGTAATTCACACCTTTGTCACTTTCCCGTTGGACAATGTGGCAGGAAGGCTGTGAAACTTGAGAAACCCTCAGTGATGCGGCCCTCTGCAGACATCCCCTGGGTGCTGCATACACACCCTTCCCGGCCTGCCATACCTAACCAGCTAACTGCAAAGTGTGATGTCCTCCTGATTGCTTTGAGGCGTGAAATGGATAAAGTGAGAAACACCAGATAAGGCTCTGGTAAGATGGCAGGGGTTGACAGGGTTTATTCTGGTAAAGAATTCAAGAATGGTAAAAATCTTTTGTTTGGGATTCAAAAGTCTTTCTTGCAAATTTACAGGCCCTACCTGTAAAGAGATTCCCGGAGTGAGTAAGAACCATGAAGAACATCAACTATCTTCATTTTAAAAGCAACCATTTGCCTAATCTACCAGGGCTGGGTTCAGACACAGCCCCAAAGTCCTTAGCACATACTCTGAGATGACCAGAAGCTCGGTAGTTCCAGAAGCCAGTCAGCCACTCTAGTGTGACGCTATGACCAACCACCATGTCCTGCTGAGAGACTTTGTCTTCACAAGGCAGAAGCATATTGGCTTGGGCAGACTACAATAGTGTCACAGCTATACAGCCTCAAGGCTGCTGCTGGCTTGTGACTGGCCAGCTTGAGGGCAAAAGGATGGGACAGGGCAGGAGAAAGGAGTAGAGCTCCTATCTATCCTGCTCTTTTTCATAGGGTATTCTTTTCGCTTTCATCTGAATGCTACGTGCAAAGTAGCCTGATTTTGGTGCAGCTGAATGTCAGAAGTAAACCCATACATGGCAAAGGGCCTAGATCTGTGTTGCTTTATGTCTTGCAGATGATCATCTGCCTCTCTGCAGGGCACAGGAAGCATTGTCCCAAAGCAGGGCTGTAACATCTAGCGCTCACTTTTCCCAGGTGTAAATCACTGTGCAAAATGCAATGCGGTGGAGAAACAAGCCCAGTGGAGTTGTTCGAGTGTAAAACTGGTCCAAGAGAGATGTGACTCGGGCCATGCAGATTTAAATTAGAAGAGAAGGGTTATGAGCACTAAATGACTTTGCAAATGAATGGTACAGAAAATCTCACCTTCCATAAGGTTTACTCATCCTTTATCCTTAGGGAATAGATTTTATTATTCCTGATAATAATCCCTCTGTAGATAGAGATGGGGAGGTAGACAGAGAAAGGGGAATTTTAAAAGGGAAGGAGATAATTGTTTTCATGTTCTCTTGCCTGAAGAAAACTCTCTCATTTTGTTTTTCTACTCCAGACAATGGAAAGGCTGGAGAAATCAGAAGTTGTTTTTGGTGTTTGTTATTTTTTCTACACCAAACCTGACACTATAATTGGATAAAAACTAAATTAGCAGCTTTTCATTAATGAGATCTATGGTTGCATTTTAATAGGTTGACTAAATTGTGTTTCATGAAAGGAATACTAAATTTACTGACAAGAAAACAAAACAACTTTATTCTCAGAGACTTGTGTGTTCAAAGGGCATTGATCTTTTTAACTGTATTTCCTCTGTGCTGTGTCTTCAGGGACAGATAACACAGGAGCTGGGGGTGGGGGCAGGAGTCAAACATTCTTGTCAACTTTATAAAATTGGGTTATTATATTTATTTTTACTGAAGGCAACTCTCCTTGAACTCAGACATTTAATTCTCTGAAAATCCCTCAGATCGTTATGGATCTTAGTAGCAATGACAGGCAGTGTCTGCTCTTGTATTTTTTAAATCTATGCAAAAAGAAAAACAAGACCTGGGTTTGGATATTAACCACTCTCAAAAGTCTAATCACTTCACTTTGGTTGCTGCTCAAGGTAAGAACTTCTCTGAAAACAAAAGCTTGATAATTGATTAACAGAAAAGTGGGCTTAGGTTCTCGATCAAGCCACAGAGGTGAAGTAACATATGTTACCTTAAATTTCTCTTACTTTGCATTTGCTGGGAGGCTAGAAGATGTGCACACTTGGTCACTTTTTGCCCAAGACCAGAGCATCATGTGTCTTTGTTCTGATTTGTCCCTTCTACACTTCAAAGCAGCTAAGTTCAGGTCTGTGAAATTTATCAATTGTTGTTCTGTGGATCAGATCACAGAATCACAGAGTGGTAGGAGTTGGAAGGGACCTCTGACGATCATCTAGTCCAATGGCCCTGCTGAAGCAGGTTCACCTAGAGCAGTTTTCACAGGAACGTGTCCAGGAGGGTTTTGAGAATCTCCAGAGGAGGAGACTCCACAACATCTCTGGGCAGCTTCTTCTAAAAAATGTGGCTTTTTCAGACTTGTAAAAATAGGAAGAAAATAGAGAAATAAGAAAGGGTAGAGGAAAGGATCGTGTCTGTGTGTCTTCTTTCTCTTTTCAGCACTGGTGCTAGGGTTGTACTCAACAGCCAGGGTCCCATGCAATTGGATTCAGACAAACACATGGACAATGTTTGCTTTCCCAGAGAGCTGGAAGCCCTGATGTAATGACAACTATGAAGAAAGAGGTGGGGTACCCAGAGGGTGGTATTTGTTCATGCTTCCAGTAGATATGCCTCACTCACAAGTGTAAATACATGCAGTAAATATTCCATCAGTCTGTATTTTATATTTAGACCTGTATTTCTTTCTTGAGACAGGTAAAACCAGATCTTTATCCATGCCAGCCCTGCCTGTATTTTTTATATACCTGTTAAATGTCCCTTTTCCCCTCTTCTTTTGCTTATTTTTACTGTCACTGTCTGCCTGCTATTACAAGTCCTCTTGACCAGCTCTCCTAGAAGACCACAAGCTCTTTTTTCTTCTGTCCTCCCATCACTCAGCCTCATATTCCCAATTGATCTTATTCACTAAACTTGCCTCTTCTATAAGCCCTTTCTTCCACCACAGATAGGAATTACACTGGTGACCTTATAGACACTGAGGCTACTTCAACATTCTGCTACTTCAACAGCCCCAAGCATCTAGGCAAGTCTCCACAACAGCTTTGCCGTAGGGAGAAGACAAAATGCTGCGTATGGTGCATGCTATAACCTCATTCACCCCGCTTCTGCCTTCCCACCCAGGAATGGTAGAAGACACAATATGTGACATTATTGCTGCTAGCCGTGAATTTACCTTTTGGGCTTTCAGAAGGAATGGAAGGATGGACTAAGCTATTCTTTGACCAGTCATTGTAGCCATCTCTTACATAACTCAGTTAATCTTCTTTGCTTTCAAGAACTGAACATAGATTCAAATCTTCACACGGCTATACAAAATATCAAAAAGCTCTGAAGGATAATGCACATCTGCTCCAACAGAAACATCTACAAGGTAATCATCTACATCTGAACGAGTAATCTAGATTTCCCATGTAGTCAAAGACAAGTAGGCAAGATGTGATTCATCTTGTAAAGAGCTAAAATAGATCAGATGATTCACATCCTGAGTGTTCCCATTTCTCTTCGTTGACTGTATTTGGAGCTAGTTCAGACTGCAAATGCTTAAAGCTGGGTGAAAGAGTCCTTCCCAATGGGATTTTAAGTAGAATTGGACTTGGCCTTTATCGCTGACTAATTAGCTATATTTTATATAAGTTTCCTGGGTTTGGAGATGGGATGTTATCATCTGGGTCATCTAGATTTCTAATAAAGGTGTACAAGATCTTTGCTAGTTGTGAGAAGGAACTTATATCGAACTAAGGAAATCATATGATGGCTCTTTCTCCAAAGTCTGCCTCTTTTGTTAATCATAAACAGCAACAAATCAAGTTCCCCTTTATTCAGAGATTGCAGCCAATGGGACAGAACTGCATGGTTTTGACTATTTAGCTTTCCATGAGATCGAAACATCCAGTCTACAGGTAATTAGTTCTTGTGCCCTCTTTGGCAGCTCTGGCTATTCCTTTGTAACAGAGGAGTTGTAATTGGGTATTTCATCTGCACACTTAACGTGCTCTTATCATGCATGTACTTGCACTTACACTGGTGCCCATCCTTCTTCAAGTCTACTCCAGCCAAATACCAAGACTTCTGTTTTGGCTAGCTGGTTCCTCCAGTTAGTTGTGTCTCAGTGTTATCTGTGTCAAAGCTGTCACTATTTAGCTTTACAAACAATAAATGATAATCAGTGGTGTAACTTCCCTTCTCTGTTTCAAGGATTCTCACAGCCTAACAAGTTAGCCGAAGTGTGCTTCCTGCACCAGCCAGCTTAGGAGTTTTCTGGACATACCCGCTAAAAGGGAATGGACTAGTAAAGCAGAGATCAGAATCTGTTGCTGTCCTTCTCTAATTTATCCTCCTTTACTAAAATAACTGCCCTTCACGAAGGACACAGTTGAACGTCTACGTTTAGAAGCCGTATTTGGTGAGATGGCTGGTGATTTAGGCTCTGCTAGAGTACTTTGAAGTGCAAATGCTGTGATAAGACCCATATCTCAAGGAGACTTCTGTAGGAAAAGTGTCGGGATCCCTCCAAGGGCAGCTCAACAATAAGACCGTTAAATCTAAAGTATCACAACTAGGTCATGGAGAGTAAGGTCAGAGATGCAAGGTTTCTGTATTGTACAATGAATGTGAATGAGAGCTGAGCCACTGAAGATAGCAGCAATAAAAAGCATGTCATCAGAACTAGTTTGTTACACAAACTAGCTGACACATCTCAAGGGTCAGCGTGGGTATTTCAAGCATGAAAACCTGCTGAATGGACAGTACACTGATGATAAAGTACAAGATTGCAAATGATACTTAATGATGGTTGAATAGAGTGCGCTCTATATATGGTTGGAGTCCTCACTATGGAAGATCTGCAGAGAGACGTACTGACATCAGTCACACAAGGGAAAAAAAAAAAGAATACAAAGGGTGAAAAAATAAAACAAGCCCTCCTGCTATCATTATAAGCCACAAAATGCACTGGTAGCATTGGATTTTCTCTGCAAGCCAGGGGTCTTCCTTCAAAGCAGCACAGAAGCAGACGAGATGGAAGGGGGTAGAGAAGCAGATCATGTTCTTGTTAGTTTAATGATTTATGTCTAGGTTTGTTTGTCTTTGATGTGATTAATGGCTTCCAAATATCTGCTACGGCGACGTCTGCTCTGTATGGAGAAGATGCATCCTTGTGAGTGGGATCTCTTATCTTTGGATGAATCAACCCTGAAAATATCCTGGTGATCATATGTCTGACGCATTTTAGCTTGTTTGGGACAGACTATTAGACACGAAATCATAGGAAGCAACCTGGGAGGGAGAAAGACACAGGAGCTCAGCCAGATTTTTTTTTTTTTCCCAGAATCTTCAAATTTTGAGTACGCTCCTAATTCTTGTGCACCTTTTCACACTCCCCACTCCTTGTTTTAATTATTGCACATGTCAACAGCACAACTGCCCTGCTTTCAGTTATCAGATTACAAACGGGGGAATGGGAAGAGACAGTCGACTGCATGGAGGCAGCTGGAGCCTGGTCTTGAACCACAAGCTGTGTTATTCCCCTCCTTCCATGGGAGGACCTGCTTTTGCTGAGCTCTGGAGTCTAGCAGACAGTAGCCAAGACTGGGAATTTGGGTGAGAAACGTGCCATCCTTCTACGAGTGGTGTGCACGGCATTTCCACTCACACAGCGAGGTCAGACCAGCATCTCACTGGGTTTTGTTCTTTGGTGGACAGGAAAGAATTATTAGTGATGTTACCAGGTGGGGGGTTGGTTCACAAATTTGTGACCCAGAAGAAATAAAGATGTGAGTTTGCAAAAGTGCTACTCTCTTTCTCATATACTGCTGAAGGAGAGAAAAAGGGCTGATGAAGGTGCACTGATGTCTGTTTTTTAGGCCTGCTTTGTGTTGTGAGATGTGATGAGGAATAAGCCCCGTTTCAGGTCACTTTGTCTTGTTTCTTCTGGAATTTTCTCAGTATTTTGCTGTTGCTCCTGGCTTTTTCCGCTGACCTACATTTATCTTTGCTTTTGCCCCTCTGCTAGACATGTAGCAACGCTTCCCTGGATGCCTCGTCTCCTTCACCCATCCAACCTTCCCTCAAGGTTCTGTTCATTCACTTGTATTTTATCAGATAATATTAACCATATAAATTCACCATGAATTGGGGATTTTTCATTTTCTTTATATCAAGGAGGTGCATCTCTAATATAACAGGATTGTATGTCAAATCCGATAAGGAGACCAGAAGTTCTCTGTTTCTCTCCCAAATGCATTATAGGCCGAATTCTGACTCTGGTGGAAAGACACTTGAATGGAACTCAGGGTAAAATTTAGCCTGTAGTATAACCTTGCTGTCAGAGCCAACAATTTACTATCTAGTTTGTGGATAGCATGAAATTAAGCAGAACCGCTATCCTAAACTGTAATAAAATCTATTGACATCCAAACTATGTATTATGCATATGCAGTCTATTATCCTGAGGCAAAAATGCACAGAGGTTTGACAGCAACTTAATGAAGAAATGCAAAAGAAATAGGATTTAAATAAAAATCTGCAAAAGGACAGAAAAGGTACCTGATAGCCAAAGGGCTGGTTACCTTTAAGATCTGTTTCGAGAAAGTGCAATTCTGGGAGCAGGAAGAGGAGTTATGGGAGCATGATAAGGAAGATTAAGGGAAAATGAATGCGGGTGCTGGCAAAGGATGAAGATTTTTGTTAGGAAGTGTGTGTGAGGACTACAGGAGATGATGATGCAGAAGCAGTCAGAGCACAAAATGAGTCCATATGATGACACACTGGTGTAGGAAGAAGGGAGAAACTGATGATCTTCTTCAATGGACTAGAGTTGAAGCGCTGCGGGGGGATCAATGCTCCTGAAGAGTAGGACAGAGCTACTCCTTTGGTTTAGGGAAATTCTGTTTGGTAATTTTACCAGCTCTGACCAGAAGGAACCAGTGCAGCATCTTCTCTTTTGCCAGCCAGCTGGCTTCATGGCTGGACATTGAGTTGACCCAAAGACTACATTAAAGAGTACAAACAGACTCGACAATGAGAGACTAGCTAGCTCCCACAGGAATGGGGGCAGCAACAAACATCCAGACCTTGGGGA
Organism: Bucorvus abyssinicus; assembly: GCA_009769605.1. Taxonomy (NCBI): domain Eukaryota; kingdom Metazoa; phylum Chordata; class Aves; order Bucerotiformes; family Bucorvidae; genus Bucorvus; species Bucorvus abyssinicus. The sequence continues at coordinate 30,235,999 of CM020033.1, forward strand.
TCTCCGGGAAAATGTATTTGCAGTCTCTCTCCAGACTGCAGCCTGCCATGTGAAGGAGTTTGTTTAGTTTGTTTTTTGAAGACTCTTAGCGGTAGCACAAAGGAAAAAGAGTTGAGATCCCATGCTGGAGAGGAAAGGCTGTCTCAAAGAATTCTTTTTTTCCTGCATTTTTTAACACAGCTCTTGCTAATCACTTTTTTCTATCTAACTTACTTATTTAAAAGTTAGCAGTCATCAACATTCCCATCCTTAATCTAAAATGTGCCAACATGCTGAATCCTACTGGGATTTTACAATTTATTTTTAATGTGTAAATTGTCTTCAAGAATTAAGGCTACTATGATGTTCATAAAAAGCGTAATCTTGCTATCACTGGAGAAATAGAACTAAATAATAAATTAAAGCCTTTCTACAAAAACATTAATTCTTTGCATACATTTGTTTTTAAAGCTCCCTTGTTTGTGAGCAGTGATAAAAAAATACTCTGCACTCTTTTTTTTTGATAGTGAGATGAGAAAAATATAATAGGAATGTAAAATTAAATTATATTTCATTACTGATGACAACCTGAATAAAACATGGAGAGAGCATTATCAGGCTTCAAGAACTTCTGGCACCTTGACAACAAACAGAACAAATCTATATCCACTTAAAAGCTCCCACACATTAAAGTACCCCAAAATAATCCCCTCTCTTTTCTCTAGCTGCAAACTAGATGAACTGGCAGTGAACAAAAGGAAAGCATTTCCTCTTGAATTTTTCATAAGAGCTGCGTTTCAAAAGAAGCATATCAGATAGTCTTCATTACTTCATTTCATACCATGGCATGCCCTAAAACCGCACTTAAAAATCTTAGAAACCTCTCTGGGAAAAAGATTCCCTGGGCACCCCGTTTCAGTCATATGCAGACTTCATCAAAACCGATCTAGACTGGGAGTAAACAGCATATAAGGACATGATGTTCGTACTGATACACAGTCTGTTTTTTGCTCTGAAAGCAACCACACGGTGCAGTGCAGCATAGTGCCATAAGTTGGATAGCACTCCGGCACTCCTCTAACCACCCAGGCAACTCAGACCTGTGATGTGGCCTCCACTGGGCTCCCAATGAAATTTCTTCTCTTTTTTTTTTTTTCCCACTCTGCTCAGTACTGATGCTACAAACTAGGAGTGCTGTGTCCAGTGCTGAGCTTCCCAGGACAAGAGATGCACTGGAGCAAGTCCAGTGAAGGGCCACAAAGATGATCGAGGGGCTGGAGCATCTCACGTGTAAGAAAAGGTTGTAAGAGAAGGGACTGTTTGACTGTTCGCCCAAAGAAGGGAAAACATAGAGGGGATCTTATCCGTGTGTATAAATACCCGACTGGGGAGTGTGGGGGTTGTATCAAAGATGGAGCCAGACTCTTCTCAGTGGTACCCGTTGAAAGGACAAGAAGCAATTAAGACACAGGAAATTCTGTTTGAACATAAGAAAAAACATTTTCACTATGACAATGACAAAGAGCGGGAACATTGTGCCCAGAGAAATTGTAGAATCTCAATCCTTGGGGATATTCAACACCCAGCTGGACAAAGCCCTGAGCAACCTGTTGCAGCTGACCCTGCTTTGAGCAGGGTGGGTGGGCTAGATGGCCTCCAGAGGTCCCTTCCAACCTCAGCAGTTGTGTGATATAGCAGTATCAAAGACTGCAGCAGCTGGTTTCCTGTACGATGAGGCTCATTAGCCAGAGAAGCTGTTCTGGGAGCGCAGCAACTCTGGAAAACGTGCCATACCCAGAGAGAGCTGCTGGGCTTAGTGTGGTGATACTGGTGAGATCTCTGCAGTTTTCTGTAACTTTCCAAACCAGTGCACTAAGATTGTAAAATCCTCTGAGCAGAGATCCTGCTTTGTTTTGTGGGCTCTACCTGTTGTTCAGGGTCATCTACGTACACGTTGTGCTGCAATAAATAATGGATGGTCAGTTGAGAGACACAGAACGAGCAAGAATCGCAGAGTAAATCTGGAACCTGCAATGTCCTCGCCAGAGTCTCTTTAAGGACAAAAACAAAACAACTCCAGCAGAGGTCAGTTGAGGAAAACTTTTGTTTTGTTGAAAGATTTGCTTTGGCATAGACTGTATCTTTGGAAAAAAAAAAAAAACCCACAACAAAAAACAAACAAAACCCAGAAGAAAAAAAAAACAAACCCAAAACCCAGGCTTTTTGTTATGTTTAGGACATTCAAATCTATGGATTTCTTAAAAAGAAATAAAGTCACATATCCTCAAAATATTAGCTACTATTTTTGCAAGGCCTTAAAAAAGTCCTTAAAAACACTGCAAAAGTGAACAAAGAAGATTATTATTCCATCTTAGTTTTCCTAGTCGGGGTTTATATGAAAGTTAGAGAGGTCTCCATTTAGTTTGAGCAGTCCTGGAGGGGACTCTCTTCCCTGAAGTGCCTCTCTGAGCCCCATTCCTTGTGTTAGGGCCTCGTAGGATCTTACAGCTGTTGCCCATGGTGTGTTTTCGATCACGTCAGAGGGCCCTCAATGAGACAGCACGAAAGTGAGTATCTCCCTAAACCTGAATATTCCTATGGAGTATCTAAAATAATGCACAGCCAACCTTACAATCCTAACGGATGAACCTTTTAGTCTTTAAACAGTAAACTCTAAAACATCTCAGCTGCATCTTCAATTCCACCGGAGGAATGTGAAACCAGGAATGCCTCTAAACAGCAGAACATATGACCCACACTCATCTGTCTTCACTGTTAACTTCTCTTCCTCTCTGTGGAGAGAAGCCCACGCTGGTGCAGGTTTGCTGGCAGGACTTGTGACCCAGCGGGGGACCCACGCTGGAGCAGTCTGTTCCGGAAGGACTGCACCCCGTGGAAGGGACTCACACTGGAGCAGTTTGTGAAGAACTGCATCCCGTGGGAAAGACTCATGATGGAGAAGTCTGTGGAGGACTGTCTCCTGTGGAAGGGACTTGCACTAGAGCAGAGGAAGAGTGTGAGGAGTCCTCTGTCTGAGGAGGAAGGAGTGGCAGAGACAATGTGTGATGAACGGATCGCAACTCCCATCCTCCATCTTCCTGTGCTGCAGGGGAGGAGGAGGTAGAAAAAATCCCGAGTAGAGTTAAGCCTGGGAAGAAGGGAAGGAGGGGGGAAGGTGGTTTAAGATTTGGGTTTTATTTCTCATTATCCTACTCTGACTTGGTTTGCAATAAATTAAACTGATTTCCCCAAGTCGAGTCTGTTTTGCCCATGATGTCAATTGCTGGGTGGTCTCTCCCTGTCCCCATCTCGATCCACGAGCCTTTCATTGCGTTTTCTCTCTCCTGTCCAGTTGAGGAGGGGGTGAGAGAGCAACTTTGGAGAGCACCTGGCATCCAGCCAGGATCATCCCACCACATTTGTCATGAACCTACAATGCATATCCTTTAACATAAAGGCCTTCCTTCCATTTGTGTTTACAAAATTAGCACTGTAGCCTGATAAAGCAGTAAATCAGCTGTGAACATCAAAGAAAATGGGAAAATGGATCAAAATTGTCTGAATTAAGAGATTTGGAAAACATGGATAGGAAAACAGAACAAAACAGGAACTGCAAATTAGCAAAATCAATAAGATTCAATACGACATGAAAGAATAACAACTTGGAAAGAAGAACAATTCTAAGAAAAATAACAAGAAATTGTACAGTATCTTGCAAGGAGATATGGCAGAAAAATAAGCCAGTGCTTAGGTAAGCATCATTCTCCACACTTTCGGGATATGACTTCATGTTTGCGTGCAAAAAAAAATATCATCAGAAGAGTTACCTGAAATCATATGTTAAAAACTCTCAGAAATAAATGAACAATAAGAAAGATAAATAAAACTAAAAATTCATGTCTTGGCTAAATATGCAAAGTAGAGGGGAATAAGCAACAGGAAGATGAGTATGATTTGGAATATCACTTAAGATTATAAGTAATAGCATGAAATTAAGCTCAAGGTAGTATAAAATGAGGGTAATTCAAACAAATCCTGATGAATTGATGTTTTGAAGAACCATCTTCCCAGCTGGTGGTGAAACCATGTGAAAATTTGCAGAACGTAAACAAATGTACGACAGGGAACCTCTATAGTGTTGCAGAAGAGATAAATGTATTTATTCACCCATACCATCTATTTATTAAAGCGCTTTGGCTGAAGAAACAGGACGCGAGCCTTTCTTTCCTCGTGTGGCAAAAGCAGGTACTGCTGTAACCGACGTCAGACCTCCACCCGCACGTTAGCACTTGAGATACGCAGCTCAGAAGTGGGACAGAAGTGATGGATCTAGGAAGTGATTGATTTTTGAACCACTGTGTGCTGGAGAACCTGCTAGGAATAATATAAGCAGATACGCTGTCATGGCCAGTTGCGGGAGAAGGATCGGTAAATAACAAATTGAGCTCCCAGGATCAAGCAGTAAAGGTGTTAAGCAGTCTGGCAGGTTCCCCAGGGCAATACATCACTGTGAGAGTTTAGGAGGAGGTTTGGGTGTCGACAATTTTGTATTTTGCTTCTGTTTTCTTTTCCTTGAAAATGTAACATACAACTCCAAGGTATTTATTCCAGAGAAATATCTGTACATTTCAGAACATAAATACAGCATTTTCTCTGACCACTAGAAGCCTAAAGAACCAAAAGGCAGTGACTGTCAAGTACGTGTTCCCATACCACCATTTCTAATCTGCCCACATTTACGATGTTGTAATCAGAAGGAACATTTAACACTGCCCACAGAGCCCCTCAGTGTTCTGAGCCTCCCATTCCATCACCCATACTTCTACCCAGGTTCTCTTGGGTGGCGATCAAGAGATTGCTACTGCCTTCATCTATTTTGTGGTAAAAGCTGTATGAAGAAATTGGTTTTGTACTGAGGCAGCTAGCTCTGACTTTCGGCATTTGATTGCTCTGTGGTCTGGACCCCTTCCAGGAATGCTCCTGTTCCCTGGATTTACATTCTGTGGATTTGCTGAAGACCCAATTTCTGCCAGTGTTGGTTTCTATTGGTTGCTGCTGTAATTTATTGAAGCAGTGGAAGAGACTGTGTCTTGGAAGGGGTTTGTGGTCAATGAGAGCCTATGTGCGGTCCTCCATTTGGGATTTCTCTTTTGGAGGCTACAGAAGTTGAAGAGTCACTGGCACAAGATAAAGAACAGTAACTCGGAGGACAGGGCAGGCAGATTTCATCTAGCCTTTCACAACTGCTTGAATTTCAGTATAGACATTGACCTCCAGGTCCCATGAAACAGGGGGCCCACATCATAATTCTGAGTTCTACTATGTCCAAAAGTCCCTTTCGGTGCTAAGTTGGATGCATTTAAGTTTCTTCATAGGTCAGCAAGCACTTGATGGATGAGGCAGAGATGACAAATTAATCAATATCATGTTCCCATTTTACAGGTGTTAACTAGGGAATTAAAAAGATCATCTCTATCCTCATTCCTGCTACTTTCCTGAGTCTAACCCATGTCCAGTCTCAGCCTGTGTCTTCACATACTGCTGTGACCTCATATCTTTGTGGGACAAGTAAAAATTGCAACTAGGGTAGAGGTACTCATGCAGTTAAAAGCCCAATAAAACATAAGGGAAAGTTGGGATTTTCTTAGGGGACTGACAAATCCCAGTTTCAGTAAAACAGAAGGAACTATTTTAACTAATCCTGCATAGGCTGGTTAGAAAATTATTGGCTAGCTCTCGCACCATTAAGGTTGCCTGTCTTGCCTAGTCTACTGGCTATATTAGATGGCACAGTGTTTTATGGGAGGTCATTCTTGCAATAAAGAACTTGATTCTTTGGAAGCTTTTGAGAATGTCTTAGACAAATATCCATCAGGAATGGACTAGATAGAATTGATATTTCCGCAGGGCACAGGTAGGAAATAGATGAGCTCTGGAGGTTTTCTCCTGCCATGTTTCCTGTTATGAACTAAACAAAATACACTTGAAAAACAGACAATTCAACTACCCCAGAAAGGCAAACTAGCAGAAGTTTAGCAGACAGCTTTTTTTCATGGAACTTAGGGACTGGAAAGCCAATATTTTGAGAACAAGCAAGAGGGAAAAAGAGCATTAGGGGATGGGAAAACAGCTACGTGAGCTCTGGTATATTCACTGGAATGTATTTGGACCTACAATAAGTTTGTTTCTTTCAGATTTTTCTGTAATGTGCTTCCTTACGAGTCGTTTAAGACCCTGAGGAACTTAATTACTACCTAGTAAATGATGGTGCTACATGGCTAGTGTTAAAGATGGGGTCACTTATCAATAACAAGATGAGATAAAGGCAATCAAATGTTACTCCTCTTTAGGGTTCATTAGTGACCCAAGACAAATATGTAGATCCCAGTTAATTTCCAAAGTCTAAGTAGAAGCCACACAAGTAACAGGCGTTTTGCTACCAGGGAAAGTACAGAGAGTAAAGATGAATTTTAACAATTTTATTATCCTCGCCTGGCCAAGGCGGAGACTTATTGACAGATGTGCGAAAAAGCTTCTGTTGCTGCTCCTTGCTACACCTGATTTTGCAAGAGGGAACTTCAATCTTAAGGGCTGTCAGTTTGGCACCTATAATGAGCATGGTATTCATTTCAAAAGGAAATGTACCAAAAAAATAAATGACAGGCTAAACTTCGCATCTCTACCAACAGAACTGTTGATCTCCCAAGATAGCGTTCTCAGCCCACACACCCCTCACAACGACGTGTGCTGTTGCTTCTTTTCTTTTTTTTTTCCCCCACTCTCCCTCATTACATTTCCTTGGCAGAAATTCCTCTGTGGATGCTAGCAATAGACTTGCCTTGATGCTGCTCATCACAATCCCCAGTGACAGCTTAATATCTCATTATCAACATTAATAATAACCGTGTGTTTCTCTGAATATGCTACGTGAGAATCAAATATACATATATGGGACCTCACACTGCATTTATTTGAATGTGTAATGGCTGGTATAAATGCAGATGGGAAGTGCGACGAGTGAAGGACACTATTGGCATGCAGAACCAGACGCGACGGAGAGCTGTGACATAGACCTCTTGTGTGCCGGAGGGTAAGTTATTTGACCCCACGCACACACTTTTCCTTGTTCTCTAAATCCCTCTTGCACTTTTAGAGAATGATTTAGGTTTGGCGTGCTGCATACTGCAATGTTTAAATACACAGTCCAACTGGTACTAAAATCTTAGTCTTGGTATGAATATAGGATCATTACAACTACAAACTGATAAATATAGAAATAAAAAATCTGATATTTGCATTTTTGAGGATATGTATTGAAGAATACTTAATGCCTTATTTTTACCTTACACGCTGTTTAATGATAAATAAAGCTTTCCAAGGAAAGTAAACTTCTTTATTTTATTATTATTCTAACACTTTTTTTTTATTTAAAAGTTCCTATTTTTGAATGAATGAAAGTATTATAGTATCACTTCAAGTACCAAAAGCTGACAGACTACCAAAACAGTTTCCTAGTTGAAATAAAAAAGGCAGAACAATCTTGTCATAAAATAAAAAACTGGGCACGAGAGCAGGTCTTAAGAGAACTAATTTCTGTTTTTATTTTCTGAGAAGATATTTGTTGGTATTTCAATTTCTAGCAGCCAGAGTTTTAAAGGTTTTAGAATTGCTTTTGAAAAATAGTGGTCAAAAGGACCACTCCTTTAATGAAGAGGGGAGACTACAGCTCGTTTGGCCTTATTGTGGTGGAAGACATGCTGGTGGAAATAATTGCATATTCGTAGTAGGGGATTCTGAAACTCCTCACGAGGAAAACTCCTTCATCTATGCCAAAGGTATATTGGAGCCCAAGGACAGGAGGCAGAGTTAGCAAAACCATAGGTACTTGGGTGAGTAGCCCGCAATGTGCTTACACTTCAAGCTGGATTTCACAAGAAAGAAAAAAAAAAGACAACCCCCCCGCCAAAAACAAACAAACAAACAAAAAACACCTGCAGAAAGTCAGAATATCTCAAAATAATTCCATTTCTGTTCTAATATGGATTAATAGGAGATACATTAATCTTTACAATTGTATTGTGACATCAGTCTATCCTGGCTGACAAATTTTATGAAGAGGGGAGGAGTGCAAAAAGGATGTCTAAACTCAGGGAGAATATCTAGAAAACAATAGAAATTAGATGAGGAAATGTGACTCTGACATCTCTGTGTGTGTCCTTAAACATTTCCCAAAACAACTTCTCATAAGAAGCAGCTCTTGCATAAAGTTAAAAAAATAAGACTATGGAGTCTAGAGAGGAGTCCAGACTAGAAAGGTCTATATGTGCTTGAAGTGTTATGAAACATCAAAATGGAATGGTAAACATGCGAAACAGAGAGGAGGACATACACAAGGAATGTCGGCACCAAGTATTTTGTCTGCTTTCCTATGGGAAAATAAAAAGCAACAAGTGGTTCAAGGTGCATTAGAAACCTTTCAAGCACGAATGCAGTGTTTAGTCCTTCACTGAGAGAAACTCGGCAGCTCCCGTTTCATTTGAAAGATGGCAAAAACAATGGAAGTTTTTCAATTTACTGCGTTAAAAAGTCAGGAAGGCAGAACTCTTCTCCTCAGCCCAGATCTCTTCCCCACCCCTCCACCACCCTTTTGAGTTCACTCTAAATATGAAGCTATCATTGTTCTTTGAAACTGAGTCCTCAAGAAATGAAAGCTAAACAAGCACAAGTGAATCTCATGAAAAGAGGACTGAACATAAACAAAACATTGTTTTGAAGTTGTTGTTTTTCTTACTGAAGAATGTTTCCTCCCTAAGCAGCAACTCAAATCTGAAACTTTTTTCAGAACAGAAACGTCTTCAGAAATATGCCAGAATTAAATTCTCAGATTGACACATAAATTTGTCAGGAATCATCGATATGGTCAAGCAGCTGAGGAAGTAGTTCGGGAAGGTGTCTAGTGCAGAAATACCTTAAATACCCATGCGTAGGGGCCATGAGTTTGATGAGCTTGGAAGAGATCCTCAAGCAATGGTATTGGAGAAAAAGGAACAAAGAACGTGGGCCTTGACGTCAGTGACATGCACTAGTTCGTTTCTCTTTATTTAAGCTCCTAAATAATAAAACCACTCAAATTATACTCCTCACATGCCCAGTTTGTGTGTAATTATCCCTTTTATGGGATATTTAAAGCAGTCTCAGCTGTTAAAACTCACTTGATATCCCAGACGTAGGTACATCCAGGGCTGAAATGCAGTTGCCCAAAGTAGATACTTCTACAGAACACAACCATTCTCCTCTGGCACATAACCGACTCCCAGAATGTGCCACCTTCTCTCTTCTCTTCTTGTAGAGAACTGGAGAACACCCAAAAATTCCTACATATTCCTCTCCTGCTCCTTTCTGAGATTCTTGGAAGTCTGCTTTCAAACTTGCTGTCAGTGGCCTCCCACCAATGTCAAAATCACGTTAGTTCATGTGATGGTTTTCCTGTGTCATCACGCCTGGAAAGCCTCAAACTGAAACTGAAACTGGCTGAAAGCGGTGTACTCGATTTAATCTTCATTTCTTGCCTTAAACTTTTTTTAAATCACAGACTTTTCAGAGCCTTGCTTAGACAGTAAGATCAGAGCTTGAACTTGCTGAAAAAGGACTAAGCTGAAAAACTACTGCAGTATAAACTTGGGTAGAGTCTCTGAGTATCACTCTACTATGAATATTAAATAAGAAAGATAATAACCCTGGTTTTGCCAATTTCTGTTCTGCTTCATTCAGCCCATGCAGAGTTTATTGAGATCTCCATCCATCCATGAAACCCTGGAAGGTCTTGCTAGCTGGTATTATTATTAACACATGAAATGCATTAGGAAGCGCAATTATTGCTCAAGGAATTTTTATAAAAAATAAAACTAATGTAAAATTTTGACTTGTTTGCCCAAGAATCACAGTTTTCCCACCTGTCTCTCTGTCTGTCCAGCTGTCTGTCTAATGGCTTCCTCTCCTCTACTAGCAATAATATGTGAATCTAGTAGCATATTCCAATCTTTCTTGCCAAAGGAGTCAAGTTACGAAGATATTCCAGTTCTTGCATGATCAGCCTTTTTTGTTTGTTTTTTTTTTTTAAGATCAGCACATCCATAAGAGAGAGAAGGTTCGGTCAGCACCACACTGAGGGAGTAGATTCAGGGCAAGCTAATAGCTCTCTTTTATGTTTGGTCTGTCTTGACAACAACATTTTTTGTGTAAAGTAGCCAATCTGCATATGTATTATTGGGAAAAAACTTCAGCATGTGTTGATTTGTTTCCAGAGGGCAGTAGGTGGCTGCTGAACGGGTCTGACAGAGCTTTGAAGAGGGCATGAGGAGATGAAAGATATGTTGAGGCAGGGAAATGCGGTGTGTTTTATATAAGTCCACAGAGACGAGACCAAGTGAATTGCAGCTTAATACCAAATTAAATTAAGGTTAAAATACCTCAGCATTTTTAATGATGAAGTTTTATCATGTTTGTCTTGCATCTTGATGTAAATGCCACTACATTGGATTGAAGAATATATTTTAAACACCCAGAGAAAGATAAAATACATCCCACACTTTCACCTTACAGAAATTGTTAGGCAGAGCACTATGGATTTTAGGTCTACGCTACTTACTTAATCCTAACCATCTTTATGAACTAAACCAAATCTTCCTCTGGCACTGTGAGGATGTTTGTCATGTGTAAAAGGTGATAACTCATACTTGAGGCGAGTCACATGAAATGCAGATAAATACAAAGAGGAATCAAAAGCCTCTTTGTGATTGACACTGGCTTACCAATACTTTAAAAGACCCTCAGACAACACAGAAACTTAAGTTCCTGTTAAAAGTTGTAGGAGTTTCCTGTGGACTAGCGGTGGAGTTAGGATCATAGGACAGGCTTACTGTTTGGGCTATGATAGCACTAGGAAGAGGTACCTGTTCCTTTCATGTTTGGATGGTCACACTCAAAGAGTTGTAGTCAATGACTCCATGTCCAAGTGGAGACCCGTGGTGAGTGTGATCCTTAGCAGCTGGTATTGGGACTGACACTGTTTAACATCTTTGCTGGTGACACAGACAGTGGGATTGCACCCTCAGCATGTTTGCCGACAACTCCAAGCTGTGTGGTATGTTTGACACGCTGGAGAGAAGAGATGCCATGCAGAGGAACCTGGACAAGCTCAAGGAGCAGGCCCATGTGAACCTCATGAAGTTCAACCAGGCCAAGTGCAAGGTCTTGCACCTGAGTCAGGGCAATTCGAAGCACAAATACAGGCTGGGAGGAGAATGAATTGAGAGCAGCCCTGAAGAGAAGGAATTGGGGATGCTGGTTGATGAGAAAGAAGCTCAACATGACCCAGCAATGTGCATTTACAGCCCAGAAAGCCAAATGCATCCTGGGCTGTATCAAAATAAGCATGACCAGCAGGTCAAGGAATCCTGCCACTCTACTCTGCTCTGTTGCCACCCACCTGGAGTACTGCGTCCAGCTCTGGAGACTCAAACGTAAGAAGGACATGGACTTGTTGGAACAAGTCCAGAGGACAGCCACAAAGATGATCAGAGGGATGGAGCACCTCTGCTGTGAATGGAGGCTCAGAGAGTTGGGGTTATTCAGCCTGGAGAAGGCTCAGGGGGTACCTTAGAGCAGCCTTCCAGTACTTAAAGGGGTCCTACAAGAAAGCTGAAGAGAGACTTTTTACAAGGGTATGTAGTGATAGGACAAAGGGTAATGGCTTTAAACTGAAAGAGGGCAGATTTATATCAGATATAAGGAAGAAATTTTTCACTTTGGGGATGGTGGAACACTGGAACATGTTGCCCAGAGAAGTTGTGGATGACCCCTCCCTGCAAATATTCAAGGCCAGGTTGGATGGGATTGGATGGGGCTCCCTGGTCTAGTGGAAGGTGTCCCTGCCTGTGGCAGGGGGCTTGTAACTAGGTGATCTTGAAGGTTACTTCCAACTCAAACCGTTCTATGAGTCTATGATTCTATGATTCTGTTCTTCATAAAAGTATCATCTAAACTGTTAGAGAAAGCCATTTCTGTTTTGGATTGGCAGCTCATGCAGCTGTATTTTCTTAATGGTGGTTATAAAGCAAACACACTCAGCAGGTCTTTCTCTGCTGACTTGGCACCTCTTGGGTCCCCCTGGATCCATAAGAGCAGTTCTTATTCATCAGTCCTGCACACAAACAGTAGTATGCAGCAGAGCTCAGCCTTCACAAAAAAAAAGGAAATGCCTTTGACATTGTGTTGCTTCAGCCTGAATGCTCATGAGATAAGTCTGCTCTAGAGCCAAGGGACAGTTAACGGTAGCCTGACATAGGTCTGATGTTCTCTTTTAGCTATACAAAATAAATTTTGTGTTGTGCAAGGCCCCCGATTAACTGCTGTGTAGACTAGTGTCTTTATTCTCACAGAGGTCTGTTGAAAGAGCAGAGCAAATTTTCTTACCGTACTTTATTCTGCAGTGAGAAGTTTCGATCTGTTTCTCCTACTTTCTGTGGCCCAGTCAATCCATGCATTGCACTGCTGTGGCAGAAGAAACACCTATTCTGACTTTTGTTCTGATGAAACTTGTTCATTTAAAACCAAGCTGAATTTATGTACTTTGCATGAAATCTCAATATTCGTTAGAAAATAATGACTTCTGATCACTGAAGACCTCAGCATCCTAGACCTACAAAGTCCTAGAAGGAACTAGTCCTTTCCTAGACAGGAAGGGACAGCAGATCATCTAATTCATACATTACACACCTAACAGAAGCCAACCTACTCACAAACACCAGGATGAGGTTTATTCCTTAGTTTGAGCTGATCCACCACTTATGGAACATGGAAATGGTTTGATGATTATCGCACCCTGTGTGACAGAGCTCTAGCTGGAATATCACAGTTACCAATCTCAACCATCCGGACTGAGGTACTATTCATTGATCCCTCTGGACTTACTCTGTCTGTGAGTCTATTTCAGGCATTGATTTGTTCATTGTCCTCATCTACATTATTTCAACACTGAGTTTTTTCTTCCAGATAATAAAGTGGTGACAGGTTTTAAAGTCAATTATAGCCCTACATATGGAATAGTTAATACCAACCAAAAAACCCCCAGATAATTTAAAGGGTAGCTCTGGACACAATTTATAACATACTTTACATATTTAGATCGACTGCATCTTGGGGTGCTTAAATTTGAAACAGATGGTCAGGTGATTTGAAAATCACTCAAGAAAATCTGGGCATTTGCTCACAGCGATTTGAGGGAATATCTGCTACGCCGAAAAAGGAAAAAAGATGGGTCTGTTGATTGGGCTGGAGAGAAATGAAACTGCAATAGATGTTTTGTTCCACAGACTGGAAAGAATCATTTTCTGGGTTATGAATATGATATTCACCATGATACATACTTAGGAAAAGAGAGATGCATTCTGACAGGCAATGCTTAGTTGCAGGCAGTTTAAAATCAGTGCCAATATAGAAACAGGAAATTTATCCTATAAATAAACATGACTAAATGTATGAAGACTCCAGGAATTTGAAGTGACAGTTAAAGTAGCACCTTGTGGTTCATCATATTTGATCCCACTGTGTCAATGTCACAGTGGCAGCTGGTATTGAAAATCGCTGGTGGGGGAGAGGATAATAAGCTTCTCTCCTCATCCTTGCCATCTTTCCTAAGCAAGTTATTCATTTTTGCAAGGGGTGGAAACTGGGACAGTGGTTTTTGAAAAGTACTAAGAAGAAGGGATGTCTAGGTTCACTATACTCACTTCATGCTCTCAAGTCAAAAAATTTAGGATGTTTCAACAGCGGATCGGGAGGAAGACAACAACATTTATCTATCCCTCTATAGGATTGCCATTCTTCTCTCAAGTTCTGATCTATGATCTGTCCAGCCCTGCCCTAAATTCACCCTGCTTTGTGTTGTATGTACAATTGAATGGACCTATGTAGCTGACTGCCTTGCGTGATGGAGAATGTGGTTCCAAACCCCTTCAGGCAGAGTCAGACCTCCCTTTAGCTAGATGGCTGCCCTGGCTATTAGTTATTAGGTGGGGAAAGGGGGCGGCAATGCCTTCTCCTTCTCCCATTAGAGGTCTCAGTCTTTCCAGGCAACGTGTGGCGCTCCTAATATACTCCACCCGGATGCTGAGTGTTTCCGTGGTTGGCCAGACCTGAAAGTCAGGTGGTGCAATACTGTGCACCAAACGTTTGACCCTGCTGTCCCCTTTCACAGTCCTACACTTAGAGCTAAAATTCAGAATCCTGTAACTCTGGGATTTCATACAAGGAGCTTGTCAGTGGAGGCACAAGAATTTTGTGCAGTGTATTACAGCTGGAGAAGGCAGCTATAGCACTACTGACAAGGAACTACCCACCCATACTGACAACCCCTGTCAGCCAGCTCCACTAGATGAGTCAGAATTGCTTTCTTTACTGTTAGACTTTATTTTCCTCAAGAGGAGCTCCATGTCTTACTTGTTCAGTCTATGCACTAGACCATACTTCTCTCCACACCTCACAGCGGAACACCTGTGCAGGGATGTTGTGAACACAGCGTGATGTCTACCATTAGCTTGTCAATGCCTTAGTTGGTGCACGTGACTTTCAGGTGACAAGGAATATTGCTGACCCAGGATACTATGGAGCTTTCTAAAAACTTGCCATGGATCAGCAATAGCCACTTAAAATGTGGATAGGTTGACAGGACATTCCTTTCCAGCAACATCTGGAGAGCTGCATGTCTAACTGTATGTTATCTCCAGCACTTGGCAGAAATGTCAGCACAGAGCTTAACTCTGGGTCTAGGTGAAAGGCACTTAACTCCTCAAAGGTGGTACCTCTAATATTTGCACCTTGACACTCTCAGCACCAAACAACTATCTAATGTCTTCTCTTTATTACTGTATTTATATTGAAAGTGGAACTGCATCTGTTGGAAGTGTGTCAATTAACTTCTCAGCCTCTGCAAAGTGCATTCTTTTCATTGTAACATATACATGGCATTTGCACATTCATCAGTATTTGAAATCTAGTCTTTAAATTGTCCTATATATGCACATATATTTATAAGTTAATAAAAATAAACCCTTTCCACAATTTTTTTCTACAATGAAATAGCCTGTGAGCAAATTACATTTTCTTTTTACTGTTTACTCAGCACAGTGAAAAAATATATTGACAGCTAAATTTCTATAACTTTTTCCTGTACAGCTTTAGCTCCCACTCTTACTAATTCCAAGTATTTTCCTTGCTGTCCCATAAATTGTCACTGCAGCTCTGACCTCTTTGCAAATTTACGAGTAGGAAGAATTCAGACACCTATTTATTCACAGTCATTTCCAAACCAGCTGTGCAGCCACATGTTCCTCACCAGAGTTTTATGCACTGTGGGTGTTTCAATCATAAAACCATGTGGATGGCATATAAAAGCAAATCCACTCTGAGAGCTGAATTTCTTAATTGGATGACTGGAGCCATTATAATAGCCTGTGTTCTAGATCTTGCTTCTAATAATCTCTTCCTTACTGTTCTTTAGTCACATGAGTTGTGCCACTGACTTAATCAAAACTGTACCTATGGAAAAGGATACCACGTCACATTGTTCCCATTTCATTTCTTCAGTTCTCTGCTGTGACAGATAATGGATCCCATACAAACTGTCACTTTGTTAATGAGTGAGTGGTGGAAGCAGCCTGGTTCACCCTGCCCTGTGAAATCTCAGGTTCTGACTTGGGTCCTTGGACATCAAGACTGAATACCTGCAGCTCACTGGAGGAATGTAGCTAGTCAGCCCTGTTAAGCAAGACTGAGGGCCAGGTCCTCTGAAGCTGACACTGCTGCAGAGATCATATGTGCTGAAACACACATGAGAACCCACCGGGCAAAATTATTTAACTTCATGGGTATTCGCAACAAGCAGCTACTGCTATGTAGTGACGTCATAAACCCCTGCATTTTGTTTTTCCATGGCAACTCCACATAAAGGTCTGAATTCAGCCCTGATGTGACTGCAGTGATTTAGTAGGAGTTCTGGAAGGCAAATTGTTGCAAATTTTTAAAATTTTTCCCATTTTCCATAGCTCAGTCTCATCACAATACTTTGGCCCCTGCAACAGGAGAAAGAAACCTCTGTCTAGAACTTGTTTTCTAGTATTTTCTTAGGTCAGTTACAGTCTAATTAGTGTCACAAAACATAAAGAAGTCATTTATACAAATTAAGAAGAAAGAAGAAAAATATTTTAAATAACCACATTATTGGAACAAAGGTAAAAAGCGATGACAAAAAAAGTAACAAATGAGAATCAAGCAAGAGCATTACTCTCGTACAGCATTGCAGAGAACTATATGCTGATATCAAAAATTAAAATGGAAAATAAATGGCCTAGGGATAATTCAAGTCCCACACAACACTTAACTCTTGCACGATAGCCAGAGCCATCACCTAGGCATATGATAGAAACAACCAACACGAGATGAAATTGATGCTGATCAATAGGAATATTGAGAGTAAATGGCCTCAAGTTGTGCCATGGGAGGTTTAGGTTGGATATTAGGAAAAGTTTCTTCACCAAAATGGTTGTCAAGCTTTGGAACAGGCTGCCCAAGGAAGCGGTGGAGCCACCATCTCTGGTGGTATTTTAAAGACATGTAGGTGTGGTGCTAATGGACATGGTTTCGTGATGACTTGGCAGTGCTGGGTTAATGATTGGACTTGATCTTAAAGGTCTCTTCCAACCAAAATACTTGGTGTTACTTGATGGTAACAAATCATCTGCCTCACAAATGGCAAAGTGCTCAAGACGTCTTGTGCCACTGAGGCCTGGATAGCTGATACTATGAGAATTTCATCAGTTTAGCCCTTTTCACATGGCAATATCAAGACTATGCTCCTCTCCCTACACTAACACCTTACCAAACCAAATCATTTTGGGTCTTGAGCACTGATTTCAGAGGATGTGATCTGTATCGTAATGCTGACACAGGGCTCAGGCTCATGCCCAGACCCACTGTTAGTGACATTTGCCAGCACGTTGACTAATGCCACGAAGGATGCCAACTGGCTTGTCAGGATGGACACACGACTGGGGGCACTCAGCCAAGCTCTTTTTCCACTGCACCAGTCAGGATGAGCGCAACTGGTTTGTGGGCTCACAACTGGGCACAGCACCAAAGACAGCCCAGCAGTTACACAGGATTAGCTTCATGCCTAAATGACTGCCTAGAGACAATGGTCTTGAGGGAGGACCATCACAAACCTCACCAGCTTTTCCTGGAGCTGCAATGTCCATGTCCTCACTAATATAAACACAGGAACACGTGTACTGGAGCCAATGAAGAAGGGCTTCTCAAATGAGGCGTTTCATTCACTGCTGGGGAAAGCATGAAGGAGCAAACTGTGAATGTCAGAAGACAGTCAGATCACTTAATGTGCTACTGGAGCTACTTGTGGTAACGAATCAGCATCAACTAAGTAGAAGATGGGCTGAGGACATGGTGTACTACTGCAGCGTGCTCTCAAGTGCGTCAATTACACACCGGAGTTTTTCAAAATACCAGGAAAACTGGCAAATACATTTTTGGTCAACATAATAAATTGTTTCAGCATAATTAAAAGGTAATAAAAAATTCATATAAGGACAATACTTGATTTCTAAAATGCCTAAATAATCTCAGATGGGAAGATACCAAGCCATACTTTTAATTCAGCATAGAAAAACGTAGCTTTAGCATAGAAAAGTAGAGAAATGTCTTTTTTTTTTGTCTTTTTTTTTAAATTACCTCATTCTTGAATGTATTCTGCCACTAATCCAATGTTGTGTTTGGGTAAATTGCTCATTCTAGAGACTTTCTGGTTTCCTTGCAATTAAGCAAGACAATAATAATTATTGTTACAGTTAACAATTACTGCTACTCTTAATAATTATCATAATACTCTATAGGGAAAATTATTCTGATTTAGGCAGAAGCATGGAATTGTCATCAATGCAAAGTTTCTGGAAATTAAATGAGTTTTAGAAAAAATTGTATTTGCTCGTGATCCAACGAAATAGGAGGAGTGTATATGCCAAAATGATGACTAGGCTATAAAAAGACTCAACAATAACTAATTCGTATGTAATAACTTTCATTTATTTATAAGATTACAAAGGCTGAAAAGTTCTTATTGTTGCAGACTACATACTTCAGAGTAGACATAACACACATCCTTTTAGTGACTTACGATTAAATCATGCTACAGATAGCAAATAAAGCTTTTATTACTTGAAAATTATTTTGTCTAGCACATAAACTTGCTGAAAGAGTCCTTTCTTAATTACAAATTTTACTCCATTCTTTGGAACTATCATGAAAATGTTTCCTTAGAAGAACAAGCACTGACAAACTAAATTAGTAAAAAGTCACGGGTTTAAGAGCTTTAAAAAACAGTTAAAGCAGTTTTCAGAAATGTATTCTAGGTGTAAGCTAGGGAAAAGAAGTGCAAGGTCACAGACTCGGCTATGTCGGATGGCTATCGTGTGCTTTAGGGGAAATGATCTCGTGGCTGAAAATTGAACTGGGTGACATCAGGGCCACGTTCTCTAAAAGTTGATCTATGGATCTTTGTGTAAGTCGCAAAAAATCAGCCTGAACACTCCCGGGAATGGGGACTCCACCCCCTCCCTGGTCAACCTGTTCCAACGCTTGGCCACTCTCTCTGTAAAGAAATTTTTTCTAATATCCGACCTAAATCTTCCCTGCCACAACTTGAGGCCATCTCGTCTCATCCTATCACTTGCTACATGATAGAGACCAACCCGAGCCTCAACACAACCTCCTTTCAGGTAGTTGTAGAGAATGATGAGGTCACCCCTAAGTCTCCTTTTCTCCAGACTAAACGAACCCAGTTGCCTCCACCGCTCCTCATAAGACTTGTGCTCTAGACCCTTCACTGGCTTTGTTGCCCTTCTCTGGACACTCTCCAACACCTCAATGTCCTTCTTGGAGTGAGGGGCTCAAAACTGGACACAGTATTCAAGGTGTGGCTTCACCAGTGCCGAGTACAGGGGGACAATTACTTCCCTACTCCTGTTGGCCACGCTATTGCTGATACAAGCCAGGATGCTGTTGGACTTCTTGGCCACCTGGGCATATTCAGCTGGCTGTTGACCAACGCCCCCAGGTCCTTTTCTGCTGGTCAGCTTTCCAGCCACTCTGCCCCAAGTCTCCAGCATTGCAGGGGGTTGTTGTGGCCTGAGTGCAGGACCCAGTGCTTGGCCTTGTTGAACTTGATACTATTGGCCTCCGCCCATGGATCCAGCCTGTCCAGATCCCTCTGTAGAACCTCCTGACCTTCAAGAAGATTGACACTTCCATATAACTTGGTGTTGTCTGCACACTGATGGAGGGTGCACTCAATCCCCTCATCCAGAATATTGATAAAGATGTTAAAGAGAACTGGACCCAACACTGAGCCCTGGGGAACACCAATTGTGACTGGCCACCAACTAGACTGAACTCGATTCACCAGCAGTGTGCGCACCTAAGCAGTGCAGTAGTTCAATTACTGTTCCCTCTTGGATTATGGGGCCTTCATTTCACTCCCCATCTCTGTCTTCTGTTTCTGGGGACTGGAAGCACTGGAGTGGGGCACTCAGTGCACTGATCTTACCATTGGAGACTGAGGCAAAGAAGGCATAGAGTAGATCAGAATGGGACAATATATATATATTAAAGCACATGTAGTTGTCGCAGCAGAGATGAACTTTGGGAAGTTTCACCTTCTCTGTTACACAGCTGAAGTTACTCTCTTAAATAGGATTATTCTGTTCCCAGCTGGTAAAAGTTGTTTAAAGAAATTTAAAAAAACACCTTCTTGACATCCTGTGATGTTGTGGGGAATAAATGAGAAGTGTAACAGAGGTAGTTCCCACAAAGTCCTTATACACTGGCGCAACTTTATAAAGAAGGAAGAAGCCCGGTTCATTATCCCTTTTGTTGGTGTTGCCATCTAGTGTTTCACAGAGAGCTGCTGGAACAGTTCTGCCCGGTTTTGTCATTTCCCTTTTTATCTAGTTCCATCACACTTTTAGATTCTCAGATCTGCAGAAAGGATCCTTCTGTCCACACCTTTTGTGACAACACCTTCCCCGAGTTTCCCTATGAATAAAAATAAGCCCAGTTGACATCAAGCCATCATTTGCATGAGCTAGTTTTGCCAAATTCTGGAGAATTTACTTGGGCTATGTTCCAACACATGAGGAGCTGAGAGAAAGCATCTCAAGGTCAGCATGAAGAAAGAGAGTGTAAGTGAGAGAGGTATAACCAGACTCATCATCAGCATGTCTCATGCTGTAACAGAAGAGCAAAACCCTGCCCCTAGCACAGCTCTGTTGAGTAACTCACAACCTGAGTGGCCAGTACAGCAATACACACTTGTTCGCATGACTGGCTCATATTGTCACACCTGCTGCTGCTGACATGGTCTCTGCCTTTGTAGCCTTAGCTGAAGGTTGCAGGTTGGGGTGTTTCATACAGTCAGTGTCTGTCATCATGAGAGACATCCTGGGAAGTTTCCTTTCACAGTGTATTATAGCTGATAGGCTGGTCACAGCTGTGCTGCCACTTCTGCTGCTCAGGAGCTCCTTACAAGAGTGTTCCTATCTTGTGATCTTGCTAAGAAGGTTTTTGCAAGTGTCCTGTGCTGTGCTGAGTAGTTAAATGAAATATTTCTACTGAATTTGAAGACCCTTATGACAACAGGATCCCATTGACCAGGGAGCACAAAAGCATATGGGAGCACAAAAGCAGATGTCATTCATAGATCTCTAAAAGTTACTTTGTGAAGTATCCTGCCAAGAAAGGAATGAGTCTTATCGTGAATGTGCTTAATTCCTTGTCTTCTTTCATCTGTGCATAGGCCCCTGCATCATGGCGTGGTAGTAACTTGAAAGCACGACTATACTCCCTGATTGCATTCAGACAAGTGGGTCACATCCTGTCCAGAGTAGAAGCATTTTGACAGCTACCTTTAACTACATCCCACCGATAGTATTTCTGCTACCTCACCTTAGAAGTGCAAATACTATTGCTGGCAGAGCTGTGATGCAGTCAGGTACCCAACATGGCTTAGTCTTCCATTCTCCGCCTCCCAGCTCTGAGTTAGCCTTACTTAGAGGTTTTGCTGCATCTGTAAGTAAAACCCATCAAAAATCATTACAAGAAAATGACCACGTAACTTCCAGTGTCATAGGAACAGATTGGCTTGTTCTTTGGTTTTGGGTTGTTTCGATAGCTTGCTGTTCATGATACACCTCTAGGCTGGTGAAACCTTTTCAGTCACGCTTGCTTTAGTCGTAAGGAGCATTGCTGACTGATCCTTTGCCCTGATAAACCCTAGGACCAGGACTCCCAAGTAAATTGCCTCATCTAATGCACCAGAACTAGAGCTCCAGGGCCAGAGTTGCACCTCATGAAGGATGGAGAGTGTGTCCCGTTATGATCCAAGCAGTAAATCTGGTCAGAAAGGAAAGAGCAGAGATGTAAAGAACAGCTTCATTTTCCATAAAGCACTACAGATCTCTCTTAATACAGGTTCTGGTCTTTTCAAAAACATTGCTTTGGCTTTGGGGTTTTTTGCCTTTTTTTAATCTGGTATTTTTGATATTAGGAACATGCACAACATTTTGATTTGCTTCATGCTGGATCTGGTGGCAGAAAGGCAGCAGTTCTGTTTGGTAATGGGACTCCTCAGGCAAAAAATAGGGTGATTTTAAGAAACAGAGGACGTTTCCAACTCCCAACTTCATTTTTACTAATTATTTCTGTACCTCTCTCATTCAGACAACTCCCAAGGACTGTAGCCTTTATCATGGTATTTTGATTAGCAAAATGGAATTCAGGGGCAATTAGCAGTAGCACAAGTGAGTCAAAAGAAATTGGCAGCTCTGGAATTTTCTGCGATAAGGTAGAAAAGCACATCATTAAGTGACTTGATGATGGTGAGCTAAGTTAAAAAAGGAATACCCCTTCTTGAGAGTTCTTTCTTTGTCCAAGTAATTAATAGATTTCTGGCCCCAAAAAAGGATTAGACAACCTTGTCTTTTACTCAAAGCAACCTTGCTAATAGTTATCTTGCCTTGGAAAAAGCTAACACTATACATCTCTAGCGCTTTTCACCTCAAAAGTACATAGTTGGCAGTCCGTATTGCAACCAACAGGAAGAGTAAAAATCCTCATGCACCTTTGAAGGGCAAATGTTTTGGCTGGGACATAGCAGTTAATTAATATTTTTCTTGTTCACAGTACTGCAGTGTCCCAACCAAGGTCAGGGCTGCATTGTGCTAGGCATTAGACAGATTCGTGGAAGGAGCAAGTTACTGCTCAAAGCTCAATAGAACGGAACGATAAAAGTTAGAGGGCAGAATGGGAGCACATTCAAACCAAATGCAAATGATAGCACTCGTCACACGAGTTTTAAACTCAGGTTCTGTCCAACGTGCCATTCTACCTCGTAGCACAAAACCACCATGTAACATAAAATTCAGTGATTTTAGGTCATTTCCTAAAGAGGAGGGGTGCAATGGCAACTTAATTATCCTCCTGAAACAGCGATTGGTAGTTGTAGTGAGAAATCAGTTGGAGTTTTCAAGTGGACAAAGTAAACATTATGGCCTTTGCCATAAGCTGAATGAAGGATTTTTTATTCACAGCAGAACGATCTGAGTCGCATGTGTAGGAATTGCATGATTTCCTCAGACTGAACACTCTCGTGCTGAAACCCTCGTCTGAATCAGAATGAGTTTTGCAAGCAATATTGAAATGGAGATCCTTATATAATGCATATCTCTGGGAATCTGGGTATACATGGGTGATGCGTGTAATACAATTTTAATGAGAATTTCATCTTATGACTCAGGATGCAAGAAGACATAACTTCTCTTAGTATAATTAGCTTTGATCAGTCTGTGGGAGTGACTAATTTCAGACAAAAGTTTTGCTGTTTTGAACATCCAGACTAATGAAATTATTCTTATTGTTTTGAGGATAGATGATGAGACAGACATAACAGGCATCAAAAACAGAGATGTACTGGACACTTACCTGTGTTCTCATAACGGCCAAGGGCTTGAAAGAAAGTTGGGCTCCATCATGTGAGGAGCTGATCAGACTGTCATGAAAATGAAGTCTGAGCTCAGAAGAATTCAAAATCTTGTTTCCAGCAAACAAACAACAAAAAAAAAAGTATATAAGAAACAGTAGCAGGGAATTGGAAGAGGTCTGATGAGGGAGACCGTATTAAGGAAGGATATACTGATGGATTGTACAACTGTTTAATCTCTTTGCTTGCATTCTGCTCAGTTTCAGTACATGTTCTGTTCTGCTGAAAAGGGGTGCAGGAGGAAAAGCTGCTTGCCTGTCTTAACTGACCAAGATTCCTTGCATGATGTGGTACACTGGATTCAGGAGAATTTGTGCCCTTCCTGAGAGCAACCTGAGTGAAGCAGCTGGAGTGCAGAGCAAGAGCAGAGCAGCAGCAAACCTGTAGCAAAGACAGGGACTGGTAAACTTATAGAGAACAAGTCCAAAGAGACTTTTCCATGGACCAAAGGCATCCTGTAAATATGGTGTTTGTTACAGCACAGAAAGGTTCTGAAAATCAGTGGACTGAGCCCAACACTGTAGGAAATAATCAGACCTGAAAAGTCCCTTTGAAGAAGGGGGGAATCTTACTGCAACCCCTTTTATTTCTATTGTATATTACCCAACAGGTCTTTGATTTGAAAGCTCCTTTTGAAACTCCACTTTCAAAGCTACTTCTTTCTTGTGTTTTCATAAGCACATCTGTGATGATGGAGAGCCTTTGTGGTGTTTGTGGTGTGCTCTCAGTCCATCTCAGGGCTCTGACTTGCTTCAGGTCCTTTCATACCCATGCACATACCTAGATCAGCCATAATGCAAAAGTTAGGGGTGACAAATAATGAGATACAGAATTTCAGAATGTTTGTACCATGCTCCCACACAATGCATGGAAAAATCCAATTAATTTGATAGATTTCATATGTAGAGGAGCAAAGTATCTGGTTAGAGGATGAAAGCCCAAATGAACATGTTACTAAATGAATTTGTCTCTGAAATAAGCTAAATTCTGAAGTCCTCACATGAAGCTTGCACTAAATTTTAACAAGTTTGCCTATAAAGGGCTGGGAGAAAATCAAATATTACTTTATTGGATTTAGCAGTGGATGAATATTTCTCATTCTGTCACAATAAGATTATTTACTCACAAAGAGGAACTACAATAAGATATTATAAAAGATAAATGCTTATATCTAAATGGCAAATGCTTTCCCTATATGTCCTCACTTTGGGGCACAAACATTACAAATTTGTCTTCTCTTTTAAGCATTATTTTTCCTCCAACATTTTTACCATTATCTTCTCATATTTATCATTGCTAGCAAGATCCATCTCCAGTTTCATCTGTATTCCTGGGCGTCCTACTTGTGATACATTAGATAGGCATATATAAGAGTCAGGTACTTGCTTTTCTTCTGTATTTCATACGGGAAGACTTCTTTTGGGGTGTACTACCAATCCCCCCAGGAGATGTTTTTTGTTCTAGTCTCCTTGTAGTGGTACTTTACTTACTTTAAAGTTATCTAACTTTCAAGTACTTATGTAGGTGTTTATAAGTCAACGAATTTATAAATGAATTTCTCCTTACAGTTGCTGGGAAGGGAGCCAAAACACATTTTTACTGACTTGATGATTGCTATGCCTTGCCCACCTTACATATTAGAGCTGAACTTTGGAAGGAGCCATCTCATTTTAAGCCCAAGAGTACCTGGAGACTGGCATACAGTAGAGACAGGGCGACAACTGCAGTCAACCTCCTCTGACCTTGGTTTAATTCCCAGATGCTTTCCCAGACTTCTTGTATGGTTTTTTGGATATTATTTAATGAGTGTGGGCCTCCCACCTACAAAATGGGAATTATTCCACAACTTCTTCACCGGTCTTTCGAATTCGTTTTGTTTCAGCAGACAACACGCTCTTCAGAGCAGGAACATCCACTCCCTGAATGAGAGTATCTATCTTAGTGGGGTTCTGCCTGTCACTCTAAATGTTGTTGTAACACAAATAATTAACATAAATAAAGGCCAAATAAAAGCAGTGACTAACAGTTAAATTTGTAAAGTTATGAGCTTCTTATAGGCATCTACATTAAAAGATGAAAATAATAATCCTGCTTGAAAAAATGCAAAGATCTTTCACTTCTACCATTTCCCTAACGAACATCTCATTGGCACTCTCCCTCTTGTCTTTTAATTACAGTTCTTGTTAAGTTCATCAGCATTAAACAAATATAATTTCCTTACGAGGGCAATCCTATTACAAGTGATTCACACGTACCTCACAACTTTGTGATAAAGGCAATTGTGCATTTTCCTTGTCAGGCTAGAAATGAGCATTGTGTGGAACAATCCTACTCAGTTTTCCAAATTACAGTGCAATAATTGGCTCGTAGTTCCCAGTCACGACTGAGTTTCTGTATCTCCTACATTGTTTTGTTCTCTTTTTCATTTCCATCTCTACATCTTCATTTTAAGAGCTGAAGACTTATTCGGCAGCACAAACCAACTATTTCTCTTCCCTGTATAACTTTGCTATTTTAGCATGCTGTTAAAGATGCTGGAAAGTGTGTACATTAAAGATTGTTGGTACAGGAAGCCAAATCTTAAATCTACTTTGCAGAACTTATGTCTGCTCTTCCACCTCAGGAGACAATAGAATGCAACATTTGGTTCCTGAAAAAGAGATGGTGAAAATCTGACAATTAGCCTTAGCGGCAAACCGTGTAGGTATCAGTGGTCAAAAGCGTAAGGAAATGCACTGCCTTTAAGACCCCACCCTGATAAGGGTGGCCCGAAGGCTAACTAAAGATGATCCCCAATTATAAAAAAGCTCTGCTCTGTGTAAGTAGTCTTAATGAGCAATGAAATTAGACGGTGAAGCTCAAAAGAAAATTATGATCTATATGCAGAAATCTCATTACTCAAACGGTTTGGAACATTCAACATAGAAATAGATCTGAAAGTAAGAGAGTAATAATTTATGTTTAAGTTTTCCGTTCAAATTAAAACTTTGTCACATACCAATTTTTTGAAGACATCCTGAAATGCATAACTGGCACCATACCACCAAATGTGAACTGCCACTTGTGATAAAAGGTATATAATTTTCTGTCCCACGGTGTCTCTCTGCATCATAAAATTAGCCAGCGATTATGTATTTCAAAGCAAAGGACTGAGCTACCGCATATCAAAGCCATCTGCTGAACGAATCAGACAGAAACTGCCACAACCACCAAACCACTAGATACTGCCAGCTTTACCTAAAAGGAAATACATGTCACACCAGTCTGACATTCCCTGTTGTCAAAGAATATGACTCGCATACTGATCCAGCAAGCATCTGAGCAGCTTTAAGCACAGAAATGGTTTAGACTGATTTTGTCAGCTGGATTGAAATAGAAGAAAAGGCAAAGGATCTAGGATCAAAGTGTTCCAGCTCCAGATTGTGGAGCTACTATTCTCAGCAAAGGCCATTCATTTTGCATGCCCTGGTTCAGACAAAGGTCTCAAACATGAGAATCTAAAATAAGTGACAAATTTATCACCTTTGGAAAAAAAAAAAAGAAAAAAAAGAAAGAAAGAAAATTCAAAGTATCCTGTCAAGATCTAAAATAGAAGCACTACTCTAAAAAGAGATTGCCTGGCTTCATTATGACAGGTTTGATTCTTTCAGTTTTGTCTATACTATAGACCATACATGGCCAAGACATGCCAGCAAAGCTGGTCCATGCTCATCCACACTTTTTAATGTCATAGTATTCCTGTGCCAGCTAGCACTTTTTCTCGACTTGTTTTAGAAATAGCATTGGTCAGGGACCCTTCCTGCTACTCAGTGTAGACAAAGTCACCCTGTTTGTGAGGATATCCTGGTTTTGCTGGGACAGAATCATGGGCCAACCATGGTCCACAGGCTGTTAGCAGTTTCGAGTCAGCCAGGGAAGCTGACTTCTGTTGGCTCATGGGTTTATCCCACACCATGAACATCACCCTCAGTATAAAAGGGAATGTTTGCTAGAGGAGCTTCTCCTTAGGCTTCTGCTCTTGCTTGAGCTCCCCCTGACCTTGCTATTCTTCTTTCCCCTGAGGACTGCCTTCCTGTTCATTGTGACCACCGTACATTTGGTGGGCTGAGTATAACTTCGTATAATTTATAATGGCATTTAATGGCTGTTTCATTAAATCCATTTTCATGTCAACCTGTGGGTCTCCTCTCCTTCTCCTGATCCCCTTTCTTGGCTGGGGAGGGGTCATCAGGTGATAGAACAACTGCTGTAGTTTAGCCCCGGATACAGACTAAATGTAGGCAGAGGAGAAGAGACTTTTTCTTGAGAGGGGTGAGCTGTGCCATGCTGTCTGTCCTCTCAGCCAAAACACCAGGCCCTTGCTTTATCAGTAGCTAGGTAGCCTTTCTGTCCATAATGAGAGGAATTACACGCCTGGCTCTGTATCATAATCAAGTGGTACCCACACCCCTGAGCCCTGTAAGTGAACCTTCCAGGCATTGATGGAATCTGTAATGTGTAGGAGGACAGTATCTCTGACTTAAGGAAACAGTTTGCTGCCAGTGTTTTCAAGTTAGAGAAAACACAAATTGCTTTCATTTCAAGAAGACAATATTCTTTGTTTGCAAATCAGTAAAGAACTAGAGTATTTTCCATTCCTTATGCATTAGGATATTGCTATATATACTTTGCAAAACAATGGCAAAGTGACTGAGCACTGAAAAATGGCTTTGCCAATCTGCAGCACAGAACTGGGGCATCTTGTGCCTAATATAGTGCTGGACTAAGTCTTCTATGCTGTAAGCAACTGGTGGTGAGCCTCCCATGTCTTAATTTACCAAGTAATAGTGTCTGTTTCTCCATTTCGCCCTGCTGTGCACCTCAGGGAAGAAAAAAAAGAAAAAAAAGGAAAAGAAAAAGCAATCTGTAGAGACCCACCATTAAGGAACACTAAGCAAAGGGATGCAGAGGACTATTAAATTTCAAAGTCATATCTGTAGCTCTTAATGGGCCTGTCTTTTACACTCAGAGCTCCTTGACACCGCTTCCTACATCTTGTTTTTTTCTTTTGATATGTCAGGATTTCTTTGCTGCAGTTATTCTTCTCATCATGTCGGTGAAATAAAACCACGGAGCTGTTGCTATATGCTGTATGCTGCCAGCGCTCTCTTCACTCTCTGTGCATTAAACTCAGCCTCACCTGTGCCTCTGTTTGGACTAGAAGTTCTCTGGGGCACAGACTTTTTACCGCTATGTGTTTGTAGAGTGCTTAACATAAGGAAACCATATCATTTGTTGGCTGTTAGGCATGACTATAATAAACATAATAAATAATAATAACCTTTTTATCAGTCCACAAATTACCAGACATCAGAGCAAAACCTCTCAGGAAATGGGAGAGATGCCTGCCCCTGGGATACTTTCTGTGCTGTCCTTAGCACAAATTAAGGCCAAAAAGCAAATTGTTCATAATGAGCTCTAGATGAAAGTCTTTGCAGCGAGGGAAGAACTATACCAGGAACCGGGGGGAGGGTTCCTCCTGGCCTCATCTTTGCTGCAGGCAAATGGTCTTGGCCTAATTGCAATTTTGTCTTTTAGAATTTGAGAGTAATTGTGGCACAAGAGCAGTCTAAATGGGCTATTGTTAGTGGTGCGCTCTTTCCCCCTATGCCCAATTTGTTTGAAATAGGGTTGTCTTTTTTATCCCTCTGTGTTTTCTCGTTCTCTCTCTCTCCCCAAGCAGCTCTCGCGGTGTTCTCTTCCTCCTTCCTACATGCTCTACTTCTTCCTCACTTCAGTCTCTCACTCTGCACCCCAAAATCATCACTCACACCCCCACACGCCATGCAGCCGTCCTCCCCTCCGCTTTTTCTCACAAAAGCTCACATACGCCTGCTCTGTATATGGTGTTCCCAGGTGGTGATTAATGAGAGCTCTAGCTGGAGCTAAAAGCTGTGATGAGTGTCTATATAATAACAAACATTAGTGCAGGCAAGGGAGGCAAAAGCATGCGTATCTCTTCCCCAGGCTGCCAACACACTTACTATTTCATAGCAACTGATTTAAAATATGGAATTCCTGGGCCTCGTTTCAGCCAGAGCCATCTAAAGGTCCTGTTAACTTCTGAGGTGCAGGAAAAACTGTAGGAGAAGATCCAGGCCCGTCTATCACATTAGTAGGAGAGGACCTGCATCTCCCCAGCTTGGTTGTCATCTTAAATCTGCAACATCAGAGGGATTTTCTTACTGTTCAAATGCCGCAAAAGAAAAGCAGGAAAGATTTCTCCCTGTGATGGTGTCATGGTTTAACCCCAGCCAGCAAATAAGCCCCACACAGCTGCTCGCTCACTTCCCTCCCCAGTAGGATGGGGGAGAATCAGTGAAAAAACTTGTGGGTTGAGATAAAGACAGTTTAGTAGGTAAAGCAAAAGCCACGCAGGCAAACAAAGCAAAACCAGGAATTCATTCACCTGTTCCCATCAGCAGGCAGGTGTTCAGCAACCTCCACAAAAGCAGGGCTCCATCACGCATTACAGTTACTTGGGAATACAAATGCCGACACTCCCAATGTGTCTCCCTTCTCTCTTCTTCCCCCAGCTTTATTGCTGAGCATGACATCATATGGTCTCGAATATCCCTTTGGTCAGTTGGGGTCAGCTGTCCCAGCTGTGCCCCCTCCCAGCTTCTTGCCCACCCCCAGCCCACTCGCTGGTGGGGTGGTGTGAGGAGCAGAACAGTCCTTGACTGTGTGTAAGCTCTGCTCAGCAGTAACTGAAACATCCCTGTGATATCCACACTGTTCCCAGCACAAGTCCAGAACACAGCCTATACTAGCTACTATGAAGGAAATTAATTCTACCCCAGCCAAAACCAGCACAGATGGCAACAGTGTACGTGTGACATCCGTCTTTCCATAAGAGGCTGCGCAGGGCTGTGTCCCAGGGGTGTGTGGAGGTCTCTGCTGCAGCAGGAGCTACCAACTATCTTGACCTGCCGCAAACCCCCTCCTGCCAGTCTCCCCTAGTGCCCTCATTCACCGTCTACGCCTGTATTTCAGGCAGAAACAGCTTAGGTCCCATCGCGATGTGCTCTGGGACGTTTGCGAACAGAACAAGTGACATTTAATCTCTACTTCTGCACTTTAAACTGAGAAGTTTGACAAGATACTGAGATTGGATAATGATTCAGGGAGAACTATCAGAGGGGCGAAGTGCAAAGAAAGATGTCAAAAGAAAAAAAGAAAAACAACTGTGATCCAAACTAGATACCCATTAAGGCTACTTTTATGCTGAGCTGGGAAAAAAAATTTTAGATTTTTGTGAGACAGATACAAAGGAGCAGCTGAGTTTCTCTATCATGAAGAAAAGATTTCCTGCCATTGCACTGATAGTAATGATTTAAATCAGAAGTCATGATGTGAAGAGGCTATTTCTATATAAATCTTGTAAAATTTAACAGGACAAAATCACACAAAATCTAGACAGGGTTTTTTAGACTCCAGCTTGCGTTCAGCAAGTATTTTAGATTTGCAGGTTACATACGTTTGTACCCGCCACCAGAACCAGGACCAGTTCCAGTGTACAGTATAGAGTGATCAATGAACAGCCAGGCTCTGCCCTCCCTGCCTGATACCCCATCCAACTCATTCACAAATGAAGACAGAATGTGACTTAAAGCGTCAGACGTTGTTTGACTACATTAGATCCTCTTACATAATTTCTAATCTTGTTTTCCTTTGTCTAAATCTGTCATATGCGTTATTGGCCTCTGTTATCTTTGTGGATTGGTCTCTTTTAGCTACCCCTTATGCCTCCTCCTTTTCTTCCTCCACTTGCACTCACCGATGACTTTGTAACATGGATTTGAGATAAACAAGGAGTGACCAGAGATCAGAATCTATTGTGCTCATTACAGAATCTTTCTGGCTGATTTGCTCTTCAAGTAAATAGTGTATAACAAGTAGTCTGCTAAAAGATGAAAATCCGCGATAATAGAAGACCTTGTGCTGTGGTGAGAATGGTCAGTGAGATGATGTCATCATTTTAGCCTCATACCAAGGGACACATAGTTTAGTCTGAGTCCTTATGTCACAAGTCACACACACTTGCGGCTCTACCCAGGCTGATCCTTAGAACAGAGTAAGAGCCAAATTGCATCATTCTTGAGGAAAGGTGTGATGGAGTAACTGGGATCTGGCCTTATTATCCCAAGTGCCGTATCATTTATTCCCTCTAATGAATGTATCAGGATCCATTCTGATCACGTTGGTTTTCCACTCCTAATAATCCCATTAGGAGATGCCTGAAGAAGAAAACTTCCTGGACTTTTGGGGCTCAGACTCTCTCCCCTCTCTACACATCATTCTATGGGATGCTTCAGCTGTGAGGGTCTGGGATAGCTGTAGGGTTTCTCTGCTTTCCACTCTTGAGCGACCTGAGTGTCACCGTGCTCCTTAAAAGCTCCCCCTTGCTATGTCCCACTCTCCAGCAGAGAGATGCTGTGGGAGGAGAAACCAGGAAGACATGGAAATAGGTTAAATGTTACCAGAGAATAAAAATGGCTGTAGTCGACCTGAGGAAGACATGGCCTGACTTGAGTTGGAAAGGAGGAGGAGAAAGGGACATTTGGGAACATCAGGCCGTATCTGGAGAACTGTGCAGGATCTCCTTTTCAAATACCACTTGGTCAGCCATTAAAGGCCGAGGTGTATTGAGAACTGAGTCACCACCTCAATTAAAATGCTCTATTCCCAATTATTTCATGGTGGAATCGTTCATCCGGTTCAGGAGAAGAATCTCCAAGTCTGAGAAGCATGGTCTTTGCCAAGAGCTATGCTGCACAAATATCCTGCCAGAGAATGCTTTTCTCTTGATAGCATTTGACAGCTATTTTAGTACCTATTTATTTAGACATATCTCAATTTAAAATATGAATCTGATGGAAACAGACTTTTCTAGGCAAATACATCCAAAGCTGAACTTCAGCTTGGCTGGAACATTTAGTTTTTCCCCACCGAATTACATGATCTTTTTAATGGAAATGTCATCGCCACCTTAATTATTGCAGTACAAGGAGAAGATGTTATAATATTCATGACAGCAAGTAAAAAATAACTAGATGTAATATATGGGAATATATATTTTCTAGATTATTGATCTCTGTGGTAGAGGCTCTTGGCAACATCCAGTTCTGGAATTTTTAACAGTGTATTTCAAAGAAAAATAAAAGGAGAGTCAAAGCCTTATTTAAGCGCCTGGTTTGGGAGAATTCAATCAAAGATGACATTGTGTGTTAGTATTTCTCAGAATTGGGCACTAAAACTCTGGAATTCTTTTCGCTGTGGCTTGAACCACTGTTTTTCTAAGTTCCCCCTTTTACTCAATTCTATCTCCATAGAGAATAAAGATCTACTTTTACCTATTTCAGAGCCTAAATTCTGTCTCTTTTTGTTTATTACACCCTGCTTTCCCTAAAGACAAGGGGAGATAATGTTACTGAATGTGTGTCAAATTTTAATAAAGTCTTAATATTTACAGACTTATCTTTATACTTAGAGGGTATTTATTTTATAGTATTTCTGTATCCTTTGAACATTGCTAAATATTTTCCTTTTTTTTCTTCCAGATCTTCTAGCTCAGTATTTCTAATCCCATCCTTTCTTTTTCCAGATTTTAACAATGTTGTTATGCTTCCCCTCAGTCCTATAGAGACAAAGCAGTACCGGTTTACTCAGTCCCTCCTCACGGACCATTCTTTCCAGCTCTCTGTTTAGTATGATTTCAAAACAGTTTTAGTCTCCCACCTCCTGAAAACTCAGCCAGAAGCAGCTAATAAAATTGTCCTTTACTGAAAGTGCCCTGTGAAATTGCTCAAGAAGAACCTCCACAGCTGTAGAAGGATTCAGGTTTTACAAGTGTTTTGCATTAACTTTATTTTTAATTTGAGCATTTTAATAAATCATTAAAGAGAAAGTAGTGTATGAAAAAGGAAGCAGAAGCTGCGTAAAGGTTCTGCACTAATAGAGACATCCCATGACACTAAAATAAAATCTGTTCCCACTTTTTTTGTGCAGGTTTATTGATCAGTTATTTGAACAAGCTTTATCAGGAGTGGTGTATTGAATCTTTTATTAAAAATGTTCCACAGAGAAGCACATTACAGTAAATGATACAGAAGATTCTCATAAACAAGTGTTAATATCCAGTGGAGGTGAAATGCTGTTTTTCACATATGTATAGTCCATGTTACTTATCTTCACTTCAGTATACAGGCACTCCAAACAGGCTTTGATACCTAAGTTTTGACTGGACACGATTGATGTGATTAGTTCCCAGTTTACTCTTCCAGTGTTCCTAACTCGTGATTTTTCAGACTTTTTCGATTTCAGGGAACAGCTATGCTTTCCACTGGCGAAAAAACAGATCCTTAAGAATGACTTTATTGTAACCTGTAGGTTGACTTCTCTTAGCCACCGTTCATGAACACTGTTTAAGGGGAGTCCATCAAACCATCAGGTTTCTCAGCTCACAGGTTTAAAATTGCCCGCAGACACAGTCTGACGAAAAAGCTCATCAAACCTAAGTTCATAAGTAGTTGAAACTAAGACATCAGCACTTGTGAAAAAGTCAGGAAATTTTATTTATTTTCTAGGTTTTTTCAACCTGCTGTTCTTATATGCATCACCTAAAATCTGACCTTACACAAAGAGACAAGGAAATAAAATATCTTTCCTGTTATCCTGTTTGCTTTGTGCTTTTAACAACACTTCACCATGTGTTTGCACTGTGAGGGCGTCTTGGGTCACCAATCTATCACCTGGTTTACCAAACAAAAAAGGAAAAAAATTAAACCCTACGCTGGATTTAGCACAGGTACAACAACAAAATGCACCAGGTTCATGGTCTGGAAAGACAAAGCAGGCAACAGGAGAGATGGCAGAATTTAATAATGGTGAAGAGTCAGGACCCTGTACTGTCTGCTGGTAATTTCATTTCCCCTCTTGTCTATGCAAATCTTCCAGAATTTCTAAGAATAAGAAAATAGGATCAAAAGGACCTGCAGAAATGGGCGGCAGATTTTACTGAAGACCTCTTAAAGCCTAAAATACACACACAAACTGAGCACAGGTCATATACATAAATGGGAATGTAGAAGAGCGTGCATACCTTCACACATGATTCCCAGAGCATCCTACCCCCGTGTGCAGTGTCGCTATACCAAAGTGTGTGTTTTGAAGAGGGAGTAACACGACAGATAAAGTTCTCACAGAAAGGAGATGCTTCAGTAGCCTCTGTCTCTGCAACCGCAGTTTATCACGCAATACAGTCAGTTCAATTTGTACAGCTCTGTGTTACCATGCACTTTTTTTGCATTTTACTGGTGAGTAACATACAGACACACTCTTCTGGTTGTGCTTATACCCCCCTGGACTGGGATATCAGACCTGCACCTTTCTGCTTGAAATGCTGACAAATTGAATCATTATGAACCACCCTCCGGAATGTCATTGCCTGAGTCTTGACAACTGCAATGACATTCAAGCATCGACTCTCGCAAGAGGTGCTCAAACGGTTTTAAATCTCCAGCTCTCCCTCCTTCTCACTTGAAATATAAATGGTCAGCTGAACTTCAGTGTGGAGATAATCAATAGGAATCAAGCAGAAGGGAGGAGGCCGTGGCAGAGTGGATGGATACTTCAAAAGAGGCGCTGTCAATACGCTTATCTTTTCCTCACACCGCAAAAAGACCAGTATCTGCCTCACAGACATCAGAGCATCATGAATTAGTGTCTCTGACAGCACGGCTCTTCACCTTTTTGCTCGCCAGATAGGGTTTGCAGTCATGCTTGCTTAGCCTCTGGAAGCGAGGAGGCACGTACGTGCTTTGTAACACTCAGCGTTTCCTGAAAATATTCAGACGAAGTTCCAGGCATTCACACTGCAAATAGAAATCTCCAAAACTGTGGACAGTTTTGAAGAGTGTGAACTGCATAAAAACTCCAGACGAACCGGTCTTGCTCTTTAGTTGTCAAAGCACCACATTTCCTACTCAATCCTACTCAGTCATGTTGGCACTCTTCCCCTGTGATATCCGGGCGATGAGATCAGGAAACCAACAAATGATGCCTCTTCTGGGTCCCCGCTGACAGGCTCTGCAGGGAAACACGGCGCCGTGCTGAATGGGGGGGCACGCTTTGTGCTGGAGCGGTCACAAAGCAGGTTGGGGTAGGCAGGGGGTGCAGCCTAAGAGCATGAAATCCTAGAATCACAGAATGCTTTGGGTTGGAAGGGACCTACAAAGGTCATCTAGTCCAACCCCCCTGCAGGGAGCAGGGACATCTGCAACTAGAGCAGGATGCCCAGAGCCCCAAGGTCCAACCTGACCTGGAATGTTTCCAGAGATGGAGCATCTACCACCTCTCTGGACAACCTGTGCTGGTGTTTCACCACCCTCATGTTGATCTTTTGTTTGGTTGGTTTTTGCTGGGTACATTAGAAGAGAGACCCAGGATGGCCTCACTGTGCATTTTTGGGGTGCAGGGTGTCTTTAGACAAACTCTGTTGTAATCCCATGGATATCGTGGTTAATTAGTGGCTTGATGCCGCTGGATTCGTTATTGAAGTCCATTGCCATGCCATGGCACCGGGTAATGTGCTCCTGGGGACTGGGGGAGCTTCCCGGTGGCTGGCAGGGCAGGGCCTGTCCCACCACCCCAGGCAGAGAGCAGGGCGGGGGGGCAGCTGGGGCCATCCCAGGGAACAGGCACCTCCCTGGGGACAGCCAGGGGATGGGGCTGGGATGGGTCAGCACACGGGTGGGCTGTACGGGGTGTCCGTGCCCCCGGGCAGCCTCTGCGGGGAGGGCCCGGGGCTGCCCCGGGCCGGACCCAGCCGCTCCCAGCCGGCTCCGAGGGCCCCCCCCGCAGGACACAGCGGAGCCCCTCAGCCAGGCTGGGGGCACCGGGGAGGGCGAACAGCTGTCGGGAAGGGCCCCTGGCGGCCCGGGCAGAGCAGGAGGGAGCCCAGGAGGGAGCAGCAGCAGCAGCAGCAGGAACAGGGTGTCCCTGCAGGGCCGCAGCCCGGGAAGGGCCCGCGCTGGAGCAGGGAGAGGGGCAGGAGGGAGCAGCGGCCGAGAGGGGCCGGGCTGGGCTGAGCACAACCCCCATCCCCTGTGCCCCTTGTGGGGAGAGAAGGAGTGAAGGTGGGACAAAGAAGAGAAAAGGTGTTTTTCTGTTTTGTCTTTCTGTCAAGTCTGGTTTGCCCGTGATAGTAATGGGTGAGTGATCTCTCTGAATTTGAACCATGAGCCTTCTCACCCTACTTTCTCCCCCTGTCCTGATGAGGAAGGGCAGGGAGGAAGCCCTTAGCCCTTACCCAAGGTTAACTACCACAGGGGGTCACAATCAGGCCTGGTGAAGGGAAATAAGGTCAGACACAGTCCGAGATGGCTGGGCAGGAGCATGGGGCACAGACTGACAGCCTCGGGCTGGACTGAAATGGGGCTTCTGCACCACCCATGGGCAGGATGTGAGAGGCACCCTGTGAGGCAGGTCAGGGCCAGCATGTCCTGTGAGTGTCCTCAGGGGCAGGACACACACATTCCAATTTAGTTTCGTTTGGAAGGAACCCAACTCATGCCCTCTGAGACCTCTGCACAATGCAAACCAAACGTCACTAAGTGGAAAGAATGCGAGGTTTGCTTTAAGAGCATGCTCTTGTAAACATGCTAATGCTTGCACTCCAAGCCGTTTAGATATGACCTCATCCATCCATCCATCAATCCATCCGTCCATCCATCCTTGCTGTTTGGATATGACCTCATCCATCCATCCATCTGTGTGTGGCCAAAGCATGTCCCAGCTGGGCTGATCAGAGCTGTGTGTTTTCCCACTGCCTCTTTAAGCAAGTCTAGGTCTATCAAGCACCACCATGCTCCGGAGCCACTCAAATCCATTTAAAACACCAGGTATGTTCCCTTAATCTTACGTTCCATAACAAAAGTGCAACAACGTATTTCTTCAAATTACATAAAACAAGCCAGCAACAACAAAAAAATCATCAAATATCAAAAGAAAATGAAAAGAACAAAACAAATCAAGAATTTACCTCATAAAAGAGCATTCCACCAAACACCACCCTGAGAGGGAGGAGAAGCAAATAATGAGCATATGCGAGATATTACTTATGTGTCTTAGTGCACCTCTGGGAGCAACTCATGCAGCAGGGGGAATGGTCTGGATGCTGTGACTAACATGCCTGCTCTCAGCAGAGGAAAAGTGAGATGATAATAACCCCTACTGATGTATAGTCAAGGGACATGAGCTGACAAACAGGAGTACGATTCATGATCCTCGGGTTAGACAGGAATGACAAATAATTGATAATATATTTCCACATTGCTTCTGACAGGTGGCTTGTGGAAAGGAGAGATCAATCTCAGGTTGTGAAATGTGGAAAGGTCTCAGCACGAGGTAAGAAGGAAGCAGCTTACATATGAGTTACACTCTACAGTGCTTGAGATCTTCTAAGCAGCAGCTATGCTTCCCTTTGGGCATTTTATACAGTAAATGCTCAATTTTCCAAGGCATTCAACATCCTCTGCTTTTCCCTGATGCTCCTGTGTGCTCAGGGTATTGAATACCACACCAGAATGGACCTTCAGCAGGCCATACATTTTTTAGCAGGGATTTTCAATAATTCACAGGCTCAGACCCTAAATATGCACGATATTCGATGAGAAATTTTCCAGTCTCTTTACCATGCAATTTCAAATGCAAAGAGCCTCTGGTTTCCGTGTAGTAGCAGTGTTTCAATCTCCCAGCCATATAAAATGCCTCGCTAATTGGACTGGTAGAGGAAAGGGGGATTTTTGTGTTTGATAAATTAATCAGTGCGCACTGCTGTACATTTCCCACTAAAATCCTTAATTAGACATAAAATGCCAAAGAATTGGGATTCTTTCTTTATTTTTAGCCAGGAGTTTAGTTTTTAATTGAAGGGATGACTTTTGATCCTCCATTAGCAAGGAGAGAAGAAAGCCCTTCAAACAGCAGCAGCACCCCAGCTGTTGCTCAGCATCTGAGAGATTCAGCACCGCACTTCCACGACTCCCGGGAGCCTATTGATACTTAGCATGACCACACTAAAAGGATCAAATTGACATTCACACAAACCAGAGTCCTCGAAATCGCAAAAGCTTTTAATCCAAGAC
This sequence comes from Bucorvus abyssinicus, assembly GCA_009769605.1. Classification (NCBI taxonomy): domain Eukaryota; kingdom Metazoa; phylum Chordata; class Aves; order Bucerotiformes; family Bucorvidae; genus Bucorvus; species Bucorvus abyssinicus. The sequence continues at coordinate 30,274,327 of CM020033.1, forward strand.
TCTGTGTAAAAGGATAGCTTGTAATTAGCAGTCTAGACTGATCATCAATGTTTAGCTTATAAAAATGAAGCTATCAATAAAGAAAGAAAAATCTGAAGTGTTGGTAGAGGCCAGGCATAAGCTGGAAGATCATTCAGTCATTCACTGTCCGTTTCTTTCTTGCTCAGTTTTTCAGCTTTTCCAGAGCTTTTGTAACCAATGAAGACGAAATCTCTGAGGTTTCATTGGTTGCAGATTTCACACACACACAAAAAGGCAACCAGGGCAAATGAGGATATCCTGCGAGAATTCTCTATAGGGCTTTACTCCTGCCTTGTACTTTTCAGATGGAGCTAACACTTAGCTGGACCCCTAGGCAATGTTATAGGGCAGCTGCAAGTCAAGGTGAAATGCCACTTATATTCTTTCATTAACCCTCCCGGGCTTGTCATTAAATATGGCAGGCTTAGCATTTTTCACTTCAGATGAAAAAGCACCACTAATCCCAGGAGGCAGAACTTTCTCGATGCCTAAATTGATGAACAAGACAAGGTCAGCAATTTTCAGTTTATTGACAGAACTCTATTTACCTTTAAGAGTATTGAAATGGTATTTCAGATGCCCTGGAGCAGAACTGTGACCAAAACCAAAAGGGAGAGGTTTATGAGAACTTGGTCGTTGTGCTGCCTGAAGTATTGTGAGTGGCCTTTGTTTAACTTGCTAAAGCAGAAGGAGATATTTTGTGATTAGAAAATATTTTCATAAGAAAGGAACTTTAATAAATATGACAGCATGCGATAGATGGAGGCAAACAGAGAAGCAGAACAATAGAGAAAGAGCAGAAACTGCAGCCAACCACCCATCTGGAGTTAAATATAGGTTTTGATGCACAAAATTTCTGCGGGCTTGCTGCTTTGTTTGGGGTTTGTTTGTTTGCTTAGGAATGATTATCACCAACTGATCTGGATTTCAGTGAGAGAAACAGAGCTGACCATTTGAAATCTGTCTGTCATCATAGCAATTCACTAATGGCAGTTACTGAAAGCCACAGCTGAGCTCCACTTCCGTTTATAAAGCTAAATAACCTCAGTCTATTCATAATGAAGAAGAATAATAAACAACCCCATACTGCTGCGGGGGCCAGGGCAACTGGATTTTCTCCTTTAACCATTGCTGGAATTGGTGTGCCCTGAAAGGCCTCATCTTCAGCCAGAAAAAAATCGTGAACTGAGGTTAAAACAAAAAAAAAAAAAACCTGTTACCTGCCAAGACTTTACTGCATGTGAACTAATTTCTGCTGCCTAGTATGAGTGAAGAACACACCTTTGTCTCCAAGGAAGGTGGAGTTTAAGGACATATTCTTTCATTGACCCTCCACCATTTCCTTCATGCAAATTATAGAGTTTGTTTTGGGGAAAGGTGAGCTGAGGTCCTACACTATCACCAGGCTAACTTCCCTGGGTGAGGTTTTAATTCTCGTGGGGGTTGTCCTGCAGGCACCCCACCTTTCCTAACAGAAATGATCTGATTACTAAGCCCTTGAAGGAGGCAGCATCTCTGGATTCTGATTAAGTCCCAATATTAGGATGTCTGAGAAAAAAAAAATCCTCTCTTGGGTGCCAGCAAGAAAAGCAACACCAAAACATTGGGAGAAGGTGTTTGGGTTGAATTTGTCAAGGTTGAAACATGCTTCCAGGGCTTCTCTTCCACAATGGATCAACTACCTTAACTGGGGTTTGAAATGAGTATGGCTGCAGCCTCTATTCCTGCTTCTTTGACAAGTGTCCTCAAAGCCACTGAGGACATTTAGAGAGAAGGATATCTACCTTGATGGGTCTGGTGAAGCTCTGGAGAAGCCAGGCTGCTAAGAGGCAGTGGTTTAGCTTTGCACAGAAGCAGGATTTTCGTGTTAAATAAGGAGGCACTAACAGGCGTGAGGCATCCAGGGACCAGAGAGCCCTGGGGGGTTGCACTTTTCCCCAGTTTGCCCTTCAAAGCCCCCAGCTGGTGCTGAGTAGAATTGTGTATGCATGACAAGTGTCGGTTGGCAATTAATCTCAAAGAGATTTCTGAGTAGGAAAACATTTCTTTTGTCCTGGAAGACCAAGGACATGAATGATACAAACTGAATTTCTGGGTGATCTTTCCAAGTAAAATTCTTGTAGTTCATCAAGACTAGATCTGTGATTTTTAAGAAGTGGTCAGCACTTGGAAGGGATCAGTACCTGATTTGTGTGCTGTGAACAGGGAGTAGCTGGGATTTTGTGGATGGTCCCAGGGTTTCCATGAGAGCTTTCTTTATGTCAATGCTTCATGTCAATCTTAACTAAATTCTCATTCCATTTACCCTAGAGTACATCTGTGGGCTTAGCAAGTCCATGTTTTTTTCATATATTTCACACATGTATTTACCAGCCTGCTCTCATCTGGCTGCAAATTTAACTTTTTTACTTTTTAAATTTAACTGCAACTTTTAGCCACCAAGTGATGTTCTTGTAGATAACAGAAAATGTGGCCAGCATTCCTCCTACTTCCTTAGTCCTCTCTCTGAACAGGTCAACCTACATTCCCCATTCCCACCAGCATTGCCCTGGACAGGGAATGCAGGAGGTTGCTGCAGTGGCACCTTTAGGCACATCTTCTATGCACAGGGACAGCAGGTGAATGACACAGTGTCTCGCAGATCTGTTGATATGTTTGAACCGTCAGCACCCAAATCAGCCACAGACCCTCATCTCCCACCTGCACACAGTCACTAACACGTTCACCCCAACTTCCAGACCTCTTCCCCACCTCACCTCTTCAGGCTTGTTGGGGTGGCTCCGTGCTGTCCTATGCAAATTTTGCTTCTATGCAAATTCCTTATGGTATGCAAATCAATGCATTAAATAACTAGCATAAAGTGACACATATGGAGATGTGCATAACTTGGCAGCTATAAATCTGGAATCATTCCACTGACGTCAATGGTTTCACTTCAGACAGGCTCCAGTACGGAAGGTGCTGAAATCTGGCCCTGTGATATTTTCAGTCACTTCTAAACACAAACTCTGGAATGAATCATTACAAAGGTGTAATTATTATTATTGCCTTGTGGTTGTTGTCATTTCTTTAGGTTTGTACGACAACACACACATCCAAAGGTGGATTGCAGAACATACTTAATTGCAACCAAGCTGACACTGGTGATAAATAGAGAACCTGTCGTTTATAAGATGTCCAGGCAGCATGAACTGATCCGCTTTGGCCCTTATCACATAATAGTTTCTCTTTTAAAACAGCCAGGGCAAATAATGTAGGGTTTATGCCAAGAAGTCTTCAGAGGCAGATGTACGCCCTAAGGAGTTTCAAACCAATTTAGCATGGGGAATGAATATAGATCAGTTCAGTGTTACATGCCATGTATTTTTGTCCAGCACCGGGTGCCTAGCAGCATGTGTACCGTCTTGTGTAACCGCCCCCTGACAAGGCTCTGCTGTTATTGTATGCAAGAAAAGCAGAACATGGTGAAGGTTAATGCTGCACATGGCAGAACCACAGGACTGAGCAGGGGGCCCGGCTGCTGACTGCAAGTGCTGCGCAGTCATTTACACCTTTGCAAATGGCGTTTTCGCATGGCAGAATTTTCCACCCACTTTTGCCTCAGTGTAAATGACTTCAGGAGACGCCAGGCATTAAGTGTTCTCACAACTGCCCCCAACATCCCACTGCTCAAAGGCGATGCTTCAAAACACTCCTTGACAACCCTGTAAGACTTTCAAAAGACATCCGTTGGTGCTTCTGAACCTTTTTGGTCGCTAGTGGGGTTAGGCTCAGATTTACCAGGATACCGATGTCTTGTAGACATGTGAATTGATGACAAGGAGATTCAGCAAAGCCTGATAATGAGAGACTTTGGAAGAGTCAGGCTCTGCTCCTGCTGTCTATTTGATCTGTTCTACTCACCTTTAATTCTGTTGCATTTTGCATGAGTAAAAGCTACAGGAGGTTTCTGTGCTATGAAGAAGCTTCCAGATTTGTTAGTTAACTGAAGTAGCATCAGAGATGAGGTATATAAATATAGAAACAATCTAAACTGTGGAAAAGTCAGTGTCTATCTGTACATACGATTTAACATTTGTGGAGTGTGTATAACATTTGTATCAACATTTCCTTTGGGCGTTTTTTGTAGGGTTTGGGGTTTTTGTGTTGACATTGTAATCGTTATATCTTTACATTTATGTTGCCATAACTAACTTCTACTTCAGCTGATAAAATTTGAACCTCTTATTATAGCTATCACTTTGAGAATATTTTTTAGTTTGTTTAGGTTTTTCTTTTTTAATCATTGCAGTCTCCCCGCAGACCTGAACTGACATCAATTTACCACTGTCTTGACATCTTAAAGTTGTTCCTTATAAAATTTACATTGGCGTCATTTTGTTTCAAGCTGATATTGTGACAATGTCTCCCTGGATTTATACTGACATTTTATTTTTATTTTTATTTTGACATAATGTCATCCTTATAGCCCTTCCCTAGCATCTCTCATAAGTCTGTGGATTTAAATGAAAACTGGCTTCATTCTGTAAACTACAGTAACTAACCGAGCTTTCTCAGTGGCTACTTTTCTGACCTCAGTATCTAGCTATTGATTGCACTTGGGTTTTTATAGAAACGTCAAAGGTTTCTGCCCAGTGCTCTAGGCAGCTCTTCCATATGTACCAAATAAGGAAATGAAATAAAAGCTTCCCTTGAAAATAAAAAATATCTACCAATAAGAAAGGGGTGAATGCATGTTTCTAACAGCAGCACCAAACAAACAACTAGGGCTGTTGGTGACATCGCCTTGAACTGCTGACAGCTGCTGATCGTCTTTCTCTTGTGCTGAAGTGGTGGGGACATCTTTTGGGGGCTAAACATTCAGGCTGTCTCCAGGCATTTCCTTGGCAAAAACAAAGTCCTCGATATCTATATGTTGGACATACTGTTACTACGTTATTTAAATACCATAAACGACAATAGGCGAGCTCTGGTGGGAGCCAGGGTGATTTCAGGGAAGTTCCTGTGTGGCAGGTGTATCTTTAAACTGATTTTTTTCAGACCTTTCCTTTTTAAATTCAAAGATGTGAGCAGGACAGTGTGCAGTGACACAAATGCCTTGTGACCCTTCTTGAAGCAGAGTCATTGTCTGGCACAGCTAGAATTCCCAAGGGCATGTTTACAAATTATAAAGCAAAATCCTGCCTGTGGTTATCGAATATTCCTAGGATCATCCATAAACCTGACAGAGCGGCGCGTATATGTGATTTTGCAAAAACTCTTGTTCATCAGAATACAAGCATGGCTTAATGAGGTATTTGCAGCAGTAACATCATTTGTATGCTCTGGCATAAATTGCTCAGCTCCCATACAACTTCCTGTCTGCTTTCAACTTGCTTTCACAGGCTTGTCTCACCAGCAGGACCTAGGCTATACCTTCATGGTTTAACCAAAATGAAGAACTCAGAATTGAAACTTCCATGCATGTGGGAGATGTTTATTCTGTCCTACTTACATAAAGAAGAGTGACATTTGATTGCCTAATCAGGGTAGTCAAGCGACATTTGAAAAAACTTCCAGCTCACGCTCCAAAAGTACCCAGCTCTCAAGAAGTCCCGTGTCAGACCTGTCAGTCTCACGTGGGTGTTTAGGTACTGCAGCGGTAGATCTCTTATCTTCAGGCAATGAGATCAAGCCCTAAGGATGACAAGATCAGGACAAGAGACATTTTAACGGCAGCACAAGGAAAGAGATCTGATAAGAGGGTCTGTGAAGCTGGTGAGAAAAGTTCATCTTAAAACTCTTCAGAACAAAAATTATGACCTTCATTTAGGTTTAACTGACACTTTGAAATTTAGATTGGAATTAATTTTGAACTTTATCTCCAAAATTCAAAGGGGAACCTGGGGCTTGGAACTACATCGGCAAAAACTGAACACAGGAGTTGCACAAAACGTGGGTAAAATACTACATACCGAAATGAGCAGAGTCAATTCCTGTAGATGACTTAAATAAGGAAGAAACACAGTATATAAACCAACCAGCAAAGTTTCATCTCAATCATTAACTGTTTATTGGGTGTTCTTTTAGCTCCCTTCCAATATTGAAATACACTGTTCTTAGAATTAGCATCTTTTTGTTATCTGTATAAACACCCAGTCGGCCTTTGACATCAGCAGAGTTTCCTAATTAAATGTTGTCTGTCAGATGGGAATGTCTCTGCCAGGAATTCTCATCTAAAAGGGAAACACCACCACTGGAAATAGCACTCTCTGTTGCATTAAGCATGGTAACGGGCACTCATACGAGTTTTGCTTTTCAACTCTTTCAATCGCTTCTTACCTGGTCTTAAGGTTTGTCTCACTGATTAGACATTTTGAAACTAACTTCTGATTTTTGGTGCCTATCGTTGCAATCCCCCATAAGTGGTGCTAGCTCCAAATACAGTTTGGGGACTTCAGGATATTGTGCAGGGTGTCCAAAAAAGTATGCAACGTTTGGAAAATGTGGCTTTCATCAGGAGGTATTGAGCTTTCTGTCTGTGGACCATGGGTATTCCTACTAATTTACTTGCAAAGGATCCTTCGCAATAATTCTGCGTCTTGATATGAACTGTATCTGGGAACAGAAATGCTAAAAAATTTCTGCTAGCAAAATTGGGGTGAGAAAGATTGGAAAGCAGCTCAGGAAGTATGAGTTGCCCTGAAACTTGGTTGTTCACAGCACTAAGCAATTATCACAGCCAACCTTGACCTACCAGTGCCAGTAGGAACCACAAGATTTTATGCCCCAGTTCTGGGTTTCAAACATGTGTAGCTAGACACAGGTGAGTGCTGGTCTTGTTATGCTTCCCACAGTGGTTTCTCCAGGGCTAGGGTTTGTCATCCTCAAAATACACAGCTGTAGAGTTTGCAGTTAGCTATTAATTAACTGCTCTAGACTGGGAGTCTCTCTAGCTGGGAGAAAAGAACTGACAGAAAGGGTTTGTGTATCCTCGCTGTAGAGGAAGCAGCTCCTTCATAGACATTCCATGCTGCCCTATGAAGTGAGGTGCTTAGAGTTTATGCTGATCCCCATGTTTGGACCAGTTTGACTACAGATTTCTGCTTCACTAGGCGTGAAGGATCAGTCAGCTATTAAACCAGAGGCTGTAATACTAGCTGTGGAGAGCTGTTTGATGACAGTGTTTTATAATGATTGGATAAGAACTGAGATGTCGCTGTTCTTTCCAGCATGAGGAATCCAGACATACACAAACACAAGCATGCGTGTGTACGCTGTACGTCTGATGGTCACATGACTAAAGGAGAAATCAGCTGTAAAAGAAAGTAAGGTGAGTTTATTTGCATGTGCTGACAGCTCTGTGAAGGATACATTGAAATCTTGCACTTTAATTTCAATATGAAATGGTGACAAAGGCGCGTGCATGAGGACCCTTTGAAGATCTAATGTCTATTGACCACTATTTAAAAGTCAACCACAGATTTCAACCATTATTTATTACATTTTTAATGTGCATTTGGTGTTTACGGCATACTCCATTTTTCAACAGTGTCCGAGCACAATCAGCACCTGTTTCTCAGCGATTTACATACCATTGTGGTCTAGAAGTTTTAACTTTCTGAAATTCCTTTTCAAAATGTGAATACATTCCAGATGATGTGCAGGAAGAAGGGGAGTTTAATACAATTATAAATAATACCATTTCAGCTTCTCCCTATCTCATTACTTAAAAATTCTTCTTCAATAAGGTGTTAAGAAAATAAAAATGTCTTGGACAAGAAAAATAAAATCAACAGTAATTAATTGCTTCAATATTTCACACAGCCATTCCCCCTCCATAGGAAATTAATTTCCATTCATAGCACAGACAAGATACAGGAGATGGAAAGGGAGACAATTAATTTGGATGATGTCATTCTGTAGTTTAATCTGAGCATTAATACCTTTTATGTAATGACTGGGAATGGTATCTGGATTCAAAAGTAATTCTGTGAAATTTGAGGCTTTATGGAATTGATATTGTGCTGGGAATGAAGACGTTTCAATCTTCCTACCATTTGCAATATCCAGTAAAAGCGAAGAATCAGATGAGAGCTAAAGTTCCTGTCCCTCTCTGAAATGCACGGCTGTCATCACCTCTCGCACCCGTTTTGTAATGATAAGATAGGCTTGCCAAGACAGTCACATCTACAATTGTGTTTTGATGGATGAGCCCTTAAAAAAAAAAAAAAAGGGTTCTAATGTGCCTGAAGGTAAGAAGTGAAAGGCTGTTTCTTTGTGCAGAACTTGCACTGGGTTCTATATTAGAGAAAATTGTGGCCAGAGGAGAAGGACTTCAGGGACATGCTGGGGTTAGGGATAAATTTGCCTTCCCATGTACAAAGCTGTCAGGTCTCATGCCTTCAGACAGAGACTCACAATTAAATCCCATCTTATTTTAACCACAGATGGTGGGAAAGTTTCTGTGTGTGCCCTGACATAAACTGAAGTGGTTTTCTACCCAGAGAGGGAATGAGGAAAGAGATAGCATCCCATCCGACAAAGGTTTCTTTACCTTCTCCCAGTGCTGAGAGGTGCCTTGACGCAGCTGCTGGTGTGCACCCCAGCGCATGCTGCCTGCCTTCTCGCCTGGTTAACTGTCACCAGGGCTTACACACGGAGAGTGGAAGAAGTCATCTGCAGGTGTGCCAGCCTGGGGGAATGCTGTCTGCTGATGTTAGGCAGGGGCAGTTCAAATCCCAGAGGGGGAACATGCCTTTGGTTTTAGAATCTAATAATTTGTCTACAGATTTTGAATGTCCCTTCACTGCGATAGCCAGAACCTTCATACTGTGAGTTTAATGCATACTGGTTAAGCTTTCTTTTCCTGAATCTGAAGAAAGCCTAAACTCCTACATGAGCTTGATTTCAATTCCATTTATTATAAATGCTCGTGGTGGAAGGATAAATCCAAAGGGACTTCACTTGTATTTGCTGGAGAGATTGGTATGTCTCCTTCTGACATTCTGATTTAAAAAATCATCTTTAGAACCAGTGTATCTATTTCTGTGTTCATTTTATGGAACATTATGGGGAACAATTGTTTAGTGAAAAGCATTCTCATTTACTTTACTGTATGTTATTTGACCTTCCTCAAGAGCACTGGGACACTTCCAAGCACACCACTCAGCTTTGAATACTGGCACTTGTGAGCGCGTTCTTTCACCCCGGTAAGATGATTAATGTGCCTTGGAAAATCACCTAATGGCTTGATAAAACTTTCTATGCAGTCTTTTGTAAGAGAAAAACAGGATAATGTGAGATATAATTTATGGGTATGAAATGGAGGAGCTGTGACAGAGAAACTCGTTCAGAAGTATTGACAGGATATCTGTAGTGCTTGGGAACCACACAGCAGAATGTAAAAGCATTTGTGGAATAGAGCGATACTGGAAGAGATCCCAAATATATGGAGACACCTGGCTGACAAGGATGTTCCCTCTTTAGAGACCGGTGGAAGGAACATGAAGAGATTTATCCAGTCAAAATATTGATCTGGAACTTTGCTTTTTGTTAGAAGATGTGAAGTACTTGATGTATATGACATCAAAATGTCCTAAATTGAGTTTATAGGTTGTTCACAAATCTATTCTTTCTTGTCAGGCTAAAGATTTTACTTTCCCTGCAGAGCTCAGAAAGGCTGATAGTTTTTGTCAAGGAAGCATAATGTCAAAAAGGAAAAAAAGAACACAATCTTCTTTTTCAATCAGTGTATTCATGTCTGTCAAGCTTTTTACCTCTCTTGGTTGCTGAGCACCTCTTGAGACCCTGCATTAAATACTTTGAAGCAAGGAAGCCACCTAGAAAGAACTGATATGCCAAAATGTTTGGAGCTGTAATTCCTCCTTTTTTGGATCCTGGACTTTGTTTGTAGTAGAAAGAAGAAGGGAAGGGTGTGAACTGGCCCACACTCTGGTTAACAGTGTGAGAGAATGGCTAGAAAGCTGTTGATACAATACAAGAGCGTTTATTTCTATTTCATTTTTCTGCTGAGGTTCAGAATCTCAGTGGAACTCTTTATTGACAATTATTAATTTTGGTGGCTCTAATTCGTTAAGTTTATAATGGTAACATTAAACCATCTGCTCTAAGTAATGGCGTATTTCTGTGATTCATTTTTTAATATTAGGACATGACAGATACTGCTTATCTGCACACTGTGGATGCCCTTGATGTAACTTCAAAGTACATCGTAAGTGCGACAGGACGGTATAAAATAATCCAACAAGCACTTTCAATCTCAAATCTCCCATGTGCTCAAAAAAATTCCCCACTCTTGCAATTACAATTCCTGTCCCCGTTTTCAAAAGCCTAAGAGACAAATGAACTTTTGTTAAATGCCCTAAATCTTCACTTATTTGCCTGAAGGTATAAATGATGGCTCATATTCTTTTCACACATTGGGTAGTGCAGTATTTCTAGGATTGTCCTATTGATTTCAACACTGGCAATATACAGAGATTGTCACTGAAAATTTGTCACTAATTATAGAATTTCCAACTCTCTTTCCATTGTTCAAAACCCAGTATCTTGCAGTAGTGCTCATATCAGTGTCAGTTTATCAAAGAACAACTCCCGACTGGAAAGCCATGAGATGTTCTTAGCCTATATTGAACACCAACGTTAAAAGTCAGGTGTCGTCTGGAAGGCAGAACACCTTATACTGCAACGGTGTCATCAAGGAGGGGTGTGAAAATCTCCCAAAGTAGTGCAGTCAACAGGCTTATTCAGCCGATCTCCAAGTACCATCAGTATCTTTTATTATTGCCATTATTATTATAGCACATTGGGTATTTTTTCTTCCATTTGACAAAAAAAATTGTAATAATGACTTTCTTTTTATTGGCTTGAGACTATCTGGGGGTGACACAGAGGATTTTTTATAATGAAAAACTACTAAGAGGCTCAGCCACTTTTGGCAGGGTTAAATTATGAAAGCAATTCTGCCAAACAATATTCATGAGTCAAAAACATGCTGCCACTGAAAAAAAAAAAAACAAAACCAAAAACAAGGCAGATAAAGCACAGCCTCCCCTTCCCCTGTATGTAACATACCTATTGATACAGATTTAGGGATTCAGCTAGTTATTGCAGGCAAACTTCAGGACCTGTGGAGTTAACTGCTTCTCTACCGCTGTTCACACATAGCCTGGAACTGAGATTGCTCTCTTGAGATGTCTTGGAAAAGGAAAGGGAACGTAGTTTTCCTCTGGCCCTAGATGAAACTACTGTAACCTTTGTGGGGAGGGAGGAGGTAAGATAAGGAGAAGACAGGTTTGTTTTTAAAGTAGATGCTGGTATCAAGTAGGTCTAGAAGTCACAAAGGTGTCAAAAAGACGAAGCTCTTGCCTCTGTTACAGGTTCCAGTGCCATTACGGTGGGACTTCTGGATTTTTTAGGCATTGCAGCAGGTTTCGTGCACCGCAGTGAGTCAGTCTCTGTGCACAAACCACCCGTTTGTGCCGACGGAAACAGTCAGTGGTGCAGTCAGGCAGTGAACTTTGTTGACAGATTTGCACTCTGCAATAGTAATCGAACTTTTTGTATCACATCTGACTTTCGCATGTTCTGCACAATGCGTTCAAACCTACCCTTTTCCTTTCCCACTGTCCAGCTGGGTCATGATACCACCAAATCAATGCTCTGCGTTTCCCAGTTACAAAAGCAGGTCTCCGGGCCTCACCAGCTAAAAAAAAATAAAGGCAGGAAATGACAGCCTTTTTTTCACTGAGGGTTTTTTCCTGAGCTTAGAGAAAACCGCAGACAGCTATCTCCTGCTTCACAATATGTAAATATGCAGTGTTACATTGAACAAAACAGAAAGAAGTGACTCATCAAGAAATTCCTCGGTAGGCGTGTAATTAGAAATGGATTCCAAATCAAAATGCAGCCAGAAACTGCAGAAATCCGCATCTAGAAGTAAACAGTTTACAACTGCTTTAGGATAAATATTCTGCTATGCTACAGGAATTTTAAAAAATGAGAAAAAGGGATGAGAACTACAGTTCGTGGTGCCTGTGGTTACACAGGTAGTAGCTGAGCTGATCTTAAGACACTCAATCTGTTTGTGTTTAAAGACACACGTTTCAAAGAAGAATTGATCTTCTCTGATAGCAGCCTGTGAAGCTCTGAGCTCTGTTTTCAGCAGCAAGCCTTTCGGGCGGGCAACTGAGAGCCCAAAGAAAGTCTTGCTGTGAGATCTACCAAATTCACTGTGACCCCAATTCTTCTTGTCTAACGTTGGGAGTTTAACTACAGCACCTCTTCTAGGAGTGCAGTCCCTCTACGCTCCTTAGAAGATCTTCAGAAAGTTGTAGACTCAGGCCAGGTATATGACAAAACTCTTCTTCTCCCAAAAGACAAGAGATGCCTCTGTTAGTCTATGAAAATGAATGAATATAAACTAATTCCAAAATGTGCAGGAACCAGGACAAAGGCTCCAACCAGGAGACTGTGGGTTAGTTCTGGGGAGGAATGAAGATTCTGGTGAGTATTTAATACTGCACAGTAGCATTTGCTTTTGATATATCCTCTCACCCTATTTTCTTCCCTGATTCTGGTGTCCATTAAAAAGCCATGGATAGACTCTGATGGCTACAAAGAAAGGTTTATGCTACAACTAAATCTTTTAAGTCTATAATGAACCCAAACTGCATCTTCAGCTTGTTGAATTGAGCCCTACAGAAGGATCCTGCTCTCTCAAATGGATCACATGCATCTGCAACAGCTTTTCAGACAATCTGAAACCATCCATCACTGTGTGTCTTTAAGCTCTGTCCACTGATTTACTGAGAAGCTCTTGACTTCTTACAAAGTTCTCCATCTCAGGTTTGTGATTCTCACCTATCTCCTTCCTGAGTTGTACAAGAAAATCATGAGCAACTAATGTCACTCCAAACCCACGCCTCAGCCAGAGTGATATAATTTCCCATCTTCCATCAAACATATTAAAATCCACTGAAGACTGAGAAACTTATCCTGGATTTTTTGGCTGTAGCTGAAAAAAGTACAGTGTCACAGTTCCACTTGTGGGAATACCCATGGGGACCTTGTGGAAAGGCCAACTTAAAGCCTTTCTAAGTAGTAAAAGTAGAAGTAGTAATGCAGGCGGAGCTTTGTCTGGATGTAGGCAAGGACATGGAATTGTATAACCCATGTTAATGATTCTGGTTAATGAAATTTTTCTGTCAGCAGATAAAAGATTTTATTAGAGCCCTCCCAAACCCTTTTGCAACACCTGTTGCTGTTGAGCATAAAATACTGCTCCTCACCTGAGAAGCATGGCCAGAATTCAGAATAATGTGTTAAAATGGCTTGACATCTTCTCACTAGGTTGAGACAGAAACAGGTGAAATGGACAAGTAGGAGTGACTTTAGACTCAGAAATACGCAAAGGAGAAACTTCTCACTGCTAACTCCTAGGACCTTACCTTTCTTTTGGGTTTTCTAGTTTTCTTGCTCTAGCTTGATGTCGGATATACCAGGGCACATTGAAGGTTTAAAGACCTGGGATGGGATCAGTAATAGATTAGATAACCCATTCAACCACATTCCAAACAGCTGAGCTCAAAGCAAATGGCATTAGGATCTGAAGTCTGATACCTCCACCAGCAGTGACGGGTCAGCAGAGTGCCCTGGAGACACTGATTCCTGACCCCTCATCCTGACAGAAGTCTTCTTTGGGTTGTTCCTGTAGGTAAATACATTGCATTTTCAGTGTCTCTGTGAAGATCATAACAAGGTGGGAATCTTTTATCTCTTACTTTACCTCTTTCTTAAGGATCTTCATGTCCTGCCACAGGGAGAATAAACCACCATCAGAACAAAACAGAACTAGGCTCTTGCTTTACTTTGCTCCTTAGAAAATCTTAGGTTGGTTTCTACTTTCCTGTAATTTCTGTGGCACATATTTTGTCATTTGGTTATCTTGCTGCCATTTTTCTCCTCACCTGGAGCAGCTGTCTCTCTAGAATCGTTTATTCTACAGGCAACTGTCTTGCTGGGATCACAAATCCTGCTAGAATCTCTCAATACCTTTGCATTTTTTGTTGCTTTTACATATTGCAGTTTTTCCTCTCCGTTCCTTGTCCCCTCCCCCTTTTCATGGAGCCCTAACACCCACCTGCACACATACACAAGGCATCAATATGGGCTCGAAGTTACCTAATGCAGCAGGGTAGTTTTTAATAGGTTACTACAGCCCTAACACAAGTTTCCCAGGTTTGCCGTGGAATCTCTCTTATTAAGTAGATACATCCAGAAAGATACTAGATGTAAATTTTTAAGAATGAGTGAAAGAATGAAATGAAATGTTAGTGGGGCTGACATCCATGAGATATCTACCAGGTATGTCAAGAAGATGGGGAAGAAATGGAGATCCAAGTGTATTTTGCAGATGGGAGATGAAATCATTGCTATGTGCTGCCTTTAGCAGCTGGTTTGCCTCCACCTGTAAACCAGGAATTTGGGCTATCCAAAAGTTCTGCTGATCAGGTGAAAAAGCTTTGACACTTGTGCACAGGAACTTTGTACAGCTCAGAACTTCAGGTCCAGCATGCTGCCTACATGAGGTTCGTTCTAGGTAAATTTTCAATAATATACTTACTTACATTAAATAGTCATCACAGAAACATAGAATCATAGAATGGTTTGGGTCCGAAGGGACCTTAGAGGTCATCTAGTTTCAACCCCTCTGCCATGGGCAGAGACACCTTCCACCAGTCTAGGTTGCTCAAAGCCTCATCCAACCTGGCCTTGAACATCCCCAGCTTCTCTGGGCAACCTGTCCCAGTGCCTCACCACCTTCACAGTAAACAATTTCTTCCTAATAACTAATCTAAATCTGGCCTCTTTCAGTTGCCTAGACAGGGAAGGTTAGAGAAAATTTTTAAACCACTTGTTCCAGGGAGAAACTGGTATTTTTTTAACAATAAAATAATTTTAACCACAAGTGTTTGGGTTTTTTTTTTTGTTTTGTTTTGGTTTTCCCTAGGATATTAGTAGACATCATGGAAACAATAATCTGAAAGGACATTAAAAAAGATATCCACCTGACCCTGCAGTTTTAGTGGTCTTCCAGATGTCAACACTCTCCCCCTCTCTATTCAACAGAGTTTTGCTTTATTACTCACATTGCACATGGAGTAGCAGTTTCCTCACTGAGGATTTGTCCAATGCATGGGACCAAGTTTACATCTTCTCCAATTATAAGGGGACCATTAAGTTCAGATAATATGAGATGCAAATTTAAGAGAAATTCTAGGGAAATCATAATTAGGTGCAGAGACATTACATGAGTTTAATGACTGAGATTTAATTTCAGTTTTCAGGATTATAAATTGAGAATCCTTATCTGGCTCGTCTTCTTTTTTTCTTAATTAATTGGAAATTTATTTCAAAGCAATTAAGGCAGAGATTCTTTTCAATCCCAAAGTGTTTGTGAGCTATATACTAATGTTCTCTACCTTGCTTTCAAAACTCCATCCTTCTAATTTCTTCGAGCTCTTGCTGATGACATGATAATGCCTGCGTGCGTTTTTATACAAAAAGAGCAATCTTCACTTCAGTTTAGATATTCTGCAGGAAATTAAGTTGCTCAGGACTTAGAACTGTAGTATTTCATAAATGCTGATAGATTAGAAAGATAGTCCCCCACAAAACCACACAGATGGAACAAAAATTAAGAAGTAGCATCATCCTGCAAGTGTCTGAAAAAACGTCTTGCTGAGATGCTCTGTGGTGGTGTTTTATGGATCCTAATTTACATGATCTCATCAAGTAAAACTTTCCCACTTTAAAGTGCTTGAGCTGTGGCTCATTTCATTTGACTCCAGCCATATACATGTTATGTGTCTATCCTAAATCAATCATCTTCACTCTCAAGTGACATCTCCAAGTAAGGGAAGCTGATCCCTTTTGATGCAATTAGCACTTTGCATTTCATATGTGGATGGCAGAGGAATGATTCTGCGTGGCAAACCTGCATGCTGCCTGGGTGCTGAAGTGTGATATCCAGTGGGTTGCTACACCCATACAGGAGCTCAGCTGCTGGTTTCCCTGTTTGGCACCATCTAAGGAAATCGAACCTTCTCCTTCCCAAATCTCTGCATCTGGATGCATTTATAAAGTGAGAGCTAGTGCATTAATTTGTTTTTTATTCTCCTGAAATGCTGCTCTAATCAAACATGAATGCTGCATCATCCTGAGGAGTAACCAAGCACACAGCATAGAAGATACTCCCTATGCTTAAAGACTTAAACCTTGCGAGAAACCATTTTAGGAAGTAGATGTTGCTTTTGCCATTATTTTTCAGAGCAGGATCACATCTACAGTGTGATTGGATCGCTCCCTTCTTTATACCACAGTGCTGAAGTGCCTACTGTTCCACCAAATAGGACCTGGGAGCCCGATCAGAAGCAACCCTTTGGCCAAAATTCCAGCCATAACACAGAGCTTCCTGATTCTGAGACAGAGTGGCTGTGACTGAACGAAGGAAAGCATACAGTGCCAGCCTGGTCCTCTTTCTCCCATCACTGTCACTCTGCCATTGTTTAGGGCAAGTCTTGTGCTTCTGCAGAGTACAGAGTATGAGGAGAAATCAACCCCTTTAAAGGTGCTAAAGTTCACATGCATTGTCTTTGTTTCCCAAACCAGTTTAAGAAGTTTCTGCCTTCTTCATCCTCTTTTGCTTGTTTGCAGTCCCCACTGCAGTTCAATACTCTCTCTGCGTCATTTGTACTGATAAATATTAAATTGGTCTTAAACTAGAGTGCTGGCACAGGCGAGCTTAATAACAAAACCCCTCCAGAAGTTCATGGAAATTTTTAGGTTGGTTTTTTTTTAAAAAAAAAAAAAAATTAATGTTCTGCTTTACTGCACAGCAACACCAGCATTTTCTTCTCAGTAGAGGTGAAGAAGCAGTGTTGCCTCTTGGTAGAAAAAAGCATCGGGGAACAAAGAAGTTCTCAAGGTAATTTACAACAAAATAAACGTCAATGGAATTATACTCCAATCAATACTATTTTTAGAACTGAGATGAATTCCCGTTGGTATTTGAGATCTATCAAAACTAGAAAAGAGAGAGGTAAGAAAAACAGTGAGGTTTTAGATCAATAGGTTCAAATACGGTGCAGCAAAAAGAAGGTTGAAATTAAGTTCTGTTTTAAAGTATTGAATTGAATGATATAGAGGATTAGTGGAAGAAAATACACTGCACATCTAAATGGCCAGTCCCACTGTGAAAAGACAAGCTAACCTACGGTGGATGAATGTTTACATCTATAGCCTCTCTGGCCAAAAATTCAAGCAATGTGAGTAAAAAAAAAATTTAAAAAAAAATTTTAAAAAGAACAGCTCCTGATGCTGTTTCAAAGGAAAAAAAAAAAAAAAAAGCCATGCAATAAAATGTTCGTGAAAGTGTCTTCCTGTAGAAGCTCAGACTCAAAGTGTTTTGGGTTTTCAGCTTCAGATGACACATCGCTGGTTGGCTGTGATGTTGACTCATGCTATCTGTGTCTCAGGTCCCCCTTCCTCTTTATAAGTTGTGATTCCTGGATGAACTAGGAATGCACCAAAGCGACTCTTCAGAGTCAAAATATTTTCAAGTTTTCATCAAAAGCTCAAAATCTGCTATTGGAAAATCTGTTGGGGTTTTATCTTGAATAAATTCATTACTTTTTCTTGAGTGAAAGAGCATTTTTTCAGGCAGCTGAAGAGTGTTGATTGAGAAATCAGACGTAGAGCAGGTTATGGGACCTGGATGTCCCTGTAGAGGTGGCTGTTTCAGTGTTCACATGGTCACAAAGTGAAGAAGTTAACCTTGACTCCGTTGTAAGTGGTATTTGAATAAAGACGGGGATTCAAGTGTCAGGTAACGAACTTTCTGCCTGGAAAGCAACATGAGAAAAATTTGGAATAAATAGATATCTAGTGCTGTCTTTTCAAGCAGGATAGTGGCAAACTGCGGGTCTGATACATCATGCCTTCCATTCTTTACTGAGTTTCCAAGGTTAAGAGAACAAACGATAAACAAACACGATTGTTGCGTGCTGTCAGCCTCTGTTTCAATGTGCTCATGTGAGGAACACCTTGCTTCTCCTGCTTTATTCCTGCCGTCAGCTCAACCAGGTGAATCTTTCCGAGGCTAAACTCCTCCGAACAAGCATGCATTCTTTCCACAACTGCCTTTTAAACCGGGAGCTTTCCCAGTGTTTCCTGAAGATTCAGCTTTCTGAGGATCTGCTGTGTGTTGATACCAGCTTCTTAGGCTTCTGAGAGGTTTTCTTTTATAGACACAGGCTTTAGTCTTTTACCATCACAGCTATTCTTAAAGCACCCTGGACCGAGACCTGACATCTCAGTTGCAAGGTAGAAATCAGTTTTCCCACTTTCAGTCACTATGGGCCTCTTTTTTTTTTTTCCTGACTGCTTTCTTGTTCTGTTTGAAAAGTACAAGTAGATTCCAAGTTTCACTAGATTGTTCTCTTTGTGTTCCTCTTTTTGGCTTCTGTGGCTTATTCAAATTATTAGTTTTCCATCTTAATTTGGAACAACCTCTAATAGTCGTATTAATACCATCTAGGAGTTCCAGTGATGGATCCCTACATCATTTTACTTTGTCTTGACAAATGGCTGGAAATATGTTCAGAGGTAGAAATATGAGCCCTGCCCAGCAAGATTTCCAATTGGGTTATGAGGAAAGAAACAGCAGATGGATTTGTAAAGGAGAACACAAGGCAATAATTACAGTTACAATTGCAACAGACTTTTAAAATTCTCTTTAAATATAAGGTAACTCTTCTGTATTTTTTTTTTTTTTATATTTAGCACCATCTTCATCTACCACTGTTTATAGACTCCATCAGACGGATCATCAACGGATGTAAATTAATGTAATTCCATGGATATCAATGAAGTGGATTTCCATCAGCTTGTTTCAGTTTGCACTTAAATGAATTTGGAGAGTTCACATGACAATTTCCATGTGTTAGCTGAGAGGATGTAACAAACATCTGAGGGTCATCAGCTCCAGAAACTATTACAGATGATCCAGAGATAAAGAAGTGGTGACTATGCATTTAGGATAAGCATAATAGTTATGCTTGCACAGTGAACAAAGCCCATCAAAAAAGGACAACACCTACCTGTCATGTAAATGCAAATGTGAAGTTGTAACCAGTGTTTCAACAGTGTCCCTGGGGAGGTGCAGCTGACCAGTGTGCCCTGCTCTGAGACAAAGAACTTAATAGCCATTTGCACTGAATAAAGCCCTGGAGAGTCATAGTGACAATTTCCATGGAAAAGCTTTGTTGAGAGAGTTTCAGTGGGATACAGCTAATACCACCAACATCAGCTGTTCTAATGAAAGTTACGCAATCTCTTGAAAGCAAAACCTGAACTCTGAAGTCTTCTTGGTTGCGGAGTTCAGAAATTCAGCCAGGAAGCTGCCAATCTCTGTCTTCGTATCACCAAATTAACATCCCTTCATCTCACACATAGTTTATGCCCTTCATGGAATCTGTTCATTTGTTTCTTGTTTTGTTTATGGCATTCACACATTTAGAGGGGTTTTGGTGAAGGGGTTTTTTTGTTGTTGGTTTTTTTACTTGTTTGCTTTTAATAAAGACAATCTTCTTAACAAATTATACCAAGGCTCTTTTAGCATTACTTGTAGCTCTCAGCTTTTTGAAAACAGGTATTTTCCTTCGGTTATTGATGATTATATGATAACTTCATTTTAGGTAATCACAGCAAGTATAGGCAAATGACATTTTAGCTCCATTATTTGCAATTATGCAGATTCTAAGCATAGCATTTCGTCACACATCAGAATGTTGGAATTTCTTTTTTTGTTTGATAGGTTGTTTGAATGAATCTTGAGGCTTGAGTCAGTTGCCTATTCAGAGGTGTCAAGTGTTATTTGCAACACCCACGGACAGCTGAGACATCTTCATGGGGCTGGCAGCTGCTGCACAGAACCTGTGGGATGACAGATCTCGCCTGGAGCAGCAGCTGGAATTTGAGCAGAAGCGCACGTGAAGTGGCACTTGCCACCTGTCCATCCTAGGCACCTTTATCCTGCCCTTGCCAGGTGAGATTCAGTTTAAGACCAGGACTGCTAGTTTTAAGTGTCTACAAATAGACGTTTACCTGTGCTTTTGGTGTCTAAGATTCCATTGCAATCGGTCAAGACTGAAGAGTCTCAGTTGAGTTGCTTGAATGTCATCTCCAATGGCACAAGACACCTAGTGCACCTGCTTTTCCTCTGGCTGCAACTTCCAAGGTTCATGTAATTCCTAGAAGTTCTATGTCATACATTCTTGGATAGTCTCGGGTACCTTTGAGTGTCTCAATGTTACCGAAATCGGGAATAAACTCCTTAACACCAATTTAATACTAAGAAGCAGCGTTTCTTTATTTGCAGCGCCAGATGCAGGGGGGATAATGCCGCATATCATGCATGCTGTATGCTGCCTCACCCAAAGCTTGTATCACCCAAATACATACATATTCATTATTGTTTCCAGAATAGTCATGCATATTCATTCTATTTCTTGGCACTGATTAATATTTTTGCATAGTCATTACACATGTGGCCTGGTCTTGGAGGGGCTTTCATGGTGTCTGGAGATCCCTAGCGGTGTTGAAGAGGTGTCTCTTAAGTGTCCTGTCCATGAAATCTGGATTCCTTTTCCCATATGTGGTTGTGAGTTGGCTCCATAACAGTTTGCCACAGTTTGTTGGGTTTATGATGGTTTCAACTGTCCTTTAGGCTGTTCAGTTCCATCTTATCTCTACTGTTTCATCTCCTCCTTAGGCCTCGTCTTCTCCTTAGGCTGTTCAGTTCCTCCTTATCTCTATCGTATAAGGTAACCTAACATCAGGTGCCATCAGATACCTGTCTATAGGCAACCACTTGCATGGCTCATCTGGTCAGCACAGTCAACGGAGCCTAGAGAGCAATTCAGCCGATCAGCCAATCTATTTTATGGCGAGCTAATATGCTCTCCCTCTCTGCTTATATTGGGTAGTGGCAATGTTCTGGCACTCTCAGGTAGGTATGTAGGCATTTGAGATAGCATAGGCATCTGGGGCTGGCAGATACAACGTAGGACCTATGAGATACCCGAACTCTTCTGCACCAGCCGTTAGAGACCAGGTGAGATACAGCAGAGCATCTCAGATGGCAATGGATGCCCACGTGTAGGTAATTAGACAGGGCCCATAGATCACCATCAATTACAGTAAGAACCCAGTGGACGTTAAATAGACCTTTAAATACAGTTGTCTTAGATTGGTCCCAACCCCACCCACTATGTTTGGAAACAAAAGCAGTATTGGGAACGTGATACAAGGTGTGTTAGGTAAAAGACAGCTTGCCAGGTTCTCTGCTCTTGCCCAAGGATTTCTCCCTCTAGAACAATAACAGCCATAACTTTTCTATTCTGTGAGACCATTTGTGGTGGCTGACCCCCACCAGCAGTCAAACAGTGACCCCGCATTTCCCTCACTCCCCTCTCTGAGGGAATAGGAGGGGGAGGAGGAATTGAAGGATGACAAAAGGACTTGTGGATAGAGATATTGAGAGTTTAATAAGAAAAATTAAAGCTGTATGTGCAAGCAAAGCAAAAATAGGAATTAGTTCACCACTTCCCATCAGCAGGCAGATGTCCAACCATTTCCTGAGAAGAAGGGCCTCAGCATGCGTAACAGCTGCTTGGAAAGACAAATGCTGTAACTCCGAAATTCCTGCTTCCTCCTCTTTTCCCTGAGTTTTATTGCTGAGTATGATGCCATATGGTACAGAATGACTCTTTGGTCAGTTTGGGTCAGCTCTGCTGGATACATTCCCCCCAAACCTTTTGCTCACTCCAAACCTACTTGCTGGGGAGGGCAAGGGAAGAGAGAGCGAACACCTTGACACTGTACAATAGCTAAAACACTTCTGTGTTATCCACCCTGTTTTAACCATGAATGCAAAGCACAGCACCATACGTGCTGCTGTGAAGGAAACTAACTCTGTAACTTCATCCCAGCCAAACCCAGCACACCATTCTTCCAAGCAGGAAGTAAAAGGATATGCAGATTTTCTAATGGGTGATATCCGTGTAACACCACAGTAAGTACACTATTCCACTGCCGTTCTTTCCTATCACATTGTTCTGATTGTTCCTGAAGGTCCTTGTCACTTCTGGGACACGTTACAATAGACCACGCTATTTTGTACAACAGAGGTGGCCTACAGCCAAATGAAAGAAAAGATGCAAGTGCTTCACTTAGGAAGATGGGAGAAAAAGAATGTGGTTTTCAAGGATGAGATGACAGACCTCCATGCTAGCTTGCCTATTCGTCTCCAGTGCCAAATATCTCATCGATCCACCATCACCAAAGCTGGTGCTGTGTTTAAATTGTATTAACTGGAAATCAGTAATTTCTAGTTGTGATATACATTTGGTGTATGTCCTCCTCAGTTCTCATGTTTATGAGGTACAGAACACCACTATTATTTTTCTAGATTCAAAGTAGCCTCCAGGTTTAGTTTAGCCAATCATGGTTTAGTATAACAGAATTTTTCACAAAAATTTAGACTTTGGCCTTACCCCACCACTGCCAGAAGCCGATTTGTTAGTGAATGGTCTAAGCACATTGTGAAACGGCAAACATCCTGCCTGTGTAATAAAACCACATAACAAACTTGGGCACACCTAAAATAAGACTTAACTAGAGACTGCAATAAGATCAAAAACTGGAGCTTTTTACATCAAGAACCTCCCTAAAGCTTGTGGTAAAAGCGTATTTCACTGTGGATTTACAAATCATAATTATCTTTGTCCACTGCATACTGACAAACTCGCCGCTTGTCAGTTAAATCAGGCAAATTATTTCTTGTTTTAAGATTAAAGGGGCAGTTTAGATGTCCTTGTTGATGCGAGCAGACTCTTGGGTTGAACGTTGCTGATTGACCTAGTATCGTATGACACTTTAGAAACTGGGGAAATTAAAATTGGATTACCCAGCACACTCTCTTGAGTTGAGCTTTTCTGGCACAAGATTCCTGTTAATATTTCACTTCTAATATGTCTTCTATGCCAGAGGTGCTAAAAAGAGAAGGGAAAAAAAAAAAAGGAAAAAAGAACAGAAAAGGAGTTTATATTGGATTTGGGCAACTGACAGTGATCACTATCAAATCACAGCTTAAATAATACATTGTTCAGCAGCGTAGACGCTGTTCTGAGTGTTAGAGCATTTATGTACGCGGAGTAAAATCTCCTGCCTCTTCCTCAGTCTCCCTGCCTGTCTGGAATACAGATGCATACACTGAAACTCTATTGTTTAAAGACAAAACCAACAGCAACAGCAATGATGAATGCTTCAGTGGCGCAAAAATGGTGAAGAAAAGGCGGCTCACAGAGACTGACTGGATACTGTATGTCTGTCTAATTTTGAGAGGATGTTCCATCCAGATTTATGGTAGCAATGTGAACCCAAAGGATGAGGGTGAGGGAACTGCTGGGTTCATACCTGCTTTCAGTGCAGCCCCCTGAAAGGGAAACGTCATCTTTAAACATCCTGTGCTATTGAAAGGCACTCCGATAAGAAAGAGAACATCTAGCATTGCCTCCTTCCTCCACATGCGCCTTTATCATCGTTAAACTGCCTGTTTCTGGAGCAGAGTCTTAGCACAGTTCTGAGTCCTCGTTCAGTCTTCCAGTAACTGCCAGCTACAGCACGGCACTGCTGGCACTGGCCACGACAGGCGAAGAATTTGCTAGCTGACTGCACAAGATGGGCAGATGTTGGGTGAGAGATGGAGAAGCGACTTGCCAGAGTCAAACAAACACAGGGGCCCACGCAGTGCCTTGCCAACGGCTTCTGCAGGATCCTGCCTGCTAAGCTCATTAAAGTTCACAGCAGAATTTGGACTCTAAATTGAATAACCCGAGTAGCACAGAAGTATATTAATTTACTGTGAAAACTCTATTAAATGTAGGAATGGTAACACCGAAGTTTATTAGTTGTGACATGAATGTATAGGAACAGCAGCAATTTAGTAATTTTATAAAGAAGCAAGCCAGAAAAATCTTGTAATTAAGGAAAACAAAGCCAAGAGGAACATTATAAACTAGATCTTTTCTGTCTCATGCATTAATGACAAATGATCAAGGAAGTCTACATCCACGGGCAACTGGCAATCACATATCAGTGATATTTCACATAAGTGCAATACAATGACATCAGTAGTAATACTACTGCTGCTGCTCCGGGTGATAGCAACGTCTAGTCCTCACATCCGAAATCCAGCCCTCGTGTCAGTCGATGTGGCTCTACCAGTGTCAATGAATTGTGGGTGATCGGGATTTGCCCGTTTCACTTGGATATGCTGAAAAGGACACGTTTTTCCTTAAGAGAACTAATAGATATTAAGCTGACTAAAAAGGCACTCCTGTTTTGCAAGCTAATTGTTTTGTGTCCTGATATTTTCTCCTTTTTAAAGAAATAAAGACAGAAAGAAAAAGAAATGTAAGCCATTTGGCTCATCTCCAACACGTATTGACAATTCGCCCATGCAAATACTTATGCCCAAATGGTTTTTAACCTGGACAGAGTTACAGCGCCCACACGTATGCATAAAATGCCAGTATCAGAGGAAGGAAATGCTCCCCAGTACGTGCTTATTTGGTAGAGCCGTGTCAACACACTCCTCGCCGGAGGTTTATCTTCCAATGAAGATACAGGTACATAGTTTAATATTTTACTTCAATTTTATTTCAAGACTGACATTTGAAGGGGAAAAAATAAAATAAAATTCTTAAGAACATAACCTGACAGTATGTTGACACTGACATTTAATTTAATTGACTTTATTTTTTTTTAAGCAGCTACTGTAAAAGTGGCGATGGTAATCATTTGTCTTGCACTGTATCTTGTATCTCTTTCCTTCTGATTTTCTTGTGCAAAGGCAGAAATGGAAAATTTAATTTTCCAGGTTTTAAGGCATTCAGAAGTAATTTACAGACCGTAGGTGTCTATTAGAAAAAGTCTATTATATTTCTAGCAATGAATGTATTCTGATAAGACTGCGGTATGCAGCACTCATCTGAAAGCAACGTAAAGCAAGCGTCAGAGCCAGATAGCAGAGTCCAAACAAACTTTGATTACCAGTGAAAACCTAAAAATTGGTAAGGGTACAATTAAATTCTAACGAGCAGATTTTTCAAATGGATAAGAAGAAGGAAGGGAAAGTTAATGTCTTAAAAATAGCAGGACATGAATTGCATTCTGAGTAGTTATAAATGAGACTGAACTTTAACAATTAGTCCTGATAATGATTACCCAATATTTATGATTTGGGTAACATAGTAAGTGTAAATACTATTGCTGTTCGTAGTTTCACAGTTAAGTCTAGCTTTTTCACCTAAGGATATGACTGTGAGAATGTGACTACTTTGTTATCTACAAATAAAGTATATTATATCATAGGCAAAAGGAAAACCATATAGAGGATATTATGATTCCCTTCTTGAAGTGCTCGTGCGACGTCCAAAAAGGTACACACAGGTGTATATTCCCTGGGTTGCAGATGGAGGAGGTCCTATTTCAGTGGGATTGAGTGAGGTAAGACAATAAGGAATCACATGCTGTTAGGCAGAGGTTACTTAAGCAAAAAACAAAACCAAACCCCTCGATGATTCCGGTGACAACTCATATTGACAGAGTTCTCCTACTCATGACAGGACAGATTTCAAGGAGAAGGATCTCCAAACTTACATTTAGATGGAGAGGATTTAGATGTCATCTGTCTGCTATTTCTCTTCTGAAACCCCAGTGAATGGAAGTTATTGAAAGTGAGCTACGTGCACACTCTTCAATCAAAAATCACTGACAGGTGAAGAAGAACTACAAGCTACTGGCTGCAAACTCACCTGGAGTGATGGACTCATCCTATCTGCAACGCTGCTCACTGTTACACAAAATCAGTTCTGTGGGGATCCGGGTGTCGGTAGAAAAAAATGCAATAAGGAATATCTCAAGTAATGAAAACTGTAAACGACTGGAATTGTTTGCTTTGGCAAGCAGACAAGGGAGACACAACAAATAGTTTGGGAACAGATTTGAGATTGGAGGAAATACCACTACTCAAAAAAGGACGTACATTCCTAACAGGACTGTGAAAGTCCTTGCCACAGAATACTATTGAAGCAAGAGTGTATCAGGGTTCGGAAAGCAAAAGGATATTTCGATGGTCACCAGAATAACCATATTGCTAATTATTAACTCTACAAATGTCTTATGTTGCCTCTTAACTACTTATTCTGTAACGGAATATTAGCAAACATCTGCCTTTCAAAATGTCTGACCTCTGCCATTATTCTCACTGGAAGTGAACAAGAGGGTTGGTAAACACACATCTTTGTGGTAAAGGCTTTGGAATTAATGTTCAGATTTTCCATGGAAATGAAACTAAACTCCCTATGGGAAAGATGGTGGCCATTACGGTAGAGACAGCAGGAGTTTAAAATTGCCCCTGCTGAGCACAGTACAGGATTAAAATTCTGCTGGGTTGGGAGAGGTATAAGAACACATTTTGCTCAATAGAGAGACGATATGATAAACAGGCTTTTTCCAATTATCCTGAAGTGAATACAAGCAACAGCTCCTTCCTAACACACATTTGAAGGACGCACTGAATATTCTTGATGATCACATCATTTTTTTAAATGTAGCAGAAGGCAAGTTTTAATTTCTTCACTTTCTCAGTGTGTTCACAGATAGATGACAATACGAAAATGCAGGGACAATCACTGGCAACCAAAAATGTAATTATCGTCCAGAAAAGTTAGTGTTTTGTTTTTTCTTTCTTATTCCCTAATGAAAAAGAGCTAATCGAAAAAATAGCCGTGTGACAATGTTCAAGGTGTTTTGAATTTTGGCTAAATCAAACACAAGGAAGAAATATGTTTCACAGACAGAGTGTGGGTAATATGTCCTGAGGGGTTAGCACAGTTACGCGTTCAGTAAGTAAGGTCAAATTATGTGCGTGGCAGTGACGTTTAGCATAACTCATAATAATAATTCACGTGGCAAGCTGAGCGGTGGAATGATAAGCTATAGTGATGGGAAAAACAATACCCAACAACACCACCCGACCAGTAGGCAGAGGCAATGGAAGAAAACGTTCATATAAAACCAGAAGCCAATAGGATGCAGAGGTGAAAAGGCGCGTTCAGACTTTCCTTATAAATGCCCACAGAGATTCAGTCAATATGGCAGTGATGATGGTTTCTGTGATTTACTTGCTGGTTATCTCAAGCCAAAGTGACTCAGTGCAGAACCTCCCATTGTATCTCACCGGCCAACGACGTACTGTTTAACTTCACGGAACCATAATAAAGAGAAGCACAGCTCTCTGAATAAGTAAATACAGCAGTACTATGTTAGGAAGAGAGTGGACAAGGTGCTCCAGGTCTAAAAAAGAAGGATTTTGCTATCCTAGCCTTAAACTCCAGAGGAGTTTTTAGTTCTAAAACTTTCTCAAAAGCCTGAAGTTTCCGGTCAAATGTAAGTCTTGAATGAGGTGAGTAAGCTGGCACCGAACTAATGGTCTGCCTGTGTGGGATCTGGAAACAATGCCTTTTCCCAGCTTATGATCCCTAAGAAGCATTAGGAATACTCACAGTATTCCTGAAACCAGAGTTCTCATAAAATGTGGTTTCTCTGGCTGACACTTTCTGGCACATATATGCGCAGATCTACAGGTTATTGCCTCAAAATAGCACGTCAGAAATGCAAAATAATGGGAGGAAAGACACTAACAGCAGCTGGAAGGTGAAAGCATTCACTGAGGCTGACAGGCTTGTGACAAACTCCTTTTTCTGCTCCTCAGGTTTAAATATCAATACTTTCTCACTCAGCTGATTAGTGCTTTAAGGGCAGTGATGAGGGGAAAGCAGAGAGGAGGATCCACCCCAAAGAAGAAATATTTCTGGCTCTCATGTACCTTCTTTCACAGCAAGAACTCCCCCCAGTGCCCGTTCCAGGGGAACTATGTTGTGTGACCAGCCAAGTCTCCATCGTTCTATTAGAGGCTTCTCAACCAGGTTGATCAGATCAGAATCGCAACAGGCCCCACTAGTTGCAGATGTCCCTGCTCATTGCAGGGGGGTTGGACTAGGTGACCTTTAAAGGTCCCTTCCAACCCAAAGCATTCAATGATTCCATGATCTTCCCAGGCGCAGAGGGGAGGCTGACAGGTTGGTAGTCCCCAGGGTCCTCCTTTCTACCCTTTTTAAAAATGGGTGCAACGTTTCCCTTTCTCCAGTCACCAGGGACTTCACCTGACTGCCAGGACTTTTCAAATATCATGGGTAGTGGCTTGGCAACTACATCAGCCAGTTCCCTCAGGACTCTGGGAGGCATCTCACAGGTCCATAGGTTTCAGCCTGCTGCCTCCCTCTTTTAGCCATGTTGACGCTTTGAGACCTTTCATTTTGTGGCTGGGGAACCCTGCTAAGAAAGGGGAGTCCTGGATTTACTTTTCTGCTTCAGAAAATACTTTAAATCACAGAAATTCAGAGTGGAATAGATCACTGGAGGTCATCTAGTCAACCACCCAGAAAAGCAAGACTGATTTTAAAGTTACCTCCAGCCGTCTGTTAGATCAGGTACCTGTCCAGCTGAGCTGTGACAGTCTTCAGGAACGGGGAGTTCACAATCTCTTTGGGTAACCTGGGAAGAATTCATGTGCGTGTGAACAGTTTTTCCTTGTAACTAACTGGAACTTCTCTTGTGACACTGTGATTATTACCTCTTTTCCCCTGTTGTGCACCTCTGAGAAGTCTTGTTCTGTCTTCCTTATAGCTGCCCTTCAGATAGTTGAACACAGCAAACAGGTTCCAGGCTAAAGAAACCCTGTTTCCTACACCGCTCTTTGTTTATCAAGGGATCCAGCATCACAACCACATTGGTGGTCCTCCACTCGATTGCCTTCAGTTTATCTATATCTCTCTCTGTACTAGCAGACCGCGCACACCCCCCCCCAACCCAGTTCTCTACAACTGCCAAGCAGAACAGAATAATTCTGTTGGGAATAACTTCTCTTGATCTATGGGCTATGCTCTTACTAAAACAGCCCAGCATACCGTTCAGTCTGTTGTCCAGAGGCAACCTCAAGGACATTTTATGCTGAGCAGCAACCTAGAGACATGTTTGGGTTTGTACTGCTCTATGGGGTTATTCCTGCGCAGGGATTTCATTTGAGTTTTCTCCACAAGGTTCCTGTTTTCCTGTTACTCCAGCCTAATGGATTCCAGTTTGGCTACATTACCTCTTATCTTATCTCTGGCTCCATTTTGGTCTCACAAATGGGAACTAGATCTTCCCAAGATGAATCTCATCCAGAGGCAGCTCATCTGTTGTATCAAATAATTCTCCAATTTGGTGTCACTTACAAACTTGGCAAAGGTGTGCTCATACTGCCCGGGTCATTTGAAGAAGACAGCTTACCAACCCCAGTATCAGTCACTGAGGAACAGTGCTCATAATTGCTTCCAGGCAGACTTTGAGCTGTTGACTGCTATCTTTAAGCCTGATAATCCAGTTAATTTAATACCCACCATGTAGCGTACGCATCCAGAGCATATATCCTTATTTGACTGCAAGGATACTAAAGGAACTGTGTTAAAAGCTTTCCCCAAGTCAGTGTAAATTATTTAACCCCCACCCTTCCCATGTCCACAGACACTGCCATTTCATCACGGGAAGCAATTGGACTGGTCAAGCATGATTTACCCTGATTTATTACCCAAGGTTTATCCAGACTCTGTGTTCCCAATCGCCTTGTCCCTCATGTACCTGGAAATGGCTTCTGTGTGTAATACCTTTTTATCAAGAAGCCCTGGAAAGCAGCAATCTGGGATGCAGCTCTCAGCTACATGCTCCAGTTACGAGAAGATTTCACACTCTTCACCATGGCAGAGAAAAGGTTTTCATATGAAGTGGAATACCTTCCAAGAAGGGGCAAGCCACAGGACAGCCTGCAGTTTGACTGGCCGTTTTTCAAGGACTGCTGTATTCTACAGTTCAGCACCTACAAGAAAAAAGGTATAAATTAAGACACATCCTTGCTTTGATCATTGATTTTTGTCAGTCCTGGTTTAAGATATTGAACTCACTGTGCGTTGACATTGGGGCTGTAATTCCTCTAACATTCCTGAGTACTATAGTGCCTAAATTTCTCAACTTAATCCTTAGCTTTAACCTCATTTGTTTACCACATTGATACTTCGATAATGCACTGTGTACTTCAAAGACACTCACGAAGTAAACAGAATTGAAGGTGATACAGACATTTATTTTAATGATGGCAGAAGTTTGAGGCTGAAGTCAGGAAGACCTGACATATGTG
This sequence comes from Bucorvus abyssinicus, assembly GCA_009769605.1. NCBI lineage: Eukaryota > Metazoa > Chordata > Aves > Bucerotiformes > Bucorvidae > Bucorvus > Bucorvus abyssinicus. Next base: position 30,304,772 of record CM020033.1, read on the forward strand.
TGCCTGAGTAAATCTTTGAGTTAGACCCTCTGACTTCCCACTCATTGTCAGGGCAGAGAATGCATCTCAAAAGGGATAAGCATAGACAGGAGAGGTTTAAAAACAGCAAATAGGAAATTTGGAGAAAGTATCAATTCTTAAATCTCATGTACATCTGAGTTAGCAAGGTAAGCCAATAGAGAAAGAAGAACCTCAGTTGTTATGATTTATCTAAGAGAAGGTTAGGGACAAATTTCTTGTCCTGAAGACTTACCAAGCTCCTGCATTTGGTTTTGAAGTTCCCATGTTCTGCTGGAGCTCTGGACTTATGTCTTCAGTTATAGATGGTTGCCTCTGCAGAGCCCAGGACTGTGCATTTTAGAAATCCTTTTACTTGTGAGCATATTTGGAGTATAAAAAAGTGATAAAACAATATTAGAGGTACTTTCTAGCAAGCATGAATGTCTGGACAGGAATCAGAGGAGGGCTGTTTAGACGGAGATATTTCTTGGTTTCAGTGGTCTGGGCTTATTTGGGTTAAAGCTGAACAAAAAGAAGAAATGTTTTGTCCTTTTCCTCCTCTGCATTTCTGTGAGTGATAAAACTTGAGCTGTGCTGCCAAAATAATCATAGCTTAAAAAGCTGCTTTAAGGGACGGGGATTATCTCAATTATCACAGCTCTTCCAAAGGTATGAGCATAGAGGACATCAATCTGATAAGGCAAAAATCCTTGTATTTGTGTTCCCATATCTACAAATTCAATAATACACCCAGAGGCACCAAATCGAGTCACACTCATGCCGTGTCTTACACATGCAAGTAAGAGATCAGGATTACTTGAAACCAAGGAATTCTGATAGCTAAGATCAGACAGTAAATTACCTGCCCCTTTGCTTAGAGGCAAACAAAGGGGCACCTCTGCTGCCGCAAAACGGACACCTTGCCTTGCCTGAGTCCCAGAAATTCTTCTGGGGGTAGACCAGGATGTAGACCACATGCAAAACCATCCTTTTGCATTACCAGAGCCGTAAAACCGTGTGCGCTACAATATTCACCAGCCTCCTTTCTGGATTCAGGTACAGACTCTGCTGAAGACTGTCAAGAAGATGCATCTCAGATGGCCCAGCTGTAGCTGAGCACCCTGCGCATCTCGGGTTGTGGCTAGAACTGCTCCTTGACGCACAGTGGAGAGATGCACATGCAGATGATACCCAGTCAGCAGAGGAAGAGCACTGTCTCCAAGCTGGAGCATGTCTGATTAATTGGGTTATGTGTGCATGTCTTTCAGACGACTTAAGAGCGCTTGACTCTGTTCAGATGCTTCCAATGTCTTCCCAACACTTTCCTGTTTCTTCTGACTTTTGCACCTTATTATTAATGCTTGCAACCACATAAAATCACAGTATGGCCCTGTCCTGGGTTCAGCTAGCAGAGGGTTAATTTCCACAGCCAGGATGGCCGGACCGAACCAGCCAATGGGATATTCGACACCATACTGATGTCATGCCCAGTGTATATAAGGGAGGCTGGGCAGAGAGGGCGGGCAGTTTCAAACAGCGGCGAAGCGTGGCTTGGCTCAGCTCGGCGTGGCGTGGAGCGGTGGTGGCGGTAAGCAGTGTGTTGTACCTCACTCACTTTACTATTGTTATTACTAGCGTTTTCTCTCTCTTTGTGTGGTTCCAGTAAACTCTCCTTGTCTTAACCCACGGGGCTTTACTTTCGGTGCTTAGTTGCCGGCTGGGTTCAAAGCACAACAGGCTCTTTTATAAATACTCTGACATTCACATTTCTGGATTGAGTCATGATGTGGTTTGTAGAGCTTGGAGGACCAGCAACTGCATGTGACTGTAGTACTTCTACCATCTGTGGGCTCCAGGCTGGCAAAGCTTGAAAGGTTTGACAGTCACCCTAAGTCCCTGAAGAGACAGAGATGGACAGAAGCATTATGTCAGGATCACTCCACTCAACATGAAAGTTAGATCTTACTTTGCTGGTGCTTTTCTTGTTAGTCAATTAAATAACTGTAATAGTGGGAAATGACATAATTCGTTGATTGGGTTTCTGGAAATGTAACACATGTGGCTTTTGACCCGAACAGACGCACAGAGCAAACAGACAGAGGAAATAGCAACAAGAGACAGAATCCTGCATTAGGCTGGAGTCAGGACGCAGTTGTTAAAAAGGTAAAGGGGAGAGAAACTTCCTCCATGGCCTCAAAACACGTATGCTTGAATTATTCTGGTATCATTGGCAAATCCTCCGTGTTCGGGTTCCTCAATTATACAAAATGATCAAATATTGTAATAATTGACTAATCCTGCTCCTGTTTGGCACTCAGGCTGTCTCTGGGTAGCTGCTGTAATCCTGTTCTCAAGTGTCACTGTTCTAATGATGCTGCATCTTCCAAGTAACATTGTAAAAGAAAAAGACATGAGCTGATTTGGAAAACAAACAGAAGATAAAATGGGAGGAAGATTGCAAATTATAAAGCCGGGAAAACCGAGGAACTCTATTTCCAAAGATCAAATACAGCTGTTTGTAGTTACCCTGTAGGAAATAAATGGGTTTTCCTCTCTTGAGTGGTTGTTCTGAGAAAGCATCCGTGCTCGAGTAGGGCATCAAACAAGTGTGTTTGCTGCCCTTCCAGGAGACCAGATGCTGGTAGGATGGATCGCAGGCTGAGGGACAGTGTGGGAGCAACTACTTAAAGCGTTGACACCATTACCTTTGACACTTTCTCAATCAACCCCTTTCTCTCCTTCCCTTTGTGAAGAAGGGGACAGACAGAGGAGGGAAAAGAAAGGAACAACGTATATATCATTAAAAATATAATGAGGTGAAGGAAAGGGCACTTTAAAGTCAGGATCTGGCAGACATGCCAAACTCCTGAAGGAGCGGAAAGCATTATTGATAGGTGATATCAATAATGAATGTGAACAGAGGTAAGAAACTGAGAGGTTCAGGTTTGAACATAAAGAAGAGGGATGGAGCATGCCTGGGCTAATGAGGCAGTGGCTGCTGCACTGAGGGCAGGAGGTTACTTGCTCTGACTTCTCTTTTGGCTTTGCAAGTGCAGGGAGGAAGTGGAAAGAATTGGGGATCTTCCCTTTCTAGTGCTGCTGCTGGAGAAATCTCTCCTGTTCTGTGTCACTCTGAGACCAAGTTATTCAACAAGTGTCAGCTCTTTTAGAGACAAACCAATGATAACACCTGCAAGTAGAGAAGATGGAAGAGCAGCATCAAAGTGTAGAGCTGGAGATGCAGTCACAGCACCAGGTCTGTAGGGGAGTGCTTCACTTCTTATTCAGGGAGGGGCTGCACTATGGTTCTTGGTAGGTGTCCCCATGCTGGCCGTTGAGTGAAAAAGACTGGGAACTGGTACAGATGTTCATCCGTAAGCCTAGGTCCACAAAGCACACATCATGTTAACCAGAAGGCGGCGTTTGGATGTTTCCTTCAAGCTGGGCAACCACAAGACTACCTCTCTCTTCTCCTATCTTCCATGTTTATACTAAGTACATTCTAGTATATCTCAAACTATTGTTCACGCGAGGGTAGGAGAAGACTGTTCTTCTTAGTACTGTCCAATTAAGACTCACAATGACTAACGAGAAATTGTTTCTAGCCAGCTAGGACTTGATTCTACCGCTGTTGAGATTTGAAGAGCTGAAGAACCAGTGCCTGTGGTTACCTTCTCACATCTTCATCTCAGGGCAGTTCAGCAAGTAACACACATATTTTAGGAATGTTCGTGGAATGCTTGAATGTTCCAAAGATACAAAATTTCCCTGCAAATCTCATGGGATTTTCTCAAAGGATTTCAGAAGCTTTGAACTTCCTCTCAGGATGGAAAGGTAACAAGTAGATTGTTGTTCTTGTCTTGTCTTGGTGTTTCTAAACAGGAATATGAAAATAAAATTACATATTGGCCTGATATCTCCTTCAGAACTTCCCAGAAAGCAAGGTTAAAACCCAGGATGTTGGTATTTTGGGATAAATCTGTCTAAGTCTTTAGGGAGTCACCTCTATTTACCTAACTCTTATGACTTTTCCTGTTTGTTTCCAAGGAATTTTGACATTTTCCTCCACTGACCTCGTTAGTACTGAAGATGTGAATTCTTAAACCTAGGCTGAGTACACCCATCAGAGTCTAATCTCTGATAATTGGTAATCTTTGACAATTAAAGATGAAGATAAAAACATGAATTTCTCCTCAGAATAAGTGCAAGGCATATCAAGAAAGCAGTATTTGAAAATCTAATCAATCTTTCTAAGGACTGAAGCAATTGGGAGTGATAGAAATATGTAAAGAAATGGGCTTTCAGCGGCAATTGTAAGCAGATAGTCTTCTTTAAACAAACAATTTAAAATCACATATTTTAAATAGCTGTTTAATTTATTATATATTCCTTGAGATTTTTTCTTCTTGTTTTCTCTATGTTTAGACTCAGGTGGGAAAAATTTGATATACGCCCTCAGCAAATTATATTTTTTGCTGTTAACATAGTATTTGCATCTGGATATCCTTTAGGGGAGCTTTTCTAGGGTGCAATTTTCATGAAACTGAGGAGAAATGGAATTATTTCTTACCTCAAGCTAAACTGAATTTATCTCTTACTAAAATCTCAGTTGTTTCTTAGTGTTGCCTCTAGGTGTTGCCAAACGCTCTCCTGCTTGTGAGGGCTCTTTTTACCCTTGAGAACTTCAGATAAGTCACCCAAGAGAAGAATTAGGTCATGCAGGTTTTAAACAATGATTTAGAGACTAGTACCTAGAATAAAGGGCAGCAAAGCCCCTCAATATCACCTAGTCTGGGCACCAGTGAGTGCAGTGTTGTGCCTTTCAGACAGAGTTAAGTGCACATCACGTAGTGTTCATCCCCTAAGAGCATCTTCCACCGTTCAAGCCCCTGCAGCGCCCAGGAGTGTGTCCTGACACTCCCTGTATCACTCGCCTCACTCGATATCATCCCATCACTCTTAGTTACAGCCCCCGGATTCACTTTTTAAAATCCTCACATTTTGGCTGCATAAACCTGCTGTACGTTCACTGCAGGTTCAAGTTGTGTTACCCAACATACAAAAAGCACAGCACCCATGTTGCAGTGGCCAGCGTCCTCACTTCAGGTTGTGAGAAGAAGTAGAGAATAAACCTTACCAGACTGCATGTGACTTCACGAGGGTGTGATGATAGAAGCCCAGGGAGCTGTTCCCCTCAGTCCAACATACACATCTGAAGAAAGTTGGTAAGTTCTATCCTAAAAGTGCCCACTTCTGTCCGTCATGTATAAAGAGGGTCTTCTCTGGTTAGCTTGTGTAAAAGTCCACACTGCAGATCTCTAAACCCAGGTGAGCTATCCCTAAACCTAGGTGGACACTGTGTCACAAAATGCAGATGCCTCAGGGGCTGGGTCCTCTCCAGCACTGAGACAAGCGGAGCACAGGGAAAAGATCAGCAGCGTCTCATCCCTACTCATTGTCGCTGCTGCATAGCTCGGATCGTCAGCCCCATCACTGCATAATTGTGTCAGGATCCGACGAGGTGTTGAGGGCTCTAATTCCAGCCTGAAAGTGTCCACCCATGGGCACCAAAGTATCCCCTGGGCTCACGGTGTTTAAGTACAATATCAACAACCTTCCTGATCCACCTCTGGGACATCCTTCTTCACAAAGCCCCAGCAGTGCTCTCACATATAATAAGTCTATGTGTATAGGCATGAGTTTAGGCATTCCTTAATCTTACCACTTAATTTGATGTAATAATTAGTAAAGCAAGGAGGAAAGATAAGCACCTGTGTTGTGTATCTTGCAGTAGTGAGTTAACTACACAGAACCTTATTCTACTCATTAGGCACAGGCGGAAAATGAACAGGTTTCCTGACACCATTTGAGTCCCTTTTTTTTTCCCCCCAGCTGAGCTTTTTTTTGTGACTCTTACCTGTATCTTCAAGTGCAACCACGTGTTACCGTGGACAGACAGAACCACATGTTTTAGTATTGCTGCAGCGTGCTCGCCATCCCTCTCTGACTCAGCCTATGGAAAGATTACAGCATTTGCTGCCATAATGCGATTTTAAAAGCAGCTTTTTACTTGCTGAAGGTCAAAAGGACAAAAGGCCATTCTATGGCAATGAGTTTTCCTGTAGTTTAAAAAGGAAAAATCAGGTCATGTTACTTAAAAATTTCCCCCCCCCCTAACATTTCAGTTTTTTGCTTCCTGCCAGTCATACTTTGCTGAAGTTGCCTCAGATGTCGTTAAGAGCTCTGTGTTGTACTCTTCATCTGACCTGTAGGCAAAAAGTAGTTCTCATCAGAGAAAAAAAAAAACCGTCTTCCTCTAAAAAACATTTTCCCCAATGGGAAAAAAAAGCTAATACTGAAGTGAGTAGGTATTTTCAAGAACACATCGGATTTTTTTTCTACAATCAAGGATGTATGATTTCAGACAGGGAAAGTTGTACCTGTCAGCTTCCCGGCTGCCGAGCGTTGTGTCAACCCCGGCTTCAGGTGGGTACCATGACAGTGCCTCCACCCTTGAAAATCCATTTAGTCTCTGTTCAGCCTAGTGAAGAGTCTTCAGGCTCTCATTGCACTGTGCTGTGGCTTGAGCTGATAAATCAGTCAGGGGATCCTCTTCCTCTCTGCCCCCCCTTCACCACATTAATATTGATTATTTGGAAATAAGGAGTCCCGAGGAGTGGAAGTGGATACGCCTCATTGCCTTGAACAATTCTTTTCCCTCTATTGGGACAATACAAGGTAAATTAATAGTGAGCTTGCAGACACTAGATAATGTTAATGTACTCGCTATTGATAGAGTGAAATAACATGAGTAACTTCAGCTTTACTTAAAACAAAACATTAATTTTCCGCGGCCACTAGGATTTATGCAGCTGGTCAGGGTAACACATACAATCTCCGTTTTTAAATAAGCAACATTTGTGTTTTTAAACACGGGGCAGGATTTTAATTAATTGCTTGTGCTCTCAGGCTCTTGTCTGCTTCTAATCTAAGTCCCTGCTTGATTTTGTGGGTAAGAAGATTTCTACTAGGAAATAATGCATAGCAGCTTTACCCCCTGGGACCCTCTGGCTATGTAACAGCGCATAGGAAATCTGTAAGCGCGGAAGTTGTGGTTTTGTATATGTTTAAAAAAAAAAAAAAAGAAGTTTCCTTAAAAAAAAAAAAAGTTGGCAACGAGGGAAACTCCACTGCCACATCCAGCCATTTGAACGCTCTGGGAAATTAGACAGCCACGTTGGATTACACAGTGGGTATTTGACAAGAGACTGGACCTCTGCTAGCTGGAAGTACAGACGGTACTTGAGCCACAAGGCTTTCCTGACCTCGAGGCAGCCAGTTCGTACCATGGTTTCCTTCCCCAGAACCTCCTGCCTTTGGTGCATGAGGATCATATCCCACGCCGTGATGGGAAACTTGGAGGACATCGCCAGTGCAGAGCGTCGGTGAATCCCATGCCACGCTGGTGACGGCTGCCCATCCACAGTGCGGTCTAGCGGGGATCACCACACAGCAGCACAGGCTGGCAGATGGTGAAGGCATTGCCGTGCAGGGTTGAAGCATTCTGACATTACCATTTCCCTTCCGGCCCCACCAACTTGCTGTACGACTTTGTGCAACTCAACTGAACTTAAAGTTGGAGTTTACCCATCTGTAACTCCAACGTAGTAATAAATTATGGATAGAACTTGAATTACAGCAAATTTGGACCTGCTTTTCTCTTTGCACTCTGATCCTAATTTCTACAAACGTGTTTCTAGCTCATAAATATTCACGGAATAGCTCGTGTAAACAAATTTTGTCTACGTGTTATTCATGCACTGTTTGCTTTGATTGTGCAAGTTCCTCTATGTGTTACTTATGGTGGGCGAATGGTCATAAAAGTCATATACTATTACTTCTGGTACCTGACTGGGTGACTGAATTTTCTAGGCAGGAATATAACAAATGATAAACTGTGGATAATGAAGAGCAAGTAACAAATAACAGACTATAAAGAATGAATATTTGGAGGAATAATTATTTGTGCTGAAAATCATGAAAATTTTAGCATTTGCCAGTCTTTTTTGTCCCAGACAAACTGGTATTCGTTTGAAAGCTCATGAATGATAGATAATCTCATCTCACAAATAATGACAGTTCAAACCTCAATTAAACAAGCTTCACAAAACCCCTGGGAGATAGGCAGTAATAATAGTTTTATATTACTAAAACTGATACGTGAACATTTTCCCAAAGAAGTTCGGCATTGGAGTGGTACTTCAACACCACTGAAAGAAAAGCGCTACTGCAAATGAGTGAAAATACCATTATTGTATTTGTCAGATTCCAGCATGCAAGAAAATTAGATGAAGGGCACTCAAGATACCAGCTCTGGTAGACTGATTAAGGAAAACAACATCATTTACTTGTGGCAGGTCAGCCCAGAGCCTCTTCCCGACTCAGTGAGTCCTCCAGTTACTTGACAGTCTGCCAGCCCACGGAGCAAATCCAAAAATCCCTTCTCACCAGGTGCGAGTTAAATCATGGTTAAATGATGAACTACAGGCACAAAGCACAGATATCCTGCACCTATCCAGCTTGTCAGGAGAGAACAGAACCCGGCTTCTGCTGTAGTTACAGATTTATAAGTAGATCTCACAGAATTCATCATTTGCTGTTTGTACAAAGGTAGCACCAGCCCCCAGGGTCACGCGGATGGCCAAGGCTCCTCTCTGTCTCTTTGATAGTGCTGGCAGCTCAAGCACAGCCACAGTTTTCTCATTCTGCATGTACCTCGGACGTCTATGGTAACGTTGCTTCACCTGAAGTACGTGCACCATAGGAGGAATCCATAGCACTGGTTCCTTCACAGATGCAGGACACGATGTTTATCTGAGAGGACTTGTGATCAGAGCATAAAGTTTATAGGAGCTCCGTTTTCCTCATGCTTCACTACCATAGAGTTTGAAGTGGTGAAGGGTGGATGATATAGCAAACCAGAGCTTCTTGCTATCCTTCCAGTAGTCCTTATGTTGGAGCACCTTGGTACCAACCTGTTACACCCTCACTGTACAGGAAGGTATTCGGGCACTTCATTACCCACCATGTTATCCCTTCCGCAGTCTGTGTGCAAAGGTCCTATAAAGCACCTACAATGCTCCCACCTAATTTTGGACATTCTGTACTCAAACTGAAAAAAACCAAACCTTTCTTTTTTAAGGCAACAAAAAACCCCCAAGCATCCAAAGCCCCTCATCTTCCCAACGCATGCTTGAGCGCACGAATGGAGGTATGAACTGCGTTTTTGTTTGGGTACTCAGGGAGGAGAGAGAACAGAGACACTTGGTGGGCAGAAGGCAGTGACAAGTATCCAGACTGAAGCCGGGCTTCTTCGTGCCAGTGTTAATCTGAAATAAACCAGTGTTTACGCTGATAGGAACAGGGTCTGGATTAGGCATGTTTTCTCTACAGCTTCCGATCCTTTTCATCCTGCTAATCACAGATCCCTTCTCTGTGCTGCTGTATTAACAGTCGTGCCCCCAAACCAAGGAGCAGTTTCTGCAGCCTAATATTTGCCCAAAAGACACGGATATGACCTTTGCATTAGCAAGATGACTTGTTAAACTAGATGAAGAAAACCCTTCTGCCCTCACAGAGCTAACAGCAGCTCACTTTCTGATGCACTGTTGAGTCCCACGAGCTGGTTCTCCCTCTTCTCTCTGTCCCCAGTAGGTGAGCACACTTAACAGCCTTCAAAGCAGCCAGGCTTCTTCCTTCCTTTCTTTTTGTAGGTGATGCTCCCCATTCTCAAAGTAGGAAAAAAAGCTGGGGTAAGTTCCCATTAAGCCAACATACAGCCCTTCGTAAAATCTCAAGGCATCAGCGCTCCTACCCTCTTGAACCTTTCAGACTCGTAACAGCTTGTAGTTTTCACTTTTCTTTTACAGCTTGAGTTTTTGAAAACTTACTCCTTTTTTCCTCCTGCCTGGAGACATTTTTCTTCCCAGAACGTTTAAAATCCCTCGCACTGCAGGGTAAAGGAGCTGATGCATGTTTGCAACTTTATCAGTATATTGTCCTGCTCCTTCCTCAGTCCAGCATGTGCTAGGAAAAAAAAATCAGAAATGATGGAAAAATCTGTGACATGGTACCTAGGAAGAAAGGGCCTTTTGTTTCCAGGGCGGCACTGGGATTTAGACCCTACAGAGGTCTAGTTCTTTTTCTGGCATTGATTTCTGCGCTGACCTTTTGCCAGTTGTTAAAGCTGTGATTTTCAAAGGTGCTGAATGACTGCCACTAGGTAAAATTCTTTTTTTTTTTTTTTTCCTAACCGAGGTCAGTAAGAGCTTTGCAGCTGGAAGCCAGGATTTCATGGATTTCATCTACTCGCTTCAGTTGCAGCTGTGGGTGTTCTGAACATCATGCAGCTGGGGAGGGCAGACGTGGTAAGGGGAAAGGTTAAGTCAAAACCAAGTTGGAAGCAGCTTTAGCTGTGTTTAGTTACTGCAAGATACGATTCTGCCCCAAATGTTGTCTGACAGATTAGTGACTGATCCGATAAAGTAATGAATTACTTGTCAGTAAAAGCTGTGCCCTGTAGTGAACGGTTGATTATAAACGAAACCCAAGAGCTGAGTACCTGGCGTAGGCTTTGTTAACAGGGGAGATTCAGGATTGTCACATGATGTCACACCACAACATAAGGGCAAGTGGCATCCGCTGCTGCCCCTTTTGTGGGATGTCATCCACAGTTTGGCAGTGTGGGTATGGTACCATCTATTAGGGAATGGATTCCAGGTTGAAGTTTGAAATAATAATAATAAAAAAAATATCTGAAGTATTCCATGGGCAGGAAGAGGTCACTGAAATGTAATTAAAAATAATAATTCAGTTGAAAGTTGAATTTCTCCACAGCCAAATACTGTTTACGTCATCTTCCTCTTAGATGTATGGAGCGGTGGAATGACCCTCAAAACAAAATAATATAAACCAAACCAGGTGCAAATCTTCTAAACTGGTCTCTTGGACTTAGTACTGGAATAATGCTTAACTCAGCCAAACACCTGAACAGGTATTTTTATCTATAAACTTTGGCATTAAAATCAGTACAGATACTGGAAGCGAAGAAGAGAAACTGCATGTCTGGTTGAAGGCTGAATGGAACTGAGCTACAAGCAACGAGAGGGGGATTAGTAATAATTGACTTAAATACGATGAACAACGCTGGAGAATGGGTATAACAAAAGGACGCGCACCGGCCAGCGCCGCAGCGGGGCTGTTTGCAATAAACTTAACTAAAATAGGCACTTCTTGCTACATGCCGAAGGAGAGAAACTTCAGGGTATCAGGAAGCAAATTTCAGTCAGCATAAATTGTCATAGCTCTGATGACTTCAGAGCTGCTGAAGTGATTATGCTGGTACAGCATTAGATCCTACCTGCTTGCCTAGTTTTTCATCTCAGAGAAATCAGACAGAGCTTTCACAAACTGCAGAATTGAGAATGCTTCCCACATCCACATTTAAATGTGTCTTCTCTGCCCATCCCCAGCTATAAATAGAACTGCTTGACATTTTTCATTCACCTTGCTTGTCAATAGAAGAAATGGCCTTTCATTTTTTTTCCCGAATATTCTAGCCCTGTTGATGTTTTGATTTGTTTGGGCTTTATTTCACCGTGCTTCCTCAAATAAAAAATAAAAGCAACCTCTCCTCAACACGCACTTTTGTTGTTTAATCTCTGCAAAGTGAAAAGCTTTCCGTTTTCCACAAACATTTAGTTTTTCTCATCATTGCAAGATGATGTGGGGCAACCAGACAGATCAGAAATGTAATTCCAAAAGGGACTGAACACTTCGATAGCTAACTAGACCTACGCTAATTTAATCATTAGCAATTGATGATTTAAACTGGCGATATCTAGTGGGGATGTTAGCTCATACCAGATATCAGGAGGAAAAAACGACTACGTGGTCGAATTCTGGCTGAGGTGAAGTTTTCTTCCTTGATGCCCTGAGGGCTGGCAGTCCCAGATATAAACCAGCAGAGAAGAGGGATAGTAGGTCTGACCCTGAATAGTATTTCAGATCAATTCTTCGCAAGACTTTTATTTTTTAAAAAGTTAAGCTGACTTATCTTCTGACCAACTCTAATTATAAATCTCAGTTGTGTTCAGAGCAGAATCTGTTCCGTAAACTGTTTTCTTCTAAAAACAGCTTTAGCAGTTCTGACTCCTCTCCTTGAAAACTTGAGTATCCTGGTTTAGTATCTTTTTGTCTTCCGCGTCTTTGAGCTGTTCTTCACAATTTCATTGCTGAAAGAATTTTCACATCTTCTTGCTGTTTCTCGAAGACTGTGCCTCCCCTGATATGTCTCTGTAATAATTTCCTGGCCCTTATAACATGAGATTTAGCAGGGAGACACCTGGGAGAGGCTTTCTAGGAGAAATACAGCTCCTGGGTGATGGGGAGGTGGGACAATAATATAAATTACTTTGCACTGAGCGATACAGGAGTCTGTGCACACATCACCAGCAGGTGCTGGTGACTGGGGCGTTCAACATTTCCCCATCCTTCCTCACCACCTCCCAAGCAAAACCATCCCCAGTCTAAAGTTCACAGAATAGCATGGTTTGGACCACCAGGAAAAACTCCCTGCTTGTGGAGTTTTGTAGATTTTTTAGGTTCCGCCTAGTTCTTTCTCAGACTTCTCCTTTCGATTAACAGGACGGTGCTTGGGATGGGTTTTGTTTCAACACACATAGACCGAGTTTGTATTTTCCTCAATATCATTTCACTGTTTTCCTCCCCATGTTCCTGTCTCCTCAAGCTACTTGCATTATTGTCCTGTCCTTGCTGGCATTCGTGACTCCTCCCCATTTAATATCACCTGCAGATTTTATTACTATGGTGCCTTTACTCCCAGTTTTTAAATCGTATGCGGTGGGAACCAATACCATTTGCTCCATTGCTGTAATGGACAGTTCACCTAAACTCACACCTTTGGTCTTCGTCATTCTTCACCAACTCTTAGGAAGAGTTGAACTGCCCAGCTGTTGCTTTTGGCAGGTTTTGGCCATGCCCAGGGGGCTGCGGGGGGCTGTGGGGCAGCCTCTGTGAGGAGGGGCCGGGGCTGCCCCAGGTCGGACCCAGCCGCTCCCAGCCGCCTCCAAGGCCCCCCCCGCAGGACACAGCGGAGCCCCTCAGCCAGGCTGGGGGCACTGGGGCACTGGTGGGACTGAGAAAGGGTGTGGAGAGGAAGCGTTCTTTTAATTTTGTCTTTGTTTCTCACTACATTAATCTATCTTAACTGATAATAAATTGAATTACTTTTCCCCAAGCCAAGTCTGTACCGCCCATGATGGTAACTGTAAGTGATCTCCTTGTCCTTTCCTCAACCCATGAGCTTTTGCATCCTATTTTCTTCCCCCTTCCTGTTTGAGGAGGGGGTGTGAGAGAGCAGCTGGGAGGGAGTTTGGCCCTTAGCCGGGGGTAACCCATCACAGAGTTATTCATTTCATACGTAGGAGGAAAACAAGCTTGATTTACCTTCCTCCAAAAGCCTCGTAGTCTCAAACTAGGCAGCGAGCATCACCCTACGCTATGAAAAAAAGGAAAATGAGAAATTGAGGGGAGGAATCAGTCTAATCACGATGGGAAAATGGAGAGAACAAATGAGTCCAAGGCCATGGCTTGCCTCATTCATTCTTGTGTGCTCAGTTCCTCTTCCAAACCCTCCGTCAGACTACCAGTCCCAATCCATTCAGAGTCATCTGGCTTTAATCTCAAAAGTCAAAGTGTGTATTGCTATTGCCAATAATAGGGGAGAAAAACATAAAAATGTTGCTGAAATTGAGGTGAAAGAGATAAGAAATGTCCCTTAAAAGAGACCATTCAGAGAAGAGAGCATCCCTCCCTAATTCTGTTTATTTCACATCTGGAAGGACAATGATTGCACTTTGCCTGCACAATGTTGAATGGGTATGTGAGGATGTGTATCAAGTCATGTCCCAGAGGTCATCATTGTCTCCTCGGGGAAACTTCTAATACTTCAGATGTAATTTGAAATCATAAATTACGTATTTCAGCCAGCAGGAGTCCTCTGTTGATGGGTTGGAGGATCCAGATGCTTTCCCATGTCACTTAGTTACATGGAAAGAAATATCTCTGCATCGGTACCCAGCAGTCACAACTATTTACACATCTGTACAAGCAGGTGTGGGGTTAAATCCCATTATACACATTATGCAAGGCAAGTGATAGACCAAGACATATTTGTTTCCTAACTCCATAATGAGGCTCCCAAATGAGTGACTGCTGATTGCTTAGCACTTTTTAAAGCCTTAAGGCTGCAATTTTTGCAAAACTAATGAAAGTGGTTTCAGGGGAACTTTACAGCTTGCACAGAATCTGAAACACTGTAGTCCTCAGGAATTTTATTCCCTCTAACCAAAAGGAAAGATCTGGATCCACATAAAGATAAAATGTAAAAACAATTCCGAGAATCTGCAGAATCTTTAAATTTGAAGCCAACATAATGCACACAAAAAAAAAAAAAAAAAAAAAAGGAGTGGCTGCCAACGTAAACCTGAGTTTTAATTTCTAGGTATCCAGAATATGACTTTAGTCCATGATTTTCTCATTTTGATTTATGTAGTCAGAAGCTTTTCATGGACATTGATCTCTAAAGGTTAAATGGGTATCTATCTTGCTATCACAGAACAGCTGTAGCAGAGGAGGAGACCTAAGAGTCAGTGTTGTGTTTCATGACTTGTGTCCTTCGAAGAATTGCAAACTTACCATTTTGGCCAAGAAGGGGCAAATATTCCTGATATTTAGACTTGTGAACTGTAGTGAACTACAGAGGCCATGTGTTGCAGGTTTTTTTCTTTCTTCTGCCATGTCAAAAATAAAAACCCTGGCATGTTTTGTTTTGGCATTCAGTTATTTATTGTTTGACAACTCTAGAAGTTAAGACCAATATTAACGCAGGAACTGCCAGACGGAATCAGGCCAGCAATCCCTCTAATTCGGATCTGTCTCCAGGGAAACTCTATGCCAGAATAGGAAGGTACAAAAAGCCCTACAGCAGGCAGTTATGGAATAAATTGCCTTGTTTTTTAAGATACGTTATAGCAAGAATGATATCAGTGTTATCTAGCCAAGGGTCCGTATATTCAGTGAAGTTATCCCCTGCCTTATTTTTGTCACCAGTGTTCCTGGAAATTGAGAGAAGGAACACAAACAAGAATGCCCAGTGCAAGTGCCTCTGACCTTTGGAAATAATTGGATGTGGATCCAAAACTGGCAGCCTTATCGTGTACTAAAGTCTCTTAAAATCATCCTATCCATCAGTGAGACAGGGAAAGAGAAACATGGAGGAAAAGGTCACATTAGCAGGAAGCAGCTGGCATGATTCCGCGAGGTTCATTTTGTTTAGTGGGACTAGTTTCTGCTTTTCAAATTCCAAATCCATGCCAAAATTTGATGGCACAAACATGCACAGAATTTCCGGCGAAGATATATACTGTATCAGGGTGACATTTCAGAAATGATATGCAAGGAGCTACACTCACATGACTGTAAATAATAGTGGTCCAATTCCCCAGAGATGGCACTAAACTCCTACGACATCCTCCATCCTCTGCAAACACTGCCACGAGGCACTGCGGATTGGCTCTGCAGGGTACACACACATAAACCACCTTGCTTTAGGAGAAAGGCTGAAGCATTTATTAGAGGAAAAGGTTATAATGGTGCAGTTTAAACACTACTAACTAAATGGGAATTGATGGGAAAGAAATCAGCTTAGTAAGAGGCAAGCCCTCCCTTCATCATACTGACAGCAGAGCTTCCCCAAGTAAAAGAAAAATCCATTTTGTGTTTCCACAGCTGTTATATTCTTGGATTCTTAAAGAAAAGGGACTTCCTAAACCACTAAGAATCACTTGTGCATCCCAAAGTATTCCTTCTATTTTTGAGTTGGTGCATGTAGCATTGAGTAATAAGCCACGAATCTTCTGAAAGAATCCATGGATGGTAGTGTCAAGATTCTAGAAGACTCTGAAGCTGGATAAATGCTGGGATGCAGACATTTGGATGCCTTCTCCAAGGCCAGAATGTTCATTGTAATGGGAATCTTGCACGCACAGAGCTAAGCCCTCCTTCAGCCAGCTTGCACTCTGAACCAACAAGGTGTGAGAGGAGGAAGAGCAGAAAAGTAGATCAGGAGAGTTTCAGATAGACAGCAAGGAGCTTGCCAGTATATCCCATTACATTACTTCCCATCATCAGGGAGATTTATTATACCTTTTACCAGCAACCCATTTACAGGAAAGTCCTGACGGCAGTGGAATTATCTATGCATCGAGACTAGTACTGTTCTCACCACATCTAATTAAAAATTGTGGGAAGCCCCCAGATCAAACTACCCATTAAGAAATATGAGCTGAATCTCGAGATCTTCAGCTAAACATCTCTGATTTTCCAGGTGAGTTGTAGGCAAAAGAATGAAACCAAACTCAACCATCTCAGAGCATCCTTTGCAAAACTCCTTGGGTTTGTTTTATACAGATCAATGGATCCAAATACTTAGTGTCCTTTCAGTGTGGATCTCCACAAAACCCGGCTGTTCCACCAGTTTCAAAGAACTACTTCCGACATCACTTCACTGCATCGCTGCAGACAGAGAAAAAACACCTCCAAAAGAAATGTACAATTGTCATTTTTCAGCAGTGGTACTCACATCACCTTCCAACCCAGATTTTAATCCAACATCTATTAACAAATAAAAAAAATAAACGGACTCCCCAGAATTTTGGCTGCCACACCTTTCTGAACACCCTGAGTTCTCCCCACAGCAGCTTCCTGATAAGAGGAGATATCTACTCTTTGTTCTCTCAAAAAAAAATCTCCTTTTGTATGAGACCATGGGGGGTTGAGCAGTGTGTATTCTCAAGGAAATTTCTCAAGATCAGTCTACAGAGTTAACGTTTGGTTGGTTCTGTGGTGGTTTTTGGGTTTTTTTTTTCATTTCCACAAACTGTTTGGAGACAAACCAGTCTCAGAAACGTTGGTGTGTCTGAAGACACTTTACAAGCGGAAAGAAAAATTCATCAGTCACATTACTTGCTCTGAATCATTCACTCAGCTCTACTACTGACAACTTGGAGTTCATCCAAGGGGTCCACACTCCTTATTGTGTTCAGGAGCAAACATTCTCTACAGAAATCTTTTTGCATGTTAATGACTCATTTCCTTTCAGTAACGAGCTACACGTGTCTATAGAAATCACACCAAGTTTAAGATTCAGTTGCCTAACAGCTTTAATGCAACACCATACATCATATTTTCAATGCAGCAACCTGTCTCATCTGACTGCTAAGAACGTCCTTACAAAGTCTATAAATCACACCACAGGCACAGTCATCTGTCACGCAAAGGCTGGACCGGAGCTGCTTAAGCTTCTCCTTCACAGCGCTGCCAACACACCTCAGAACCGACTCCCAGGTAGACCCGAGAAAAATTCAACGTTCTTTAATTCATAATATGTATTTTTTAATTGTGAGAAGAAAGTTTTTAAAAACTTCTGGATGAGCAAAAACAAAAAAAAAAAAGTTTTTTCATGGGGGGCGAAGCCTGTATTGCAAGGCCTGAGTGCAACTATATCATCAGGAATTCTTAGTTTTAAAGGAATGGGGTCTAATGGAATGAGAAAATGCTTTACTGAAATGAAGCCTATCAGCTTCTCTGGGGACGATCTCCAGAGGGAGTGGAAAGGGAACCAGGCTGGGACAAACTCTGGGAAGAGGAAGACCCTCTTCAGCAGATTTCAGTGTACAGTCCTTCAGCTGCTGCACACCAACCTCTTATTTTCAGGACAGCAAGCAGCCAGGGGAGACTCATTTCAGGCTCTGCTGTGTTAGGTGTATGCTGCTGTCTAAGGCAGATCTCCATTCCCTGCACGATTTTCTGGAGAGATGTTTTAATATGAGACATTTCTGAAAACCCCAGAATTTATTCATGTTTTTGCAAATATTTTGTTCCCTGCAAAAAAGTTTTTGAGATGTGCTAAAACTAAACCCAAACACAAAACCACTCTCTGACACGTTTAAAGCAATGATTTGAACCCATTTCTCCGTCTCTGGTCAGCTGGATTTGGGCTAATCAAAGCATCTCTCTTTGCTCCTCTCAGTGGATCAACTTCATTTATCAAGCTTTACAGAGAGGGTGTCCCATCCTGTGCTGTAGAAGTTAATGATAGATACTCACCAGCAAAGAACTGTGAACAGGGCTCAGCTCACCTCATTCTAATCATCTAATTGAGTCTTCTTGTATCTGTAGCCAAAAATTCACCCTATAGGGCAAGTCTAAACAGAAACAAAGGGGTTTGTCCGTCTCCATGGGCAGATAATAGATCCACGGATGGCTCCACCTAGGTGAGATACACACCATAAAATACAGGAAACAAAATCTCTAGCCTTATTTCCAAAGGTAATAAATAATATGAGGAAGAGATTAAAATGCTCAGCCTCTCTCAGTTATAAGCAAGGAATTGCTTTCCCTTTGGATTGCTCTTTGCCCTTGCTGAAATCAGTGAGGGAACTACTCTGGCAGATATGTGGACATACTTTTCCCACACCTTGGTAGCATTCTCCTTTCCCTGAGCAATCCATCCTATGGGTAAAAAAAAAAAAAAGCTTCTACTCCTTCTTTCTTTGCAGTAGGAATATTTAATAAACAAAACCAGTTCATTATATATCTATATAGATATATAAAATATATTGACCACATCTATAGAGCCTAGAGTGGCTCATTTACAGCTGTGTGGTGAAATGTCTTTCAAGCTTCTGGTTTACTCCCTGAAAGAGAATGAAATGTGTAATTAGGGTTAATTGTTCATACAACCTTTCTGGAATATTTTCATGTGCAAGATAATGGGTTACTTTCCAAAGAAGAATAAAGAAGGGTGAGGCAGCAATGAAAATGGAGATTCGTGTGTCCTAGAAGTCTTTTTCTAGGTCACTGTGAGAGGGCAGAACATTACAAAGGCAAAAGAATCATTTGCAGATTCCTTCCGGAATTCCCAAATGCGTCCTCCCAGCACAGAACACCTCATTATATTCTCGCAGCATTACTTGCGTGTGTGGAGGGTATCAAGGTGTTCGTACCATCGCTGGGAACCACTGAACAGTTTCTCACATCACATTGTTCATTCCCCTAGACAACAGCCCTGGTCTTATTCTCTGCTAATGTCCTGGACAGTCTGCTAAACACCTGCTACAGCATCTGATTAAATCGTACCGTGCTGGCATTAAATCTGCAGTGCCAGGAGGGGCATTGCAGTTGTTTCTTTTAAACTAATCAGAAAGGAGAAATATGACATGTGCAATATAACCAGGATCTCCAGTGTACTCTTTCAAGCTCTGACACATGCACCCCCTGAAAATTTTTTAGCGTGCTGCTTGCAATAACCAGAGGTCACATCCAGAACATATTCAAGGGTAATGGTTTTCCTTACTCTGAAGCATTGTTAATGATTTCCCAGAGTCTTTCATAGTCAATAAAGATTTTTTTTAATTTATTTTAACTTTATTTTGTTTTCAAACTGAAGTTATTCCTTTATTGACAGTGCCTTGATAAGCTTTACTGGTAATTTCATATATTAAACAAATATTTAACCTTAGTAAAAATTTGGTCCATCCAGAGCCTTCCAATGATACGATGTCCAAGGCATGATAAACTTTGTGGGCAACTGTGTTGACTTTCCTTATCACAGGTTATAAAAGGGAATACGTGGGAAAAAAAAATTTCTCTACTATTACGTATCTGGACAGATGAATCCTCATTTGGTTTCAGCAGAACATCTATTATATGTGGTTTAATTTGATCCCAAAAGTTAGATCCCAACTGCAAACTCCAAGTACTAATGTTATGGGGTTTGTAATCCCTCAGTCAAATGCTGTCTAAATTTTCGGCTTCACCCTTCTGAGATGAAAACGGTGCTCCACTGAAGTCAAAGCCAGGACTCCCCCCGAGTTTGTCAGAGACATGGTGTCATTCCCACAGAACAGCGCACCAGGAGACAAGCTGAAGTTGCCTGAAGTCTGATGTGGCCCCTCCTTTGTTCCCCTCCATGAACAATATAATCTCACCCAAGTAAGACTTTCACTCCCAGGTGCTTAGATCAGACCAGAGAGGAGGTAGATGAGTCACCCAGATCTATTGACTTTGCCGTATTCAAGCTGAATCATTTGAATCCTTTCCATAACACCTTTGATGCTTCCTGAAGACAAAAACTTCTCCCACACCACTGGGAAAGTATTGCAACACACCTCAGTGTACTGTATGGGGAAGAGCCGTGACTTGTGTCCTCTTAGCAGAGTAGGTGGATTACGCACCAGTAGGGACACCATAATTTTAGCAGGATTCTCAAGTATGATTACTCAAACATAGACTTTCCTAGTTCAGGTGTTCAAATGCAGGTGTCAAAGTTATTTCAGAAGTGATGAGAGCCCTTAGGAGGTGTGAAGTAGGTTCTATTTAACTAAATGTGACTATGTATAGAGTTAGACTTTCACCTCTAAGCAGCTCCCTCTGGGATGCCCTTGCAGTCAGCAGAGAGCTAGTCAGTAGAGTTAATGTAGTTTGTGGCATGATTCATCTCACTCTATAGGAGAGCTGCATTTAGCCTGATGAATCATACACTAATCTCCATGGTCTGTATTGATCAGGTCACCACTGACTATAACAGAAGTCTAGGCAAGTGGTAGACACCTAATGTCAGGTCAGATGAGTCATCTAACTAGCGGGCTTCCAGCCTAACCTTCCTGGGCCCATTATTGAAGATCCTTGTAACCCTCCACTAGTATCACCAAGGGCTCTGAGTTCATCAGAAAAGATGAAGGTGTGTCCACATCGATCCACCAGAAATGGGGGGTAAAAGAGACAATGGGGTTACGCCTTTGACTAGGTGCAGGAAACGTGGAGAACTGGGGAGGCACTCAGCTGACCTTTCTGTGGGATTTATGGCTGGATACTAAGCAACCTCATGCCAGATCTCCACAGTAACGAAAGGAAAGGTCCTGTACACTGAACTTCGTTAATCGTCACAGAGGTGAGTGACTTACCCTTCATCTGCTGCAAGAAGCCCCAAGTTTGTTCTGTAGACTATCCTTCAAAGAGAGCCCATGGTCAGGAGGTGCAATGGCCAGAGATTAACGCTATGATTAAAGTGAACATCAGAGCACCCTCTCTGCTAAGGACACACATCAGAATAATGTGTCGATAGTAAAAAACTATCTAGGTCTTGCTGAAATGGTTTATTAGATATTTAACCTGTTTAGAATCAGATTTTTACCACAGCAGACATTACATAATAGCGTTTTGAATACCAAATGAAAAGATTGAGAGGGAACTTCACAGCAAAATGAAAAATTCAAATATTTGATTCTGCAAATGTCAAAGGGTCAGAATTTTCCTCCTGGGTTTTCTTCTAAAAGAGAATTCCTGAAAAAGAATCTGAAATACTCAATCTGCAAAGCATTTCAAATCACAGTGTGTTCTGACAGAAGTTTTCACATCCAGCTGTTTCTGATCTCCTTTGGTGTTTGCGTACTTGTATATCTCTCTTCTTAATATGCAAGCTTGTTAAAGTATTATAAATTAAAATGAATGTTATTGTTAAGGACAACTTCCAGACCTCCCTCAGGTAGGTGGGCAGGTTGCAAAGCCAGCTTTATTCTGGCCTAGTGATGTAGCATTTTCATTTTGATTTATTATTATCTGTGTCGTTTAAGCAGGACTTGTTCCAGGCAAGTCTTGAGCCTGGACTTAGCGCACTTAGAGGGAGCAGGTGGAGAAAGGAAAAGTGAAATCTGTCACCAGCTAAGTTAATTCGAGCAGGAGATCTGCAGTTCCTGATTACTCCACACGTAAAGGAAATCCTGGCTCTGAGATTAACGGTTACAAATACTTCTGTCGATATCAGACATCTAGGAAAAGACCTCAGTAGGAGATAGAAGTGCTGGGACAACAGATAAGCCCTGTGAAGGATGAAATACTTCATACTGAAAAAGAGATGATGGAAACAGAGAGGCTTTCAGCCCAACTAGATGTTTCTCGGCTTAGAAACCGTACTTCAAGATTTATGAAAAAATGAAGAAAATTTTAAAAATCTGATTCATTTGCAGTGGAAACACAATTTTAACACCTAGTGAAAATGCTCTCTGAAGTATAAAGGTTTCCAAAGTTTCCCACTGATGCCTGGGCTAGTACAAGTATGACAGATCGTTTTCCTTGTTCTTCCTTATCTGCATAGTGGACTCATATCATCACGAGTGAGAGTCAAATATTAAGATCTGAGCCATGCACCGGGACAGAGGGAATATCTTTGTCTGCAGCCTGTCCAACCCAATCAGAATGACACATTTGAGGTTCCATTACACTGATGGTTTTCTCGTATGACAATCCCTGGCACAGCTGCCTCAATACGAGCCACTAGCACAGACAGGCACAGCTCCTGCTTGTACAGAATTTACAGCTGCTCCCATTGCAGCAGCAGAGCTCCCATCATCTCAGCTGCAGTGGCTCAAGCCGTTGCCGCTTTACTGGCGTTTTGGACCGGTGCAGCTCAATGAGCCGGTGGTGGCCAGCTGCTGATACCAGGGCAAAGCTCTAACATGAACGGCACCTTCCTTCAGAAACAATGCAAAAAAAATCATTTAAAAATAGAGAAAAATAAAGCCTCGTTGATGAAAGAAAGGTCAGCAGTGTGTTCTCTCCAGTCATGAGTCTGCACTTCATTTGTGCAGGTAAAACTCTGGCTTCCAGAATCGGGTTCACCTCATCGCTGAACTCCTTCCTGTCTCAGACCTCTCTGTTTCTCCTGAGATGTGTTTTGGGTATCAGCAGACAAGCTTGGAACTGACTATTCAGATGGTATTTTGCTTAGAGTAAACATCTAGGAATCAGGATGCATAAACCAGATTTACACTAGCAAATTAAATGTGCTTAGGACCGTTCTTTGGCACTGAGGCAACTGGGCATTGAAAGGGCTACTCCAAAGTGTCCAAACTGCTTTGCTCCCTCATCCTCCAGGAAAGCGTAGCTGCATGGAAACTGCTCATTGGGAATGGTTGCTTGCCTGTGCTAATTACAGAGCTCTGATGAGGAACAGTTTGGGACGGAGCTGGTCGACCAAAGGATACCAGGAACAATTCCAACAAGTTAACAAAGTAGACAATTGAGCTTCGGTGCCAAGAGACATTTGTTGGCTCTGTTTAATTTGCTAGTAGAGACGTAGTCCTGGGCTCTCGATTCTTGACGCGCATGGGCTTGTGTCTCAGTGTGCCTTGGTTGGTGGGAGCTGAATGCTCTGTCTACGTTAGGAAGCAGTGCAGCGCTCAGCCTACACTGAAGACTGGGCTCCCAGTGCTGTAAACCACCTCTGCAGGGTGCAGGGCTTGCTCTGGACCAGCTGTAGTCTGCTCCTGAGGGCTGAAAGCTCAGTGATGGTAGGAGTTCATGAGGGCATCTTACAGAGACTGTCTTCTGGTTTGGTTTCACACTCGAGGACTGCTCTAGGATTCAAAACACAGGGAGTAAATGGGGGTGATCGGAAGAATTGCTTCAAAATTGCATTTTGGATCCGAATTGAAGTGCTAATATAGACACACCTAAACACATTCAGGTCCAATTAAAGGTGGTCACCTCCTTAATTTTTGTGCCTAACTTCTAGTGTTCCTGTTTCAAGTTATAATCAAACTCTTTGTTTTTCTTGATGTATTCTGTTATGATCAAACTCTGGTTCTTGGTGTATTTTTTTTTCCTTGTAAAGCACTGTTAATGGTAGGACATGTGTAATTATTGATCATACACACTACGAAAAGCAGAATTTGTATACCCATAGAACACTGCATTGCTGACTTCACCTCTGCTATGCTTGGTTATAGATACGTAATTATTAATCTAAGCTGTCATTTCTTGACAATGTAAAAATAGCTTCTTTGAAAAGCATTTTTCAGCTCTCGTGGGAGGTTTGACAATTAGTCAGAGATGGTGGGGTTCATTTGACCTCATTCCATGCTTACAAATGACGAGACATTTCAGTGACTTTCCATTGAGGAGTTCTCTTCTTATGCAGTCTACAGTCACCTCTGCAAGACCAAATTTTCACCCAAGCAGGACCTTCCAGAAACTACTTGGCACATCATTTCTGCTTGGAAATAACAAATAAAATATTATCGGGTGGAACTACTGAGAGTAGTAAGCCTTGAAATTGGTAATAAGTATTTGCAGTTTCACACTTAAATCTTTGTAAGACTGGATATGTCATTCACACTGGAACAGCCATCTACGTCTCCGGGGGCTGAGCGAGATAAATGCACAGCAGTTTATGGCTGGGTTTTTGGGTTTGGTTGTTTCCGGTTTTTTTCCCCCAGAAGGCTTCAATTTGCTACTTATCCTGGGAAGAAAATAGCATTTTCAAAGGGACAAAGACGGTGCAGGCACCCAGCTCTTGATGACATCTCTGAGTGTCACCATTTAAGTAGGATGATTTATTTCATAGCCATATTTTACTTGATTCTTTATCAACTGACTTCATCAAGTCCTGAAAAACATTGTCTGCCCTTAGAATTAATTCTGACCCAAAAAAAAGAAAAAAAAAAAAGGAGGGGGCTGGGGCATTTCAGTCATTCCCTCCCAAAACACTGCAGTCACATTACTGTAAGCTACACGGTTTTCAGGAATTACTACAGAACACTGAAGTTTATTTTTATAAGGTTGCTAGGCAGTTAAACCACCTTGAGAGAAAGGAGCTACTTGTGTGAAAGCATGTACAACCAAGTTATTGATGGAATGCTAAATAAAAAAAGAATACGCGAGAGCTAAATCTGGCGATATTTGCTGGTGCTCAGCTATTGTATTCCAGCAACACTGACATTTCAGTCTGCAGTTTTCAACAGCCACTGAGATATAATTTAAGCCCCAAAATCAAAACTGTCAGTGCTTTCAGACCCAAGAGATGGGGAAAAAGTTGATTTTCAAAATGCTGTTTTTCTTTCCTCCAACTTTCTAAGTCTCACAAGTACCTGGTAAGTTGTACTCGGTCTCTTCCTCGTGGAAGAGGACTTCCTCCCTGTCTCTGATGCATAACTGTGGAACCACAAGGACATTTTACATGTAAAGGGACCTCTAGAAGTCATCTGCTTCAACCTCTTGTGCAAAGCAGGGCCAGCTTTGAAGCAAGATCTGCCCTGAAAACCATCCTGGGCATCACAAGTCCAGCAATGTCTCGAATCAGAAGCACTGTCATTCACAGGAGTATTGACCACTCGCATATCTACTCATTCCCATGTTTTTTTCTCCTTTTGATGTGCTTCTTTGTGACCTCCTGTCTGTGTAGAGCATACGGGAATTGTGGGAGAGGCAAACAAGAAAAAGCATTGCCATGTCTCTGTGCCCCAGCCCTGCATTTATATACATTTACAGTAAGACACGTGAAAAAAAAAAATTCCCCTCTCACCAGGCCAGTCCCCAAAAGTTCTCGCAGTCTTTGCTGCGAATAGCTTGAGCTAAGGGACCATGGTCCACGTCCATTATTATATTTAAAAATAAATCTGCTAGAACTTGGCTGAAAGGCTCATAGAGGACTATTTAAAACATAACTAAACATTAATACAGACAACAATAATTTTTTATGTAACAAGTATTTCCCAAATGGAAAATACAGAAAGTTTTATTTTAGTATTTTTGTGATTTTTAAAATGAAAATTCTTCATTGAAGGACAAACATTAAAAATAGTTTATCAATGTTTTCAGTTAAAAACAACTTTAGTTTTTGATTAATAATATCGATTAGCATGATTCATAATAACACCAAGACCCGAGGTGTGGGGTCGGTCTAGAATGTGCTCTTTAGTTTGTCCGGGATTTGTTTCTGTTAATGTACCCTCAGGATCTTTAGCTGATTTAATGTTCCATGGAAGTCACTGGAGCAAAGCAGCAGCAACAATTCCATAAAGGTAGTTCTATCTTGCCTCTTGTTTCTTCAAGAAATTAAAAAACAAATAATGTGAGGGGAGCAATGAGAGATTTTTTATTTATATATTCCATTTAATAATGTAAATCTTAAAGGAAAAGCATCCCATAATGCAAGATGCAGGTTAAAATGGAAAATCTTGGCAGCAGTTTGTGCTCAAAGTGCCCCATATACATTTTCTGGTTATAGCCGAGCAGATAAGCCCGGCTCCTGCGGAAATGCACAGGAGCTGGCACATAAGTACCTGTAAGAATCCACACCACAGCCCAGGATAAAACATCTGGTTTATCACTGGCAGCAGAACCAGTAGAATTAAGTAGTTAATTCTTCTAAGTGATACAAAATGTGGCTGTAAATTCGACAGGGCTTTCTGCTGGAGACCGTGTAAGGACACAAGAGTAACAGCAAGCTGATTCACCTAAACCTTTGCTTTGCATTTGCTGTAAGACAGGCTTTCCAGTAAACAACGTCAGCTCTTTTCCACATTAATAATAACTGCCTCACTGGCTGTTGAATGAGCCAACGCAGATGGGGGAAAAAAAAAAAAGAAAGAGAAAAGGGGAAAAAAAAGGTAAATACTACAGACGAGGGGAAATGTATTCCTTGTTGGAGCTCTCATTTGTTGCAGCTTTATAAAGATATAGAATTTGGGTCAATGTAATACAACAGATCCATGTAGTGCCTTAATACCATTGTTTTTCTCTTTTACAGCCTGTTGAGATACAAGTGATTGAAAAACTACTCCATTAAAACCAAGCAAATGCCTTTCCCTCCGGCTTTACTCTCTCCTCCCTAAAAAGTCCATGACTGGTTTTGGTCTCACGGGAGATTTAACTGCACAGATTTTAAACAGCTCTGTGCCAGACGCTGCCACTACTGAAATCAATGTCAAAATGGCACCTTTCCCACAGTCCCCTCCATAAGGATCTTATCTCAACTATTTAGAGGGCAGCACCCTGGGACCTCTCACCCCATGGTCCCACATACAACCAAGCACCCTGAGCCAGGATGCCCCATGCACCTCAGCTGTGGGGTAGGAAAGCAGCAGTGGTGCTTGCAGCATGTGGCCAACAAGACTGCTTGGAAGAGCCCCAGACTTGGAGAAGGTCTGTGACAAGGTCTCTTCCCAAAGGCAGCCAGCACGAGGACCCTTCAACACCGTCTGACCCCATATATATGCCCACAACCCCCATCACGCACATGCACACAACAGTCTTCCTACCATCGGACGTCATGCATAGGCTTCTGTCCATCTTCTGCATGGATTCGCAAAGAGGAAGACTGCAAAAATTTTTATTTCCATGGCACTCCTTAGCATCTTTCCCTGTTTGGACAACCCACCCCCGTAGTCGCCGTGCAATTAGGATTTTATCTGAGGGGGTGAGTTCCCTGCCCCAGCTCTGGCTGGTCTCTGGTGAGCCGCTTGTGCAGCGCTCAGAGCACGGTGAGCCGGGAGCGGGGCAGTTGCAATCTACCTTGGAAATAGCCATTGTGTTTTCACTGCGATTAAAGCCTCAGCGTTTCTGGGGTTTTACAGGTTTCATGCAAATATTGACAGTTGTAAAAACCAAAACAAGCTGAACTGTAAACTTCTCAGTTTGTGACGTTTTTCCTCTAGTAATAAAGTCACGTATCTCCCTATGAAAAGAGGCACATTCTTTTCCTCAGAAATAGCCTTCTTTGGGTCTCAAAACCCCTAAATGCCATCAGCTGGATGACTGAAACAAAAATAAAAATACAGAAGTCTCCACTGTGCTGTCACAGAGGCCGAGGGAGGTCAGACACCAATTCCCCAGGTACGTGGCAGATCATGATTGCTGTGACAACAGTCGCAACATGCTGGGTTTTGTCTTTATACAGGTTATTTTTTCTCTTAAAGTCATGCACTACAATCTTTTCAAAAATGCGTCACCTACATCATGCAGAAACATCTACCTTGGGGGTAGCAGCACCAGACTTCATCATTTGCGTTCTCCAGTCCATCACTGCACTCATTGTAGCATCAAAAGGCAAAGCCAGGGAGGAGGTGAGGGAGGGGACCGTTCCTGTGTGTCTGCCAGCTAGAATAAGACATGAGCCACCTGTCTCCGCTCCTTGAGGGATAACACGGGTGGCTGTAGATCTTCATCCTTCCACTTTTTGCTGCAGAGGGCACTGGCTTCCCAGCCAGAAGTCAGGCAAGTTGCAGTGCTTGGCTCTACTGCTCCGCCATGCCCTTCCTGAAATTCATGGAGCTAGTTTACGGCCCCAGATGATGCCAGAGCAAATTAAGGACATTTGGTCACAGGAGGCTGTTGCTCTTGCCTGTTGCTGGTAAACGGGTCTGGATATGCCTATACAAGAAACCTGGTTTTGTGGTTGAACCCCAGTGGGCAGCTCAGCCACTCGCTCCCTCACCCCAGTGGGATGGGGGAGAGCATCAAAAAGGTAAAAATGAGAAAATTCATGGGTTGATATAAAGACAGTTTAATAGGTAAAACAAAAGCTGCGCACAAAAGCAAAGCAAAACAGGAATTCATTCACCACTTCCTGTTGGCAGGCTGGTGTTCAGCCATCTCCAGGAAAACGGGGCTCCATCACACGTAACAGCTACTTGGGAAGAAAAACACCATCACTCTGAATGTCTTCTCCTTACCCCAGTTTTATTGCTGAGCCTGATGGCATATGGCCTGGAACATCCCTTTGGTCAGTTGGGGTCAGCCCTCCAAGCTGTGTCCCCTCCCAGCTTCCTGGGCACCCCCAGCCCACTCGCTGGTGGGGTGGTGTGAGGAGCAGAACAGTCCTTGGCGCTGTGTAAGCTCTGCTCAGCAGTAACTGAAACATCCCTGTGACAGCCACACTGTTCCCAGCACAAATCCAGAACACAGCCCCAGACAAGCTACTATGAAGAAAATTAACTGTATCCCAGCTAAAACCAGTACACTTGGCCATGTGAGCGTGCAGATCATTAGTTTAAAGAGACGAGCCTTTTAAAAAAGAAGCGGCAACATGCCCAGGATGGAGCAGCATCGCAGGAGCTGTGCATTGGCCCCTCTGTGTCAAGGTTTCAGGAGGAACACCTCTTCAGTGAGTAAACCAGCCATCAAGCAGCCATAAATGCAAGTATAACAGTATTTTTCTATTTTCAAATATAAAGGGTGGAGCCCTATGAAAATGTCAAATAGTCACTATGTACCTGATGTCCTCTACCCCTTCTCAAGCTCGAAACTTCAAATGGACCATCTGCATTTCCCCCGGTTGGGCAGAACTATGAATTTCAGGTGAGGCAAAGAAAGCACTATTAATCACAACATTTTCTTTTTAAAGGACACACCAACTTCCTTGCCTGGAACTTCCAGGCAAACAGCGGAGCAACTTCAGCTCCTGGAAGGGACCCCATGACCATGTCATTCATGGCCCAGCTCTGGTGACAGCAGCACCAGATGGCTTTGACAGAGAAATAGGTATTTTGTATGTCCACTGATGTCAGAATCAAGCCTCAGTAGCAATTAGATTTATTTTTTTCTCTTCTCATTGCAGTTGGCAGACTGAGAATGATGACTGAAGCCAGGTTTTAGAAAGGTGAGAAAAATAGTTGGCCTTGTCACAACTCACCGGTCAGCCAACGTTCCATCCCATTTATTAATGGTAATCTGGGATGTCCATCCCCAGATGTGAATTTCTGAAAATTCATATATCCTGGCAGTGCTTTCTCGATTCCTCAGCTAAGAGGCTGAAAATAGCAGGGGAAATACACGCCATAAATTCAATCACACTGAATGCTGGGCTAGGACTTTGGGAGTTTGCTCAAGTCTATCAGAATATTTATGTAGCACAGAGATGTTCAATAATGCTCAGGGTTTATATATGTTACTACTGAGTCCAGCATTCTTGATTTGAGCATAAACACGGGATGTATCTTCCCACAGCCAAAGAAATAATGACTCCAACTGGAAACATGACATCAGCCCACAGGGCCAGATGCTCAGCTGCAGCAAACGAGGATCTCTTTTAATATATGTTAATATGCAGATTTATGATATTTGGAACAAAGTATTTCAGGACTTGAATGTTTGTTAGTATAACAGGAAAACACCAAGTGTCTCTGGGCAGCTGGCATAAACTATGATATTTTCCACCTCCACAGGATCTGTCTTATGATGTAGCTTTTTCTCTAGCTGGCTTTACACACCCACCACCGCTGAGTAGAAGGTAAACAGGAGTTTATCCTGCTTCCCATTTTGCCAGTGAAATAACCTTCTTCTTAGACCCTGAGAAATTGATAGAGCTAGAGGTAGCACTGGAAGCAGAAAACACTGTTTACTTTCTAGTTTCAGGAAGAGTTTACAAAGCCAGCATCTCAAAAAAAAAAAAAAAATAGAGCAAATCCAAAAAAACCACCCTAGGTTTTAACTTGTAAACTGAGCACATCTCATATGTAATTAGAAAGTGCAAATAAATTAACTTTATAACCTGAGGGTGGCATTCTGAAGGTTTATAAATATTCAGCCTGAGATCGGTTGGAAAGATGAAGACTATCCCAAAGGAGATGAACCTTTTCCTCCTCCTTACATGGAAATATTTAAAAACAGACAGACCACCCAGGAACACGTTATCCTGTCTTGGAACAAGGTTGACCAGCAAGCTAACAGTTCTTCCACTCTCTTAATTTCCTGGTCCAATACCTTAATCTCAGAAGTGCATGCATCTACAAAGGTGTGTTTTATGTGGTTATGAAATGAATGTTGCTCACTGACTTCCTGAATACCATCCACTTGCTTATCTTTATTTCTATATAACAGGAAACGACAAGCCCTGAGCAAGTCATTACTATGTGCTGATTATGAATTAGCCGGACCTCAGGCCACAGAGAACAGTAGCACTGCCTGGCAGACCACGAGGTGTTTTAGTCAACAAACATATCGTAGTGTTCTGATCTACAGCTGGACATTGCTACTAGCTTAGTAGTCAGGTGTTTCATCTTTCCAAAAAAGGAATGTTCACCTGAGGAAAAAAGAGGAGAGCTCTTCGTACACTTAGCAAAGAAATACTATTTGCTAGAGGCTAGCAGTGCAATCAGAGCTTTATTCTCTTCTGCTGACTGCCATAAAAATACTTTCTAATGCAGGAAACATTAAGAGAGCCCATTTTAAGTACAATGGAGCATAGGTTAAATCAAATGCCGAGTGCTGCACCATATAAATTCTTGCTTGCTTCCAGAAAACAAGTAAGGCACCACCACCGTTTCCCTGAATCCCTACAGGGAATGCAAGGCAGCAGAAACAGCACCTCCAATGCAGAAGAAAAGCGTCTCCGTCCTCCCCTCCTTTCTACTGCTTACACCTTTAACATGTCCAAAGCAGCCCTTTCCCTCCTTCCGGAGCTTGGAAGAGAGCAAAGAAATAAAACCGGAGTCTGAAGCAGCCCTGCAGGCTTAACCCACTTAAAGGACTGGAATCTAGCCCCTCTCCATCTATTCCCACTTAATCTCGGTTAGTCTGTGTGTTTCTGTGTCTTGCAGGCTGCGCTGCAGCAGCTGCCTCAGCTCTGTGCCGGGAGCGGGAGGGATTGCCGAGGCTCTGAGCGCGGCTTGGGCAGACTCGGCTGTCGGCTACGGCACAGCGAAGGCCCAGCTGGCAGAACCTTCCCAAGAAGCACTGGTGAACCCACAGAGAGCAAAGGAGGAAAAAAGGTCGTCCCTTGTCATTACCTTTTACAGGAGATATAAGGAGCGGCGAGCCTCTTTGCCTGGAGGAAAGGTGGAAATGCCTGGAACGCACCGCTCACTGCAAAGAAGGCGGTGAGTGAGACAGGGAGCGCTGTTCTTTCAGAAGGAAACCTTATGGCCTGGGAGATGTGAAGTCGGTTGGATACGCCTCTTCTTCCAGACAGATTGGAGGAGAGATTAAATTTATGGCATGGTCACTCTGAAAGTGTGGGACACTGAGATGGCAGAAGTTGTCTGTGTGGTTTATTGTGGGCAGTTGCACGGAAAAGATGAGTCAGTTCCCATGCAAAAGCGGTGTTACTTCTGCTTTGCTGAGAGGCCAGAAACTTGGTGAAGGCTGCATGCGTTTGCCCAGGGTCGGTGCCCTGCTATTGGGAGCACACAGCTGGCTGATGTCCCCCCACAGGCAGAGTGTCCTGGCATTTGTCTGTAATGTGGCGTGGACACCTGACTGATGAATTAGTCTCCAGGGATGTCCGCATAGACAGCAAGGAACCTGCTGGAGACGGCTTTGGAGGCTGGTCAGGAGTGGGATTTCTTGAAACAACCTTTTATTTGAACTGGTCTACGCTTCCAAATTCCACAAGTCAATAGTTTCTACATATTTTAGCACTTGTGATTTTATGCATCTTCTGTAACTGTAGCTTTGTGCCTGTTTTTGTAACTCTGGTTCTCCTATTTTTAATCTGATTTTGCAAGGGGACCAACGGGTCTGTCACAGGTCAAAGAGATCATCGCTTCATTTTGAGAAACACAATAAGCAGAAGGAAGTTGGAGAGAAGCAATACTCAATATTCCTGCATCATTAGACTAAGCCAAAATACATTGTGGTTTCTGCAGCATAATCTCTCATTGATGTTGCCACCATTTTAATAATCATCCATCAGTAGTGAGAGGGTCTGAATAAAACTGATTGGTTTTTGCCACCAAATTTTAAGTAGACTAGGGCTAAGACATGAAAAAAACCCATCAAATCCAGCAAAAAGTTTCCTAAAAGCCATAGCTGATAGACCAGAAGAAAAAATGCAAAATTAAACAGGTCTTTTTCCCCTCTTTTGTGTAGTAGGTTTGAAACAGAAGCCTTCTGGGAGGATGGTCTCTGTGAACTTCAGCTCTTGGAGAACGAGCACCCAACTTCAGAACTGCAAATCTGGTACGTTTTATTCATGCTCAGCTCACCTTAAATGTTTGTCAATATTTATGTGATGCCAATGGAAACAACAAGGGAACCCCATGCACAGTGAGGAGCTTTTATCAATTTTGTTGTGCTGCCTATTGCAAAAGTCTCGGGGTAATTCCTTTTCACAGAAGAGTGTTAAAGACTACGTGTAACAGAGGTAGGATTGACAGGACCATCTTTCTGGCCTATCCCGTCATTGTCAAGCCCCTCAGGTGGGAGCTCATCAAACCACTGCCATCATGTTGGAGGGTAGCACACAAGGGATTGGAACTGCCTCCTGCTTTCAGAGATGAGGATACCCCAAAGGACGATGCTTCATCCCTTCTTTGCCTCCTATCCCTTGATTTGCCTGGCTGAACCAAACAACCCCTGCCCTTGGGACAGAGTAGGCTGCTCTTTTTATGAGAGGGATAGTACTTAAATAGTTGTCCTGATGAAGAGGTTCCCACCAGCTCTTAATTACTTCCCATCCTGTCCTTCTCCACTGTGGTATTCCAGCTCCTCAGATCGGCTGGTGCAAGCGTTCATGGGACCATGCTGTAGGTGGGATCAGGGAAATGAGTAAAAACAAATTAATGAATGAGACGTGGGATTGTAGTAACATTAAAATGGGTAGCAAAGTGAACACAGGAGCCATAAGGATCCACTGCTCACTACAGCTCTCCACCAGGTCTGTAAGTTCAGCTTAGCACCTCAAGAAAGAAGTCACTCCTTAATCGCCTCAGCCTTCAGATATAATGGGAACTACACCAACCTGTACCCGCTTCACACAGTGTACTCATTCCAAACCTACTGCAGCAAGACCCCAAGCTTAGTTGAAGCCTCTTGGTGCTACCATAATTCAGCTAATTAATGCTAATTTTAGTCAGTTGTTCCTGTGTATCCTCGAGAATGGAGTGACTATTCATTAGCCTTGGTGTGTACTTTGAAAACAGCTACAAATTAACACTCTTTTAAAATGCAAAATGTTATTTGCCTACGTGCTGCTTTCATAGAGCAAACAGAAGTTAAGGGCGAGGATGAAAGAGACTGCTGTACGTAGATTGCATAAAAATGAGGTCTAGCATCCAGCTATTACAGAGCCAGCCCCTCCAGCATACCTGGCTGTAGCCCCATTCGTGGCAAAGCAGCATTTGTCAGCAGTGGGCAAGGTACAGCCTGAGCGGGCAAGGGCAGTCCATGGGGTTATCATACAAAGTTCAGGTCTTGAGCTCAGCTTCAGTGTCTGATGTGGTGGTGCAGATGCTGTGTAATACACGAGTTCAACATGGTAGCGCCTATGATTTCCTGCCTCCAGCTCCTGGCTCTAGGAAAGATGAGAAGCAGTTTATTCTGCAGGGGAGGGACGTCCCTCCAGTTCCAGGGGAAGAGAATGGTGATCTCAGTGTTGCTGAATTGCACCTCAAGTCCTACTAGTAGAAGTCGACAGCTATGTCCGCTGGTGTGTGGCACAGTGAGAGCACACTTCCAATTACTTCTTAAATCCAAGTCCGAGATGCCCACAGAGTGGTATTAAACCAGGTTTGATTCAAGGCACAGGCAAAAGAGGTGACTGCACAAAGGTGTTTTGCTCTTGCTGCCAGAGCTCACGTTCACAAAACGATGCTCCCCAATACCTGAAACAGCGAGAGCCAACAAGGTTTTCCACAAAGTCCCATCCTGCTCCTCTTCTTCCCTCTTTTCCAAAAGAACACAGCTGGTTGCAGGCAATTGCAAAGCCAAGCAGGGAAGGTAAATGAGCTGCAGAATCGCTGCCATGCAGCTTCGAAGTGGGCAGAAGTTTGGAAGTGTGTTTGATGAGCCTCTGAGTATGGCAAGACCTATAGAAAAGAAGGAGGCAGCAGCTACAGTGGGATGGGGGCTTGGAGTGACAAGTGACTTGATAATCTTGATGAGGAACAGACCAAAGCCTGGAAATGCTGATGGCCCCTGTGAAAGCGTGTAAGGAAGTCACATAGGTCAATAGAATAGCAGCGTGATATATGATCCCTGACCTGAAAATACTTCTTTCATTAAGGATATTGGCCCAGGAACTGTGAGAGAGTATTTTTCCTATTCCCCTTCCTTGAAGGAGAAAGCTAGCCCAGCTCAGAGATTCCAGAAGAAACCCTAAGGCTCTGTGTTTTCCAGTGAACCCCCGGCTGGATATACAGCCCTTCCAACATCAGTCAAGCCTTAGAAAAGGCAAACAGAGGAGGTGCCTTGCAGCCTCCAAGTCTCCCTTCAAGTGCACATCTTTCTTCTGGCAAGGCAATAAGGACCTTTTCTTCCTCTGTTTAGGTAGAGACAATTACGGTGTTTGAGAGAAGAAAGAAGTATCGTCTGGGATACGTACCAGCGATCCACGAGCCAGCTCTGATCCACAAACTGTGTTAGCTCAGCGTTGTACCCAAGATAACCGGCTTTGCTAAGAGTTTTGCCACCTACACAGCCTCCATCCCAGAGTGAGCTTCCGCCCAAGCTGTTCACAGCTCTGCCAGAGCTAGCTCCCACCTGCCTGTGTGCGTACACCGCGCAGCGAAACCTTCCCGCGCAGCGTCCACCCAAATTTGGGGGAAACAAAGGCTTTCGTTCAGAGTATTCTTTCCCATATTTGGCTTCATTCCTGACAAAGTGAAATCTGGAAAGATGCCGTAGATAAAATAATGGCATTGTATCTTTAAAAGAATTTTCTGAACTGTATAAAAGCTGTAAAAGCAATTGCTTACTTCGTTGCCTAATCCCACTAGGAGTTCCTTCTCAGTGACTTAACTTTTTAGTAGCTTTTTGGAGGAAGAAGGTGGGGTAAGGGATCAAACAACGGTCTTTTGTCTGTCCAGGAAATCATTGGTCAGAACAGGTAACCCCATAAACCACTATTAAAGAATTTTCAGAAAGAGCAAGAGCCATTTATCCCGTTCACGCGATCTAATCCCAGATACGGCATGTTCAGAAGTTTCAAACAAAAATGTCACCCAGCCATTCTAAACAATATTCACCAATCCAACATAAGACACTTCAGCTCTACTTAAAAGTCGGAGTCAGGAACACACTGTTAATACCCTTGTAAAGCAGAAAAGTCTTATTACAATGTGATTCTTTTTAACATCCTGTTTTCATTTCTTCCCCGCTTCGTATACATGTAGTGTCTGCTTGTTTATAATGTCAGCAAGATAGTGCTCCTCGGGGAAGAGAATGGAGAAAATGCACCAAATCTGGCACATCAAATCTTTCACACATATATGTGTATAGTTAGTGCTGTGGAGCAGGAATTTTCTCATGTGCTGAGGACCATGAGATCCTTGTGCTGCCACAATACTTAGAGAGAGAGGAGACCTAACTGAGACTTGGAAGCCTTTCTCCATCCATTCCTAAGACAATAATTCAAATTATTAATTTTTCCTCACCTCTATTCCTTGATCACAGCTTCTGCTTTTGTTTGGAGATCATAAACCTTTTCCAGGGTCACCTTGTCAACCTCAAAGGAAAACCATTCCCAGTAATCAGAACATTAGAGAAGCCAGTGGAGTATTTTTGAGGGGAAAAACCCTTCCTGAGCAGCTGCCCAAAGGAACAGGATCACACAGGTCTTATTTGCAAAGGTGATTGTTAGATGTGTGAAAATCCGGAAATAGGGCAGCAAATCTTATTTTCCAGTGAGCACCAGTCTTGTTTCTTGCTGCAGATTCTGCAGGGGAAAATGTACTTAAGAATTGCTCGTTGGAGAAATTGTTTCTCAGTGTGCAACTCAGCGCCCTGGTGCATCTCAAGAGAAGGGAAGACACGTACAAGGCCTGCATGAAACAAAGTACTGTTAAGACCCCTGCTACAAAGGCTGTGAAATTGAT
The DNA here is from genome assembly GCA_009769605.1 of Bucorvus abyssinicus. Classification (NCBI taxonomy): domain Eukaryota; kingdom Metazoa; phylum Chordata; class Aves; order Bucerotiformes; family Bucorvidae; genus Bucorvus; species Bucorvus abyssinicus. Next base: position 30,341,506 of record CM020033.1, read on the forward strand.
GTTAAAATGTCATTTACAGAAGCACTTTTTACTCATGCCAACTTTGTGAGGCATTTGTTTTCACCGTAAGCCCTTTTTCACTGCCCTACCGACAATTAGCTAAGCAGCAGTAACGCTGCACTTTTCTAGGGCATGGAGTTGCAATCTACATGATCAAAGCACAGCTCAGACACTGCCTTCAGTGCCAACCGATTCCCTCTGGATTTGTGGAGAGGCAAAGCCCTGGGTGAGGCTTATGCCCTCTGCTCTCACTGTAGATCACAGAGATTTCACCTGCTAATGAGCTTTTCTCTTCAGAAGCTGATGAAGACCAGAGGATCAAGCCAAACCAATGCCTCTTCTCCTGTCCTTCTCTCACTTATTTTCATCCTTCCTGTGGGAGTCTGGTACCTCCCCCAGACTAGTGCCTCCCCATCACCTTATCCTGGCACCCTCTGTATCACCATCCCGGCAGGAATGCCCTGCTCTTCTGAGGCAGGATGGTGGGATAAGAACAATTAGTCTGCAATTAGTAGCTGTCCTGATTTAAAACAAGGAAATGATCTAAAGTCTCATTTTTCTCGCTCTGTCTTCCCTCATTCTGTCATAAGCAGGCCTACATTTGCCATCTCTTTTCTCTGATTTTAAGTTGGAAAAGGTGAAGGTTTCTCCTAGAAAGAACTTCCAGGCATTCACTGAACACTTTCCACCTCCTAAGAGAGGCAGGACAGTTTCTCGCAATATCAGAGAAGAGTCCTTGAGCTCTATCTATGGCTCATCAAGACCTGTCAGATAAATCAGATGTGAAAGCAAAGGCCCTTTGTATTCCCAGCACATCTTCCTGGCCGGGACATGGAATCAAGAGCCTTGGAGGGATCACCCTTAAGATTTTGTCCTGCTGGATCTTTACCATTAAAGTTTCCCTTGCTCTCAGTTGTGGTACATCAATTCCCTTCACCTCACTTCTGCTCTCTAACCATGGCAAAAGGGCATGAACACAGGCGAGACACCACCACCTTAATTAAGGCTCCTGATGAACAACAGGATCTTCACAAATACATCTGACATTTGTAACATCTTTTCTTCACTGCTAACCTTCAAGAAGCTTCTTCACTTCTGCTACAGCGCTTATGTGCCCCTTCCCTTGCATCTCTGTCCCCGTGGTAAGTGCTCACCTAGCAATTTACCTAACAGTGCCTGGAATTGCTCTTCACAAAAGGAGGCTGCATTTTCCCTTTGCGTAGAGCTTGCTTTAATCAGAGCCTTCAGCGTGAAAGCCTACGTACGCCTCCCTTGCAGCTCACAGATGCACTGGGAAAGTCACTCAATTCTTTGAACATCCGTTGTGGCTCAGGGCTATGGTCAAGCACTCTTAATGAAAAGCTGTTTGTGCAATCTATTTCCTGCTGATAACCAAGAACACATCCTTGAAAAATAAACACACTAAAATAAAAATCCCAGGAAGCTGTCAAGACTGCTCCCCAGTTTCTAGGCTCTTCCATGGTAACGCAACTTAGAAAACTACAAAATCCACTTTAGAGCAGTCAGAAGCCTCAAGTGAATGATGACTGCAAAGTGCTTCCCTTAAGACATAACTGTTTGTGTTGGGCAGTCTGTGCATTTTCCCGTTGCAGAATAGTTTCCGAGGATGGTGAAAGAAAAAAGTGTTTCCATTGTCCTTTGTCTCTTCTCCTCTCCTCTCATGCCTTTCGATATCCTACATCAGAACTCCAAACAGGACCAGCATTGGGTTCCTTGGAGCTGTTTCTCTTCCTACAATAAAGAGCTTCATGCATATGGACATTGGATGAATTTTTCTGCTTACTCTAGGGGAAAGGATGACCACACCCTTTATACACTCATCCCAAGGTCCTCACTTCGAGTTGGGTTGAATGGGAAGCGTTATCATACGTGCAATGACCAGGGGAAATCTCCCCTCAGTCCTGTACAAGCCTTGCAATTTGTCTGAGGCACCAGTGCTAGAACAGCTTTCTGTCATGACATCCTCAGGAAAATACATCACTGAGATGTGTAGGTAACATAGACTTTTGCAAGCTGGTCTTGTTAAAAAATAGTCTTCAGCACCCAATCAGTGGGCAAATCCAGTTCTCTCTTAACTCTCAGGTTTTACAAGAATACACCCGTTTGCCTTCAAATCCCTCTAATTTACCAGAGACTGTCTGAAAGCACAAGAGGAAGCTGTCCTAACGCAACGACTTCAAAGCTTGAGTCACAAAGTTCAAAATGCAAGAGAAAGTGGCTTCCTGAAACTGAAAGTGCGGGCTGTGACTCAGGAAGTTTGTAAACTTTTGTTCCAAGGTCTCTCACTGTGAAATGGTGCCTGGAGACTGGAAAGACTCGTCCGCTCCTATAAATACCTCCTTTTACTGACAGTACTAAGTACCTACATAAAAGGATAAATGCTTCTAGGTACTTTAGACAACAGCCCTGCACCAGAAAAGGCTGGTCAAAATGAACAATAACAGCTTTAACTGACTAACCTGCTCCTGGCTTCCCAGCCCAGGCTTTGTAGCTAGGGAGACTGATTTGTCAGGTGTATAATCATCTGCAAGTTCTTCACTTAAATGATGCAAAAATTTCACCTGAAGAGTAAAGGAGGGAGAAGGGACAGACTTTGAGAATAGTATTACCGCTAAAAAGCATGCGAGTAAGTCAACCCTGGTGAGCAGTCTGTGGGGAGATGGTGATCAAGACCTGACCTGCATGGAGTAAAAATTCCTGCTCTGTTGGGGTAAGTGGAGATTCTAATACCCTTGCATTCAGCTGTGTTTCCATAGCTGTGACTGGGCTGAGCATGTTTATGTCCCCACCACCTTACCAAGGACTCTCTCTGCAGTGTCTGCTTTTCTTGCTTCTTTTTGCCACAGCCTTCTTTGGAACTTTTCTGGGTTTGACATCCACTTAATTTACACCGTCTCAGAACTGCATATTTTACTACTTGAACAGCTGGGAGAAGGGGTTTGGGGAGGGTGTGTTTAGGTTTTGGGGGTCTGGGTTTATTTTTTAATTTTACACTCATTAGCCTTTGACTATTTAAGACTCTGCTGTAGACTCTCTTTGACCTTCCTTGTTGCCCAGAGGGGAAAAAAAGAACTTGAACGTCAAACAGAAACACTGTGGACAGAGTATGGCTTGCTTGACTCCTTGCATGGTTTGGTTTGAAGGGGGAAAGGGAACAGTTGGACTGCAATTATCAAACTCAGACAAGTTTTGTGTTTTGCTTTCCCCAACTCCCCAAATGCAACTTTTGAGAGAAGTAATCTAGCTGAGAGCTTTGCATCTGTAAAGCATTTTCACTCCAAACACAAATCCCGAAATTTAATAGATTGGGTGGGGGCTGATCTGTAGAGAAGTAATTGAAGGAGCTGCAAATACAGAGATTCAACCCTGATTAATTAGAAGAGAAAAAAAGAACACTCTAATTCCATTTCCAAATCAAACCAGTTGTACCACAATTATCTCAAGTACCTCAGAGACAGTTGAGTTCGCAGTCCCTCCTTTTCCTCAGGGAGTGCACAAAGAAAATCAAAAACCCTTGAGCTCTTTGTTCACCGAGTTACTTGTCTCTCCTACTAATACAGTATTTATATAAGACATAGTTTGTATTTGGGACCAATTTTCAAAGGTACTCAGCATTCATGTTCAGTGATGTTCACCTCCTGGAGAGCTGCAATTCCTTTGAAAATCCACCTAGTTACTGAAATAGCTAAAAAGGAGCTCTTCTGAAAACCTAGCTTTGACAGGCTTTGTTTTGAAGACTAGATTCAGAAGTCCATATAATGAGTCTTGCCTTCCTCAACTTTCCATACGGTCTGGGTAATAGGATGTATGCTATCATCAAAACTGGCAAATCGAGTTTTCCTCTGAAACCAGAAAAAAATGTCCTCTCCTGAAGATCCATCTTTTCCCTTGAACAACCCCCATGCCTGCCTCATTTCTCCAGATGGAAGATTTTGGTACCAACCTTACCATTTCTGACTTATCTTAAGACAATGACACTGTAGTCCCTTTCTGTCAGCACTGTCCTTCTGCATTTCCTCATTCTAGGTTCATCTCCACCTGCCATCAAAATGCAACCGCCTTTGCAACAGACAGCAGCTGTTTTAACAAGGCTAAAAACAGCACACAAAAGCTCTGGAAAAGAAGAAAAGAACTTTTCCAGTTTGAATCTGCAACAGGAATTTCAGGCCAAAGACGAGCAAATGGACCGTTGTTTTCTCCGGCAGCTCTGCAAGCCAGTCTTCAACAACCAAACTGGTCAGGGCCTTTCATTTTGTATCTCAGTTGAAGGACTCCTGTTCTATTTTCCAAATGGGAAGAAAGTTCGAGCCTGGCTTCAGCTGCTGCAGCTTTTTTTGCTATTAAATATAACTCGGAATAGATTATCAGCATGGGGAGAAGACAGAGATTGTTTGAACAAAACAAACCATTAATTTTCTAAATAGAAAAGAACAACTCTCATCCTGGAGACACTGTTGTGCTATTGTCTGAAACACAATTTTCATCTAAAATTGGACAAACCATTTGGAAAGCAATTCAAGTTCCTCTAAAGGGAGGATGTATTACACACTGACAGTGATGGAGGGACTCAGTACCCACAACTACGATAACTGTATGCAATGAATTGGAAGCACCTTCTTCAGTAGGTCCTAATTGCAATGCTCTGCCCCAACACCTCAGCTGCAAACACCCCAGATATTCCACCTCTTTAACTCACCACCATCAAGCTTCACTTTGTTAATTCTGCTCCAGGGCCATCACTGCCGTCTTGTTCCTTTTGTTTGCATCTTAATCTGAGTTGTGATCTAAGTCATGGAAATGTTTGCCAGGATGACCTCCAAGAAAGATTCTCTCCTTGCACACAGCACCATCAAGAAGACGACTCGCACATTTACAGCGTTATGAACGGATCTGTCAATGACACTCTATGCACCTCATTGCATGGCCACCATTTTAGTGCAGACCACTTACCAAACTAAAGGCCAAGTGGGGGAATGCGTCACTTCATGCCCAACTGAAGTATTTTTTCAAGATATAGAAACACACAGAGCTTTTCACCCTCTGTACTTTGCAGTAAAGGAAAAAATGACCTGGGGACTGGAAGCCTAGGGATGTTCCCTGTGAGCAAGTTTGCCTGTTATTTGACCTCTTCAATGCCTTTTACTCTGGCTTGCCACAGCCTCCTTCCCCACACAAGGAGGGCTGAACACTCCACCTCCCCTCCACTCTCAGCTAGTGCAGTCCTGGCTGATGCAGGCTCAAATCCAACAGGCTTGTAGGTAACATACAGAGATGATGCAAAAGCTCCTCCTGGCCAGCTGTAGACTGTGAAGTACCATTCTTTGGCATTCCTTTTCTGAGTTTAGTTGCAAAACACATCCAGATCTGCCCATCAAGTGCCACAGGAGTGAAGGATATAACCCAGTATATTGTGTAAACACAAATTGTACCTGAAGTAAAACCAGATTTTTATTTTGCTTTACCTCTCCAAACAATGGAATTTATATCTGAGAATCACTTTTGTGGATGCTGTGATCAAAACTTCTATGTTTCATGCAATGCTGACAGAAAACAGTAATTTTAAGAGATAAGAATACAGTATGCACCGTGACAGATGATCTTCCACAATATTACTTGTGATTTGTTCCTAAACAAATTTCCAGGGTTATTCCACCATCTGAATATCAATCAAGCCCAGGAGCAGAAAAAGGAAAGAGGATGGATGAAGGTGCAGTTGGAGTAACGAGCCTTTCTGATGTAATCTCATGACAGATGAGATTGCATCTGCTCCTTTGCTGGACTCTGAGCAAGTGTAGGGGAAAGAAGCCTCTATGGAGGCATAAACGCTGGGTCTGTGCACGTGAAGACAGCAAAGAGGCAGAAGGCAGCATGTTGAAGGCAAATTTTAACATCTAGCTTTGGACCTGGCTTAGATTTCAGAAGTGGGTTAAATAAAAACTTACTGGATTGCTTTCAGCACAGCCCTGGCCTGAGCTCAATATGCTTTCCATTAACTGCTTTGGTTGTAAAGATTTTTTTTCCAAACCACCTTAACCATTTTTAAATCAAGACAAAGTATCTTTAGTGAAGTTAACTATAAAATAATGAGCAGTCTCTTTGTTGCTTAAGAAAATGTTTGTTTTGGTTTAGGTTAAAACAGCAAGGACCAGGTTCAAGCTACACTGAAAGAAGACATTCTTAAATGAGAATAGACACCTACACTGGGGTTCATAGGCATAATTAAAAGGATGTGTACTTGGGTACAGCCTCAGGTGCTCCAGGCATCCGTGTTGGATTGGCTGAACAACAGCAGCATAAAATGACACAGCCTGGAACGTGGAGAGGCGTAATGTCTGGTGAGAGGCGTAATACCTGGTAAGAGACTACCGAAAGCAGTGGGTCTCATTTCCTGGGTGAAGATTTGTCTACGTGTTTTTAAAAATTACCTTTCTCTCCAAAATTGTTATGAACACAAAAGCTATGTGAAGCAAAACTGCACTTGGACACCCCTCATGGATTAGAGCCATGTGGCAGACAACAGAGACGCACAAAGGGGCAGCATAGTGCTGTTGAAGTGGTGGTGTCCACTGTCATCATTCAAACAAACAGGGAGTTGTGGAAACACTATCCTTCCTCCTCCCACCCCACCTCCCATGGCTTAGTTATACTGAGCTATATTGTTCTTTGCCTCCCAGACACCTGGACAAGAATTAGTGCTGCCTCATTGCATTTACGTGCTTAGCCAAGCCATCTTAGTATTTTCAAGGTCACCTTCTCCAGCCTCCAGAGGTTGTTGATCCTTTGGTTTGCCTTTAGAGAAGCAGGGGAGAAAAACTTCCAAAACGGAGATAAAGGACAAAACTGAGAACAATAAAATATATGTCATTTTTTACATAATACAAAAGACAGAGGTCAATTAACCTTGGCGGAAATGTACTGCCATTGCTCACACAAAAAAAAACCCCAACAACCTTATATTTGGTGGTGGCAGATTGGTTGGAGTTTTTCACTTTTATCCACAATGCAGGCAAGGACACCTGCTAGAGAGACTTTCTCTTCCCAAAGGCAGTGACTTCATAGTTTTAGCCCGAGTAAGGTACTGCTGTCTCACCCCACTCATTTGCGCAACCACCTCTATCTTCACAGAAATAATGAGCTGCAACTTACCCGCTGGTAAGTGAGAAAACTACTTGAATTTGTTACATTGATCAGAAAATGTTGGGTATTTTTTTTCTCATCTGTTCCTTTCCCCTACCCAAGCCTATGCAGGCAAAACTGCACTCTGTCTCACCAACCAATTGCCCTTCACGGCTGGTGTATCAAATCACAGGGTTAGCCCTGTTATTCTTACTCCTTTCTGCTTTTAGCCTGGTAAACATCCACAAGAGCTGCATGATCTTGAGCCAAAATATAAGAGAACAGGGCTGGTCCTCGAATGGTCGTGCAAATCATTTGCCATGAAGTCTTTAAAACGTTTGACAGTTCTTAACTGGTTGGATGTGAGATGTTTACGACTGTGGTGGGTTGACTCTAGCCGGCAGTCAAGCACCCAGCCAGCCTCTCACTCACTTCCCCTCCAGTGGCACCAAGGGGAGAGAATCTAAAGAGCAAAAGGTGAAAACTCATGGGCCGAGATACAGACAGTTTGCTGAGGGAAACGAAGCTGTGTGCAAGCAAAGCAATGTAGGTAATGCATTGGTTACTGCCCGTCGACCGGCAGATGTCCAGCCACTTACTAGAAAGCAGGGCTTTATCACATGGGGTGGTTACCTGGGAAGAGAAATGCCATAAACACGGATGTTCCCCTCTCCCTCCTTATTTCCCCCAGCTTTATTGCTGAGCATGACATCACATGGTCTGGAATATCCCTTGGGTCCGTTGGGGTCAGCTGTCCCAGCTGTGTCCCCTCCCGACTTCTTGTGCACCCCCAACCTACCCTCTGGTGGGGCAGCGGGAGAAGCAGAAGAGGCCTTGACGGTGGCTCGTCAAGCATCTCCTTGCAATAACAAAAACATCCCTGTGTTATCGACACCGTTTTAGTCACAAATCCAAACCACAGCCCCATATGGGCTTCTATGCAGAAAGTTAACTCCATCCCAGCCAGATCCCATACAACTACCATGTTTATGTTTCCCTTCTGCATTTTTGCTTTCTGTCAGTTCTCATCGTAAATTAGTATCTATCTCAGCTGTTTCGGTCAAGGTCTGTCTGTATCAGATATTTACCTGCAGACAGAGTCACGGTACAAAGAGATGACAGCGGCAGAAAAACAATAAACAAATAGTTAAGAGTCATGGTTTACCCTCTTTTATTTATTTGGCTTATTTTATTTTTAGTGCGTGCTGAGGTGTCAACATTGGGAGCAGCGTTGTGTTAGGTGATATAGAAATGCTTGCTAAGGAAAAGCCTGTGCCTCAATGACATTTTAATCTAAGTAAACAACAGGAGAAAGGTGAACACAGCAAGGCAGCCAGCAGAAACTCCACAGTCTCAGTCCGACGCCTCATCCAGTGAGCCATGCTACTTCTACTTGGAGCTATAAGGGAGCCCCCACCTTTCTCCAAAGACGCCAGTTTTCACACTTCTTTGCCAAAGGTCTTTGGCGTCTGGAGGTGGGATTTGGATGCTATTTCTACATAAGTCACCAGAATGCAGAACTCTGCTTGAGAGGCATTTAAATTTCAGGTGCATCTCTGTGGTAGAAGATAAGACACTATGTTTGAAAGAACATTTGAGGAGTTTTGTTTGTAGCCAGCCTTGCTAGCTCAATTAAGAACTATTTACAGATATTTTCGAGAAGTCCCATGCACGCTATTAGTGGATAAAAAAACCTATCTCTTTCTTCCCATGGAGTGGTAATTCTTTTTTTTCTCCCCTGAAGCAGAAAAAAACCTTTGAGTTTGAGAAAAAGTTGGTTCATAAAAATGAATTGGAAAAAGTAGAGTGTGTTTAGTCTAATCAGTGACAGAAGCACAAAACGCTGGCTGAGTTTCTCTGTGGATGCAGATTTTGACTGCAGATTTACCTGAAAAAAGAAGACCCCAAGCCAGCAAAATGCTGAAAGCCACATTTGGAGCTTTAATCATGTGAATAGTCTTGCCTAAGCCTTGGAGTCCTTATCCTGCACCTCTGGAGATAATTAGAGTTTTATTATGCTGAAGGAAATTGTGAATACTTAAACAACATGATTTAGAGATTGTGCCAGGGACTTGGGAGTTAGATGTATTTCTTCCTCCTGACTCTGTGACCTCGGGCAGCTCCCTACATCTCTTGACTTTGCATCTCTAAAAATGTAACCAGTGGCTCCTTCCTTCCACCTTTGGAGAGAATTTCTAGAGGAAAAATAGTGTGTCAATCTCCGTGGACACTCCGGTCTGAACTTCTGCTATGAAACTACCTGTCATAAAGGCATTGACTACCAGTACCTGTAATGTAGAATTTACTCCATCAATACCTGAGCTGAGACCATCAGTTCCTTTTGTGTAAGATGTCAAAGAGCTGTCAAAGCCACCTACTGCAGAGCAGAACCCTCTGCTGGTTCCCTGGGTCATCCTACCTCTCTGTCCCCTGTCACCCCCCAGGTTTCACTCTCGCTGCTGTATTTCTGGGTTTTATTTAGCAGCTAGACAAGAACTGGAATCGTGCTGCTGGGCAATTTCAAAGTAGAGGAAATAGTACCAAGGGGAGACACAATAACTGTCTGCAGATAAAGAAAAGAATGTTGCACCAGAGGACAGGAAGCAATTATTATCATTAGTCAGCAATGACAGAGAAAGAAGTAATTAAACTTCAGCTGCATCAGGGAAATTTTTAGACAGAATATTAAGAAAATAGCTGGGAAAAAAAAAAAAAAGACCAGGCTGAGCTGCCAAGGAAAGTTGTGCTGTAACTGTGGTATTCAAAGACACGTCTCATGAATGTCATTCTGTAAACAAACTAAAACCACACTAGTCCTATCTCAACCTTCTTGGGATGGGAAAACATTTCTATTCATGCGGGTACCTAAACGTGTTTAAATCCCAATCACATCATCTGAAAAGCCAAGGAATTTAAGTAGAGCTGGAGCTACCAAAGGGCACTCGATTACAAGGGAGTAGATGTGTATGACTACTACGATGAGCCTTCACCTCAAATGGATGCTTGTAAAGCCAGAGAACCTGTTTCAACCCAGGCTGCCATCACACAGGTGAGGCTTTTAAGGTCTCGTGGCAGCCAGGAGGTTACAGTGCAAAGGGAATCGAGCCCTGGTCTGTGACAGCAGAGAAGAGTCTGATCACAGGAGCAATAGGGGACAGTCATTCCTGCCCACTGCTCAGCTTCAGCCTTGCAGGAGGAATTACACCCGAGGGTGACTCCAAGCAGAAAACAAGTTTCTATTTTCTGAATTCTCTCTAGAAGAGCTTCTATCCCCAGGGAAAATGCATGAAAGAGAAGGGCAAGTCCTCCACTCCTCCCTGCCCCTCCAGCCCACTTGAAGACCAATGAAGGCTAGGTCGCAGCTTTTTTTCTGTGCTGAGCTCCCTTCCCGTTTCTGGCACAGAGCAGAACCCAGAAATTACAAGGGACTAGAATTAGTGGTTAGAGAAAAATCAGGAAGAAGTGGGGAGAGAGAGCGTGTATGCCTAATGGCACCGACTTTACTGCCTTCCCGGCTCAATATTTCATTCATTTTGCTAATCCACTGCAAAAATGCCTCACTGGCAGGCAGAATCTTGAAGTAGCCATCTAAATTTACTTGATGGCCCCCAAGGCAAGGGCAAGTCAATTTTCGGTCTTACTGGCTTTACTCCCAGCGGAGAGCCCTGCCATGTCATTACACGGCACAGCAGGAGTACGAGTGGGGAGGTAATCACATTACAGCACCGTTCCATTTAGCCCTAATCCATAAGGATCTCATGAAAACATCCACCGTTATTATGACTCCTGATGTCCTTCAGGCAAAGTCTTTGTGGGGAAAAGAAAAAAAAAACAAAAAATCCTCACCTGTCTAAAGGAGACAGGCACTTTCATTCAAAGGGAAGGGAGGTGAGATGTAAAAGTGACACAATATTATTTAAACATCCTGTTACTAAAATTACAGATCATCTATATAAAACTGAGCTATAGGACCTTAGTCTGTCAGCTAGATCAATGTACCTGCCATGGTCGCAGAGATGCAACGAGCTGAGGAAGCACTTGAGAGACAGAATTTGCTGTAAAGGCTTCCAGCCTCAGTCCATCACGCCTGGTGTCCTTCCTGCAGCACTAAAGAGCTGCTGCGGAAGTCAACGCTGGGGAGGGTGAGGATGGCTCTTCCTCAGCCCGTGGCTGCTCCGGTTCACATCCAGAGCCTTGAGGCAACTTCAGCATACCCACAGCTGCCCGGCGGCTGGTAGCTTGACTACGAATTGTATTGACGATCCAGCTCCGGTGCCTGACTCCTTGACCTCTTGTGGCAGCTGTAGCGTGACGAAATAGTTGTCATCAGTGGCTGCGAATCTGCACAGCCGTTAATTAAAGTGGCCAGCTCCAAGATGGAGCGGGTAGGGACCGGACAGGGTATTTGGAGTATTGCTCCTATTTCCACACCTGCTTTTGATGTTTGGTAAATCAAGCCAGCTTTCTGGCCTCAGTTTCTCTGTAAATGGACAGTCCTGCTCACAAGCAAGGGATCATGAGTACAACATGTCATCGTACCATGAGGCAAGGGAAAACAGTCCTCTCCTGTGGGCTTTTTCTCCCCATTTTCATCCCCAATATTTTGTGAACTGGCTCAAGGAGTATTGGGGAGGCAGGTAGGACTGAGGAATCTCAGTTTGGGATGGTGGTGAACAGACGGAAACAAGCAGGATCCGAAGAAAGGGCACATAGAGCGCATCCATGAAGATGACAGTTTTCCAGAGGTGCAGGACAGGGCGACGAAAGGATGAGACACAGTGGCAGGACTGACAGCATTATATCTTGGTATTCAGCCTGTAAGAGACGATGCCAAGAATGGCTGTATTTCATAGGAGGGCATTGATCCAGGAGATGATGTGTAGTAACGGCGAAGCTGCTGACAGCAGGCCAGGGCATCTGCATTGTGCTGGGACTCGTGATTCTCAGAGTAGGATGCACATGAAAAACCACAGCATGAAAGCTAGGTATACCGCGGAAGATAATGCTGGGGATGCTGAGATACAGCTGTGATGGCTGATGTTAACGACCTAGAGTTGAGAGGAGGGCAGTCAGAGAACTGAGCTTCGCGTGGAGGACGGGGCAACACTCCCATTGTACCATACCCAGAGATCTGGTTGCTTCAAGAGAAGATGTCTCTGGCAGGAAGAAGACAACCAAGGCAGGAAAGACTTCAGTTACTGGGAGGATTTTGAAGAGCTGAAGCCCAGATCAGTCTCAGAAGGGAATGGGGTTGAACTTCCAGAACAGACTGGGGAAAGGCCACCCAAGGCTCCCCTCCTAAACTGCAGGTCTGGTTTCTGCAGTGGACTCAAGAGTGGAGCAGAAAAACAAAATGCAGAGGAGGAGACGTTCCCTTGCAGGAAGGCAGAAAGGAGAAGTCACAAACAGAGGGATCGAGTAGGGTGAAACAAAGCCCAGAAGAGGGAAGAGATGCTTAAAATCATGTGTTTAATCCACCTGCCCACTGAAGGGATGCAGAGGAAGGCCTAAGGTGCCCACCCTACATAACCACGTGGATTTTGTTTGCTTGCTACAGCTGGGTCATGATGAGCCTGACCTGGCCAGAGGACTGAGAAACGGAACATCCACTCTCCTGTGGAAAGATCAGGCATGCAGTCACAGGGAAGAAGCAGAATAAGAACCTGGAGGGATGCAATATAGTTCTGGCAGCTCACTGAGAAGGCGGCGTCTCAGATCGTGCAGGGTTTATGGTTACAAAAAATAGACGTATATAATCAGAGATTTGTGGAGAGAAGGGGCATGGGAAATTTCACTCCTCCTGCTGGATTTTAATGTGGCACTCGATGACTTGTAATGGAAAAAGATCTATTGTTTCTCCACTAGCAATAAAGTAAGGTTAAAACAAACTCAAACATAAATTCTACAAACCCCATATAAACACAGCTGTTCAAAGAACTGACAGGACTAGTTGCTAGCCAAGTACTGCCCCCTAATGTTGTCATCTAAGGGAAATGTCCTTTACAATGCCTTTTATTAATGAAACACCATTTCCCTGTGGGACAACGGACAAAAAAATTATTGTTCTTGAGATCAGGCTAAATTTAACCCAAATGTGACCTTGACATTAGCAGCTGTGGTTTTGGCTTGGTTGCCTACAGAGTCCGTTATTTTCTACATCATCAAATAGACAGAATATGTTTAATAATGCTGTTTAGAAACTTTGCGTTTGGAGGCAAAACCTATTCTGATTAGATGAAGTTGCTTCAAAGACAAGAGCTGAGAATTAGTTCACAACCGTCTTTTCTTCCGAGCAAGTTCAACCTGAATGTACAGTGTCTGGAAGAAATAGATCCTGCTCACAGGGATTAAAAAATTCTGGTGCTACTCAGAGCCGCTGGGAAATAGAAATCCAAAACTGAAAGGTTCTCCCATGGGTTTCTAGTGCTTTCAACCTCTTGGCAACGGGACTCTCCCTTACTCCAAGGCTTTTCATATCAGCCCCATACATAAAATTCACCTTTCATATTAATTTTGAGTGTAAATGGTTTGTATAGCCATCCAGGCACATGCATTCCTGAGCGGGTCCTAGAAATGCAGCATCACTGGAAAGAACTCATAAAGTTAAAGGTTGGCTTTTGCCCTGGTGGAGATTTATATCCCTTTCAGTCTTCTAGTTTAGCATTAAGTGATCAGCTCCTTGCCTCCATGGTGCCTGGTGGCAGTAAATCCAGAGAGGAACCCAGGTGTCCTGAGACCAGTGCAGCGCTTTAAAACACACAGGAAGGTGCATTTCTCATCGCTCCCCACATCACTCATTGCTTTCCAGACTTCTTCAAGCCCTCCTTCGTTTTTCCCCCAATGGCACCAGCCTTAATCTTTTTTCCTGGTGCTACTAGTAACTGTCACCCAGGCTCTCTCTATTCCTCTTGATAGCAAATTCCCCACCTGGCAGAGCATCCCATTGCGATCCATGCAGAGTGTGGTGCTCACAGATAGCTGTGCTTTGCCAGCAAGCTGTAGTGGCAGCTGCCTTGCAAGAAGGCACCGAGCAACAGATCTCGTTTATGGGTCGGGCGCTTATTTTCCCAGTGGCAGCTGTCCCTGACTCACCTTTCCTGAGTCACTCGTCCTGACACTCTCATACCTATCTGACAGCATTGAATCCCCTGCTGTTGCTTTACCAAAGCATTAAAAACCCTTCCACCGTCATTTGCCTGGGACAGAGCAATTTTCTTCGAGGGCTATTTTTCATTCTTCCTCCTCTTTTTGCTGCTTGACAGGGAACCATCTCACGTTGTTCTGCTCCTGAATGTCACCTGTCTGTGGAGCAGCAGTCCCCATTTCCCTCCCTTCAGCATCCACAGAATCCTGTGCTTATTTATTTATTTATTTATTTGTTGCACGGCAAACTACAAATATATCTATTTATCTGCCTAACATGGGCGTCTGATCTGGGAACAGCAAGGAGTTTCAGGGCAGACCCCCATGATATAAGCCTAAAAACAGAAGGAAAGACTGAGGTGATAACCAGGTAGACAGATGTGATAGTTTTTTGTTGAAGTGCTCTGCCTATTACAATTTAAAAGCAAGTGTCCTCATGCAGATGTGACGTGGGTAAGGCTACGTGCTCTAAAAAATTGCAGGAAACAGAAACACAAATAACACTGTCTCCTGTATTGGACAGATTCCCTTTTTATTGTCAACTGCCTGACAGCCAGGCTGCTGCTGCTTACGAAAACCTGTCTGTAACCAAAATCCCCAGGGTAATAAGCTCCCTGTGAAACAGGTTCCTGACTGGGAAGATCTGCACATCTTCAGATTAAATCAATAACAATTAAGAATTCTTTGAAATCTAATTGGAAAAGCGGCTATTTTGATCAGCACCATGATGTTATCTGGAAATTGTCTTTTGTTTATCTACAGCAGAAGGTTTTCTTCTTTGTGGGATTGGTTTGCCAGCTTCAGAAAGATCCTTTGATCTCTCAGATGATACAGTGAACTGAAACATGGGGGCAATCAGAAGGATTATCATGGGATGGCGAAATCATTTGATCTATTTTTAAAAGTATTTTTTATATTAATAACGTTGGGGATTGGTTATCATTAAGAAAGGAAGAGACTGCTCTCCCATCTTTAACACTGTTAGATTTCTCTGAAGATGACTGATTCATGTAGTCAATAATACGTAGCATTTATATAGTGCTTCCTAACTTCAAAGCACTGTACGAATATTTCTCACACCAAACATCTGAGTTATTACTTTCAGGGAGGGAGGAGGCTATTTGATGTCTCTCATATTCCTGTGGATGGTTTTCCATTCAGACCCCTCTTCAGTTGTCTCATTAACTGGGACAGAAAATCCCAGTGAGAGAAGGAGAAAGACTGAAGACCGGGTCAAGAATACAGTGCAACTCTTTCAGGCAGATCCTCGGAAAACTCTCCTAACCATCTTGAGAAGGTCTTTTACAACCTGTATGGACTGTTCTACCAAGGTAACTGAGTTTCTAGTGTTTATTGTAAGGACAGTACCCTTGTTTGAAGATCTCTAGCAATAGCAATGTTCACAAAAAAAACCCAAAACAACACAACAAAAAACCCCCAAAACATAAAAACATAAGCACAGAAGACATACTGTTCTTTGTGTGAGAATATCTCATGTTTAAAACAAAACAAAATCCAAACCCTAGAATGAACCTGAAACTCTAAAAGGTTGGCGAGGCCCTTTTTTGTTCCCTTGAACCTAGTTTTCTTACAGGACACATTCATGCCAACAAATGGCAGATGGTGATGGCAGATAGGTACTAAACCAGCTAAAATGGTATTCCTTGCAGGAGTATCTATCATGCTGATCGGGCTGAACAGTCTGTGCTGGCAGAAATGTCTGGTCTGCACTTGGAAGGAAAGATCAAAACCTTTCTCGAGATCTTTTTGGATGGTATTTCAAGGGGCTCGCTTTCCGCACAAAGGTAGATTTCCTCTCAGGTTGCTGGATGCCACTCACAACAGCAGCGTTGCTGTGTTAGCCATCCGTCTGCCCTGAGAGGGTGGCTCGAAGCAAGCCGTCATTAGGGATGGAAAGGAGGGACCTCGGCTGCGTGGTGCTCCCCTGCTCTAACAGGTGTCCTTCCTCGCACGCGGAGTTGAAAGCAGCTTGCAGCTCTGACAGCTGGGGTCAACAGATGAGCCAGGCAGACCCAACATTTCTACTTCAGCTTGCTGTAGCGTCGCTTTTTTTCCTTTGCAGGAAGATTTCCTGAGAGATTTCTGAGTTTCCAGGTTTGGGGCTTCTGTCTGCCTCGCTGCAGACAGCTGTGACAACGTTTCTTGCAGCACAGAATTTTTTACAGCACGATCTGGCATAGGACCCGTTTTGGAAAGGGCATTAAGGCCTCCATGGATAAGAAAGAGCATTAAGGGTAGCTTACATATACAAGGAGCTCATCAAGGATGACAGTTGCCCTGGCCTCCAGGAGATCCATCCATCTGTGCTGGCATATTAAAGAGGGAGCTTTGAGGGATTAGCAATTTTTCCAACACTAATATTTTTCATCCCAATCCCCCAAAACTTCAAGTGGCATCCTTTGATCTCTAATTAAGGAAATTCATAAGCTATGAACACAGGCCTTACCCTTTCCAGTCATTTTCCTTCTCCAAACACTTTGGCATAAGATGGTAGAGTAGGATTATCTTAGAGGAAGAGCAGGTGGCCTGAGAGTCACAAGTCCTGAGCTCTGAGCAGATCTGTCACTGTTTTGTTGTGTGATCTCAGGCCAGTTAGTGAGAGCCTGGTACTGGGGCGCACTGGCCACCCACATCTCCCACTGACTCCAGAGGAAGCATTATCTGTTGGGTACATTGGAAGCAAAGAACCTCAGCCATCCTGACTTTTTGATGTCTGTATCAAAAAGATGAGATTTCTCTCACCTGCCTGCACAGGGCACAGCACCACGTCACTGATCTTCATATGGCAATGTCAGATGTACACACTGTGCAAGAAACTTCAGTAACTCCGCTGTGTTTCTCATAGTGCTGGTGTAGCACAATGCCTGGGCTTTGAGGAATTGCCCAGATTTTTCTCTATAAACCTCCAGGCATCTCAGCAAGCTGTTCTTTTATATTTGACAGAGCTGGCTTTCTACGGGCAGTCTGGCCGGTAATCCTACACGGCCTTTTTGTAGTGATACTAATTTTCCCCTATTCACTTTGCCTACTGATGAGCCAATTTGAAGTTACCTATCGCTTGTAGGTTCAGCCTCTTGTTCAGTCACTTTGTGCTCTTTTATCTGATTGCTGGAGTGGAAACTGGGCTTTGCTCTTAAGCAGAAACAAAGCCATGACAGCAGCACCAAAACCGGGCATGCATGTCCAAACTTTGAAAAATATGAGTGTTTTGGGCTCTCGAAGAAGAGCAGGCAGACCCTGTGTCTGCAGGGAGTCCAGCCAGATCCAGCATTTTTCAGAGATGCCCCATGTCTTCATCAGTATGCAGATCCATCTGCGCTGCTGAGATATCTGTATGGCACAGACTGGGAGTGGGGGAATACATTTATAAATAGGATCACTTCATCTTCCCCTTTCCTGCTGTCCCCACTCTGCTGTAATCCCCACTGATGGAGGTACTTCACTGCTGAGAGCTGCTAGTTCCACCCTACGTTCATATCTGCTCTAATGTCACCACACACTTTCTTCTTTGCATTGTAAATGAAGTAAAGAAGCGGGAGGTGAGAGGTGGGGATGGGGAAGGAGGGAGAGACTCCAGCGGCTGTTAGAACTTTCAAAATACTTTATATCATTTGATTAACAATGACAGGTACTAGAAATGATGGGAGTCTGACTTTACGGTGCCTGCATGCTATTTCTAATGGGCGTTTTTTTAAAGCCAACAGGTAAATAATAGCATCTTCTTAGAAAGGGTGCACACTGGAAACGTACCCTCCGTAGCACAGCAGCCTGCACCAAAACATCTCGGCACACGGCGTAAAGCTAACTCCTCCTGCTCACTGCACGAGAAGGTTATTCAACGTTGTACGGTCACAGAGAAATTAAACATTGCTCCTACACATGCTTACTCACATGAGAAGCTGTTGAAGCTGTGGTCACACTGAATGCAGCAATCATGTTAGTACATCGCAGTAACAGTTGCTCGGAAGACAAACACAGCAAAAAACCATAAAAGAGGCGGCTGGTCTTGCAATTGGGTTGAAGTTTTTCTCCTGGCATCTTATGGTGATTTTCTGGCAAGGTCAGTAGCGGAGTTCCAGAACCTCAATTTTCTTTTCCTGTGCCCCAACAGATTAAACACCTCTAGTGAAACTGTCCCATGCACACAGTCCTGGCTCCATTGTGGTTTGGCTGCATGGCTTTGTGTTCATTTTCTTCCTTCCCCAAGTTCACACTGCCTGTTGGTAGGTTGATTTACCCTCATTTGTCTGATTGCATATGAGCTTTGCCTTCCGGCAGCAGAGAAAACACCTCAAATTCCCTGGGAGAGACCAACATCCTTCAAAAAGCTTAAAAAGTTACATGTTCTGTCTTGAAAATTTTCTTATTAAGGAAGTAATAGAGGAAGTTCTGGAAATTCCATCATCTGTCACTGAGGATGTAAATATTCAATAACGGACAATGCAGCAGAGATTTGAGTAAAAGAGTCACTTTTTAGCAAAAGGTGAAGAAGATGCTGAACAAATTTACCCTCTAGACAGATGACTGACAGATTTGTCAGAAGCCAAAAGGTCACAGCAAACACTTAGGGCAGTTCTTATATTTCCCCTGGAAAATAGATGCCCGTGGAATTGTCAGGGAGCGCCTCTTGAAACAGTGATTTGAAGAAGTGTCTACACATCAACCATCACAGCCATGAAAGCAAGGGAATAAAACAAATGTTACGTGGGCACAAGTGTGGAGAAACTCCATGGATTGGCAGCACAGTGCTGAGCAAGGTGACGATGATGGTTCAGCAGCAGATCTGTCCCTTGTTCTTGCTGTAATTCAATCGGAGAACCTCCTTCTGAAAGGCTTTGAGAACAGCTTTGTGTAAGATGAGACGTCCTCCATTGGCAGGTAAGTCCATCTTCCAGGACCTTTATGAATGTCTGGTGGAACAACAGATCAGCAGGCCTGATTCTCCAACCACGGCATCCCAAAATGTCCGTGAAGAAACTGTTTCTCCTTACTGACGACACAGCCAAATGGCTGCTAACCTCACCAAGGAGTCTGGGACAGCAAGATGAGCTTGCATGAGACAGAGAGAAACTCCACTCCCAAAGTGATTCCCTCAACACAGAGGGACACGTAGACAATCTGTCCCTCGTAGACAACCTGACTCAAATATATTATTACAGGCCAGCACTTCCTAACCAGCAAGGTACATCTCCTTATTGAGACCAAGCTCAGTGAGACTCTGACCTCAAGATAGGAAGAGCTAAGGGGTCAGCACAGACTTTGGCAAGTTCCAGTGCCTTTGCAACACATCCCAGGATCTAGAGCGCCCAAAGCTGTTCTGCATGGAGTTATCCAGGGGAAATTAGATGTGCTGCCTGGTTTCCAGCCCAGGAAAGAAAGAGACAGCAGGGACAGGAGATGTAATAAAGGAGAACGAAAGGCACACGTGAAGAGACAGTAAGGTGGGAGGCAGAAGAAATCTGGGGGAAGAGGATGGGGTGGGCAAGAGGCAAAAGGAGCGGGCAGCAGTTGCAGGGATGGGAGATAATGGTGAAGATACAATACTGAATGTCTCTGAGGAGAATCAGACAGCAGTGAACAGAGGGAATCCACTGGTTTGTTGTGCTATAGCTCATGAGCTCTCCTTGAGTCCTCCTACGCTTCTCCATCTCTGCAGCTTCTCACATGTCATCCCTGATTATTAGTCTTTCCTTCACCTCGGCTGACAGAAGACATCTCAGCAGCCCAGATGACCACGAGCTAACTGAGAAGATATCTGCAATGCTGAATATCTAGTCACTCTATCAGGAAGGGTGCTGCTGTCTGTGTAGACACAAGGTAGAACCTGGGTATGACCACAGTATATGTGCTGAACATCCCTACAGTGTGTGCCCAGCACAACTAATGCTTCCTGGAGGTGGTAGCTTTCACTCCACACGTGTTTGCAGGGCACTCACTCCATTTGCACAGATTTCTATTATGGAAAACTCAAGAATAATTATGGTAGCCTTCACTCTGCTTGGGTACTCGCACTACAAGGCTGACACTTCCAGGATACAACAGATGGACTGCCTGCACATACAATACACAACCTGTGTACACTCAAACCCTGGTGGGAGAAATGGCAGCCCTATGTGGAGACTATCTTCAAGCACAAAAAGACCTATTGCACTCCTTCCTAATCCTTTGCATTAAAAAAGTGCTTTTCGACATATGAAGCAATAGAAAATCAAGGCTTCAGGTTTTCAGGTATTCAAACTGGGAGCTCTGCTGTGCAGAACTATGACAGTTTTCACAGTTGCAGCTTGGCTGCAGAACAGCAAGTCATTCCACCAGTGCAATTGTTATGCCAGCGGTTTTTCCCATGCATCTTCTCAAGCACTGGACCTCAGTACAAACATACACTGAGACAAGGGCATCCCCCTAGACACTGAGGTGTCTCACCACCATCCCTGTGAAGCAAAGCAGCAAAGGTACGAAGATACAGTTGATTGATAACAGTCCCCAGCTCTAAACAGAACTTTAGGACTTGCTGAAACATTGCTTTAAGTGTACCAGCACATTTTCTGGTTGGTGGCCAGATCTCACAACTTTGTAGTTATCACTGTAAGATAGTCCCTACGGATCAATCACCTTGCTTGGCAATGCCATGTCAGATTGGTATGACAGTAGATTTCATCAGAACCTGGCGTGGGTGCTTTTATAATTTACTTCCCATATGGAAAATCTCATCTATTTTTGCCAAAATTGCATGTGAAAGAACTGGGAAGGGATGAGGAGGAGTAGAAGGGGAGACATGTGATAGCAGTGTCAGTCTGTCCCATTTCTGACATTTGTTAAAAAGGGATTTTCATTTCTCATTCCATGCTTTGTTCTGACCAAAAGGAAAATAATAAGTAAATTAAAAAAAAAAAAAGATTAAAAAAAAAAAGGGTGGCAGAGCATTAAAAAAGTAAAATCTGAATGAAGGTGTTGTGTTCTCAGAAAGTATTTCCTTACTCCCTGAACTTTTCATTCACAGAGATTATCAATAATTTTGTTGGGTTTCATTCTGACTTGGAACAAAATTGGACTTCAAAACCATATTCCTTCCTGGAACAGAGTTCTCGTGGTCCCATCCTGCAGTGCCAAACCAGCGTGGGTTTGGGAGGACGGCACTGCCAAGAGCACAGATGCTGACTCCACAATTACATCTTGGTCTCACCTTCTGAGTCAGAATGTTAATTTTAATACTTACATAACCCCTAAATATTTCACAGTCTGAAGTAAGGGCACGTACGTACAGGTGTGACTTTTCTGTTCTGCCAAAACCAGGTAAGATAGAGGGTGTCAGCAGTACGGATAACTCGAACGCCCCGTGCCTGCCGCTAGCTCTCCCCACTGCCGCCTTGGTGAGCCTGGGGTAAGCAAGGAAGGAAACCAGGGGCAAATAAAGCGACAGGAAAGTGAATAAGGCAGAGTTTAAGGCACAAGTAATGGGAGAAGCAAGCAGGCAGCCAAGAGGTATACCCTTGACTGATGAACAACAGGATGTGTGATGTCCGTTCACGTGGAACAAAAGGCAAACATCAGGCTTTACCCGTGTTCTTGCTGCGTGAAAAACACCACTAATTACACACAGCAGAGGTGAAGTTGGACGTCAAACACAAGCCCTCAGTCTTCTCGTTTACAACCACAATCTGACAACAGACAGAAGGGGATAAAAAATGCAAAACATTGCGGTTGCAATATAAAGCCTTGCTAGAGGGATCCTAAATAGCAGAAGGGACAACAAGCACTTAGCAGTTTTCGTGTCCTCTTGAGTGTTTGGGAAGGAATCGCCAGAGGGAGAAACTATAAACCTGTGAATTACTGTGTGTTGACCTAGAGTAACCCCAGGACCCCCTCGTTTGGTGTGGGTTTTTTGGTTGGTTGGTCGGTTTCTTTGGCAGGGGGTATTGTTTGAAGTCAAACCCTGAGTAAAAACAGGTATAAGCAAAACAAGACATTCCAGCTGAGAACTGGCTAGGAGAGGCTCTCCAGAAAAACGACGGGCTGCAACACTGCGAGTCTTTCCGAGCCCTTCTCGACTGATCAGCAGCAGTCAGCTGCCCATGGTGACACTCACAACCCAATAGTGCACGGACTAGAATAACTAACAGGCCAAACTGGGCGTAGAAGGGATCTTGGTTCAGCTTTTCACTTGCCCGCTTACAGCACTGGACTGGGAGGTACCTTTAAACGTCGTTTCCAGCTGGCGTCATTACTGTCATGGTGATTCTGGACAGTCCTCTGTTTCTCTGGTTTTGCTCAGAAACGTTCTCTGAGGATCTGCTTCACTGATGAATCTAAGTTCTAGGTGGGGGGAAAAAAAAAAAAGAAAGCATTTCCGATGAATTTTCATTTCTGAATGGAAAGCCAGAAATAATTCTCAACCAGCTGTAATCGGAGCACAAGTATAAATCGCACATGATTCACGGCACCAGCATCCAGTGGGAGTTCCTCGGGAAGGGTTGCTTCCCCAGGGCCCTGGTTTCAATGTGACACTGATGTGTTTGTCTTCTCTTCCGTTTCTGTAGAGCATGAGTAAGATTCCAGTCCCAAGACTACTAAACCAAATTGTTTAGAAAGTTTCCCTTCGTCCCCATAGGGGTTAATTTATTCTGACCTGGGGTAGGTACGATACCTTTCCCTGTTTTGACTAATACATGAAAATAATAATAAAGCTTCCACTTCTGTTTCTCTTCCCCCATAAATCCGCTACATGCTTTGAGCTGTTATGGACTGGAGAAATCTCTGCTAATGCAGGCCCAGGAACGTCCTTGCATCAGTACGGTTACCCAGAGATTTCTTCCCGGTTCCCTCCACGTTGCACTGTGTGTCTGGGGTATTGTTCTACTTTCTCGGTTACCAATGACTAATTTAAATTGTCCCAATTTTCAACTCCCTTCTGGTAGCCTCCCCCACCAATCCCAGAGGAATTGCCCGAGACACTTCCCCTCCCTCCTTTCTCTCACTCTGTCTCCCCACTCAATATCTAATAATTTATGTAAATGAATTCATCAGTATCAAAATAATGTTGGAGGGGGAAGGAGCGTTTGACTGATTATGAAAATATGTGAACAGCTCTGGGAAAATACTGTTTTCCTTTACATCTTTATACGCTGCAGTGGACCTCCTTAAAACTGCCTTAATCAAGACTCTGCTCACATTACCCAGTGATACTTAAGCAATCTTAAGATAATAATTTCCAGGTGAACTACATTTTCCAGGCAGTAACCATAAGTCACTGCTTGCAGTTCAAGCACAGCAGAGCACCTTTAATCCGAAACCCTACAGCTATCTTCACTTATAAGAGCTGCTCCTTTAAATGGGCACATTCCTTAAAACGACATCTTCCACCAGCGTCTTACGTGGCTTGTGTAGTAGCATGAAAACAAAGATCATTTGCTGATCAATCTTTGGCAACTGCCGACTCCAAAGCCATGTAATTGTCAGAAAAAGATTTTGCTGAGGGACCTGGGAGGCCACAATCCCTTTCACCCACTGGCATCGCTGTTGTAACTGAGAATTTGTTCGTTCAATTACACAAAGGTTGATCTATTCCACTGTCTCCTATGGTAGCTTTACGTCATTCTGTGTTCAAACTGTATGCTGCAGAGATTATCGGACTTGACGAATGCAGGCAAGAAAGTTATTTCATTATCTTAAAGCCTTCAAATCACACACGCACAATAAATATTGGCAAGGAGGCGAAACGAAGACTTCGCTGCATCTCACAGCAAGACTTACAAATGGCAGAAGGGAGTGTGTAGAGGAGGTGAGACAAGCATAGCCGAAAACCCTGTGTCTTACTGGTGCACTGAGGGGGACCGATACCTGCTAAACCCCTTAAGAACCACGCCCCACGTATAAGGCGTTGTCTCCTTAGAGCCATCTCCTCAATCCTCATGGTGATGGGGGGGATCTTGTTCGTTTCTGAACTCAGCAATACTAAGGGACCAGTAAGTAATTGTGTAACGCCCCTTTGCTCATAATTTGGTATTGTTTTGCTCTTGGTGCTGGAAAATAAAAATAGGATCATAAGATAATTCAGCCCAGAAAAGACCTTAGGAGCTCTGTAACTCATCTTCCTACTCAAAGCGGAGTCAGCTGTGGGCTCAGAGGAGGCTGCTCGGGGCTTTTATGAGTCAAGCCTTAAAAGCCTCCAAGGACAGAGTGCACATCTCTGGACAACCTCTGCTTCCAAAAACTCACCTAATCTTGCATCTGACCTAGCTGAAGAAATTAAGTTGGTTTTTTTTTTTTCCAGACACTAGAAGCTACAAAAATACTATGTATTTGTCAAGTAATATTTTCTAGTTGAGGAACTTTAACCAAGTTGCAGTCCACAAACTGGCATTGTATCCCAGTATTGGGTTTCCAACAGCTGTGCTAGTACATACCCTGGACAACCCACCATCCCTGATGTGTACGAGGTTCTGTCTCAGAGGTTCTGTCTCAGAGGTCCTGCCATGCTGCTGCAGCCACAGCTGGCTCAGTTTTACCCCATATTTCACAGTCAGGAAAAGAGATGCATAGAGAAGTTTGGGATTTGCATGGAGCCAGTGTAAAGCCACTAAAAAAGACGGGAATTTCCATTTGCTGCCCTCAGTGCCATTCTCTACATTTTCTCTCTGGCTGTCAGTCCTAGTCTGTTCCTAACAGAGTGGACATATGCCATACGGGATCCATGGGTAACCCCTTAGGTACCACTTGCTTTGATTGCCTCACCTTTTCTATTGTAGCTACTGAAATTTACAGCTAATTCATAGGTCTTGTTCCTAAGTCCTAGCTGCTCTGAAACTGCTCCTACAAGCCCATCATTCACTGCTCTTCAAAGCTTTTCTTCAGCGTGTTGAAAGCTGGTATGAACCAGACCAACTCCAAGAAGCTGCCAGGGGCAGCATCAGGGTTTGCATTTTTATGTGCAGTTCTGAAATCTGGCAATTAAGATGCCAATAGACAAAGTGCTGCCTCTGGCAGCCCCCTCTTCCCTTCACAGCAAGACATCTGAGCTGCTCATCCATTAGGCTTCCTCATCACTACAGCTATCAGCATTACATTTTATGGAAACTCATCGCCAACTTTACTTTCCTTAAAATTCTGCCCTGTAGACCTGAAGCTGTTTGAAAAGTAGGTATTGATGAGTAGAACGAGGGTAAAGTAGGGCAGAGGGGGGATGGAGGAAGGGAGCAGTGAACTGGCAGTGATAACCTCATCAGCTTTTCAAGATAAGTCTTCTCCACTCATCACTCGGGGTCCCTAATCACAGAGGGGCGAAGAACTGCAGAATTTATTCACCAGAAATAACCCTTCCTCTGCAGCTATCACAGGACTACTACCCGTGTCCGTGTAACGCAGCTCTGTGTTAAGGGAATACTTCTTGCCTGTGAGGAATTTCAATAATAAAATTTATGTCAGGTTGATGCAAAATAAAGAGGTAGCTATTCTCACTGAAAGCAGATTTCCCTCTGTCCCCCAAAATAGGTGGCTTTGGGGTGATTCACAAACTCCTTTTTAGCCAGAAAATCAAGGGGTGTTTTTCAACATCTTTATTATGTGTTATAAATTTTTATAATTTACTTCTTTTTTTTTTCAAAAAATATTTCTGTTTGGAAATTTCGTTTCCAAAAATGAGAGGAAATTGTGCCCTGATATCATTGGCACTTTATGAGTTTTCTCTAAGATGGAATTCTCATTAGCTCATCTCATTTCTATAAATAATTTATTTTATCTTAATGGAATCATATATTTCAAAGGAACATGATTCTACCCGTGTCTTCTGATTTTCACTGTACCAATTACAAAGGTGTTTGATTTAGGCTATTCTACGAAGAACTTTGTGGGGGTTTACTGTAACATTTTCATGGACCACTTACTGCCAGAAGCAGGTAACTACGATGAGAAATGTCTTACTGACCACATTTGCCAATCCAGCCTCCCTGTTGTATTATTTGCATAAGAAAGGGGATACGAGCTGCTTTGATTTTTGTAACAGGTATCCAAACTTTGCCCAAAGTAGGAAGTCTTAATTCGTGTGAAACGTTAGGGCCTTATTTCCCGTACAGAGATATGCACAGCACTGGCCATGCGGCTGTCGCCAGCGCCGATGGGGGCTCTGTGAATCACAAGGGCCCCCACAGTGAGCCGAGAACAACCTTCCCCTGAGCTGCCTCTTTGAAGTGCTGCTCAAGTGCAGCCTTCACAGGCCACAAGTGAGCTGGCATGTTGTGCAAGAGGGCTCAGAATAGGAGCAAAGGAAGAACTTTGACCCTGACTGATATTGCATATAACTAGATAAAGTTCCAAAAACGCACGATTTGGGAGAAGGAGAGGGAAGCCAGAAACCTGCAATTAAGAAAAGCGCAGGTATTTGCTTAATACGTGATTAGCCGTGTGAAACCACACGTGAAAGAGCTTCTCTTGTTTGGCCGAGCTCTAGTCCCGAATCTGTTTGTTATGACATTTACTGTTAAATCACTGCCGGGTTATCTTCATTATTTAAAGAAAAGTTAAAATCCACTTGCTTTATCTCGGGGTAATTAGTTTGAGGGCTGTGAGATCGAATGCAGTATATTTGTCTCATAAACCTAGTGTCCTCTTCCCAATTTTCTCTTCTGTATGTTGAAGCTGTTACCGTTCCCAGCCAAAAATTACTTGCTCTCCACTGTTAGATCCTCTTCAACCAAAACTAGCTAAAATAACTCTAATCACCTATTTTTACTGCTTGAGTTAGGGAGTGTTCACAGGACTCCCTTAGCTGGCAGAGCTGAAGGGCTTGAAGAAAGGGAAAAGGGTTACAAATTCAGAGGTCAAAACAGCAGCTGAACATGATAACGTCATCAACTGGTGGAGGTGTTTGCACACTGACCACCTGCCTATGGCCTAAAATGACTGGTTTAGTTTTTTGTTGGGGTTTCGTTTTGTTTTGTTACACTGCAGGATCACTCCTTATTGTTGATACAACCGAGAAAGAAACTTAAGAAAGAAAACTAAAAGTCCCATGTTTCTTCATTCTCTACTGGGTTTCTGGAAGAAACAGTTCATGGCAAACAAGGCAGACAAACCTGGAACCTCTGCAGCATTCTGCCTCCTATTTAAGAATATTCGTGATTCTACATGTAAAAAGGAATCCAACAACTGGCCTTGGTAGGTTACATAAAATAAACTTCTCACAATTCAGTGTCTAAAACGAATCCTTTCATCCACATTTAGGTTCCTGTAATGAACTTGTCTGAAATGTTATCTGCAGGCGCTCAGACAAACTGGAAAATTGATAAAGTATATAGTCATTCTTATTTAAGGCACCTGAATTTTAATTTTTTGGCCGTAATGACTTCTCCTTAGTGTTAGTGAAGACCTTCTTATGTTGAAGGGCTCTTCTGATGCTTCTATGGAAATGCGAAATCATACCTCACTGTAAATGATGAACATTACGCTTCAAGCACCAGAAGAAGTCCAGAGTAGCACAAAGGAAATTCCAGCACTTTTTTCCTACTCCACGATAGGCATCTGTAGTCAATCTTTTTCTGCAATATTTGGAGGAACCTCTCTCCACCCATTAACTCTATATGGGGCTGGATGCCACTTATGTATACGTCAGAGAGAGACTTGCTGAACATCATGGTATTGGGGGTGGGAGGCACAAGCTTTGTTTATATACTGGTTCTGGCTGAACAAAAAGGAAAAAAAGTGCATCCCAATAGTTAAGGTTAATAAATTTAACCCTTTGTTCTCTGCTTATGGGATTACAGGTAGAGGAAAAACATTTTCTTAGAAACCGAAGCTTTTCAACAAGCTCCGATTAGTTCAGATGAAGAAGCAAGAGGTTCTCACCTGTCCAAGCCAGTAATGGTCCAAATGCTCTGGCCTCCTTTCCCAGATGCCTCCATCTCCCTCTTCCCAAAGTTACTGGATTGTCTTCCTTAAATTGAGGAGTAACTGGGGGCTTCCAACATTGTCTAGGAAGTGGAAGACAAAAGGAGAAACAGGAGCGTAAAGCAGGAATCAAGGAGTAAAGGTGTGCTGGTGTCTTTTATCAGACCTTTGCTAAGGGTTTCTTCTTCCATTTCTATTACAGAGGCAGCATCCTGACTAGCCCCATCAGGTGATGAAGGATGAATTAAAATGGATTTGGTTACTAATTTTCTGTGGAATGATGCACAGGATTTGTTAAGAGGGTGGATTTCGGGGTAGGAAGGGCCAGGTGAAATCTCAGAGGATGCACTCCCAAGTGGTGCCCATTGTCTCTTTCCCCAGGGTCAAGCCACAGCGCTAGCACCCACAGGACTGGCATGTCACAAGCTTTTGTCTCTGGAACAGAATTTCCCCAAGTGGCTTATAATAGGCTCAGTCTGTTCTGTAGAGGATGTACTCAGAGCCTGCTCTGATACATTTACTATAAACAAAAGCCAAAGAATGTTAAATTCTGTCTCTAACAAAATGCTATTCTGGCTATTCAGATAGAACAGGTTTGGCTGGGGGTTTTTTATATGCAGAACTGCCTTTGCTGTAGGAAATCTCACGTATTAAGGAAAGATCAATACCACAGCTAATGGCCTAAGGTATCAAAAAACCTCACTGGAGGAAATGAGAATGTTGTCTGGAAACCAGATGATGATAATCCTCAGGATAAATGGATTTAGAGATTTCCGAACCCGTTCTAGTAAACAGAGGGCAGACTTAGGCAGTTATTTCAACAAGTCCCTTTACAAAAGAGAAAGAGATTGCCATTTTCCTGTTTGGTTTTAGTCTAGACATTGATGAGTCTCAGCGAATATTTATTAACCTCTTAAATGCAGAACAGACCTTTTAATAAAGTACCCTCCTCGTCTTTACAGAGAAATCTTACACTGGATGTTTTGTCTTGCAGTTGCAGTCCTTGCACATGCTGTTGACAAGGGTTGGCAGAGAGCCATCCATGTCCCTGGGGTCAAGCAAAGGCAGGTGTAAAACCTGTAAAGGACTCAAGGCAGAGTTCAGACAAGTATCACAAAGCAGACACCTTTTGATTCTTCTCTCAGTTTCATGGCTGTGAACCAGAAGGCATCCGGAGAAGAGCAGTGTTCAGCATGGCCAGTAAGACCATACAAAGAGCCCTAGTGCTTAAGGTCAAAGGTCCAGCTAGCCCAGCTAGCCCTGTTCATCTCCTCTTACCACCCTGCAAACACTTCTTTTCCAAGCTGGTGATTGATAACCAAGGTCATCTCTTCTCCTGCGGAAGCTACTTCATGATTTAGTTCATACATGTTAGATGTTCTACTTGTACTGCTTCCTCCGTGAGGATGAAAGAACAAATACAGCATCCAAGACTTGGGAGCTTGTGCTATATTTTCAGGTGCTTAGAAATATGCTCTGTGTTGCTCCCTGTTCTTCTCCATATCTTTTTGACTGTTGCAGAGAAGTGAGCTTATATGTTTCATTTTCTCCCTGTTTAGATAGAAGCATATGATCTAGTTCACAGGACTTTAATGGACTGTGGTGTGTCAGCTAAACTCCCATAACTGACTGTGTGCAGATCCAGACCAAGAGAAAGGTGAAACACCTAAGTCTAAACCACCGTAAGTGTGAAAGCAGTGTTTACCTTGCAGTCAGAGCAGAGTCACCTATGCCCGTTCAGCTGACTTGCACTAACACGCCGAGTCGTTGCAACACAACCTCATTTGAGGGGGTCCATTTGACAAATTGAAAGTCTGGTTTTGACTTACCTCTCACTGTGGTGCGCCTTTAACTCATTTCTGTTTCAGATAGACAGAAATCCCTACCAGGATTCCAGCTCTGAACTGAACATCTCATGGTTCACCCAGCTCCAAGCTCTGACTCCCTCCTAGCCAGCAACTTTCACCAGGTCTTCCTAGGTATGCGCAAGGAGCAACCTGCAGATATAAGATTTATTTCTGGAAGTGCACCCTGACCTGTGTGCACCATTCTTTCTTCTCCTATCACATGGCCAAAACATTGACATCCAGGAAAAATTGCAGTTAGGAGGAATCCACTTCTCTCAGCCTGTCCTGCAATGTCCATTGCCCCAGCTGCTGCCCCACACAGTACCCCTCTGTTAGACTCACCCCAGTATGTCAATGCCTTTTTTGTGCCTGTGCCAGTGCCCATACTGGACTCCCAATACTGTCTCACAAGTGCCACAGAGAAGAGAATAACCTCTCTCCTTGACCTACTGGCTATGTTCCCGCTTTCTGTGCAGCTGGCTTTTGCCTCAAGGACATGTGGCAGATTCACATTGAGCTCATCATCCCCCAGACCTGCAGTTGTTTCCTGCATATCCTATTCTGTACGGATAGCTCTGGAAGGAGCAGCATCTTCCTGACAACTCCACCCCCTCATCCTGTAATTCCCTGAATCTCGGGCAGGGAGCCTGGAAGGATGTGTCCAGCTGCTGTCTGCCCATGCCTATCCAAAAAACGGCACACCAAATAGTACACGTTAAGGATGTGCTGGGTTCTCTGCATGCCACAGGCACTCTACAGTGTGTACATATACCCACCTGGCCATGAAGCATAGGAGGAGACATTCCCCCCACCCCAACCCACCCCACGCCCCCTTCACTTCTAGAAGAGGACGCCTGGCCAACTCAGCAAGAAATGGGCGTTGATGAACCTGAGCATGTCTTTCAGGAAAACATGCGGCCTTGGGTTGGTGTCTGGTGAAGACTGAAGAATTCACCACTCGTAGGACCATATACACTTCATCTGAAGTCTGATACATGAAACTTGGATGGTTTTGGTTCCATGTCATCTTCACAACACTTTGTGTTTGTTTGTTTGTTTTTAAAGAAGTGATAAATTTAAAGGGAAAAGGAGGCCTATTGGATAACAACAGTTTTCCTCTGATTATGGCTCCACAAAAGCCCTCTAAGATTGACCAACACAGTTGGATGGAAAAAAAAAAAAAAAAAAGAAAATTCACTGCAAAGTTGGGTTCTCAGACCTTTTTTTTTTCATTAAATCTTTTATGGCTTTTTTTTTCTGTCATCACTTTCAAATGAATTTTCATTTTTTAGCGTGACAGAATGCTAAGAAAATTTCCCTGCACCTTTTTCCGACCATTCTAAATACTTATCACTCAAAAACACGTTCATTTTAAGGAATGTTTGCCAGTCTTGATTAAGGGGAGAGAGGGCAAATAATCTTGGAATAGTCCTTCTAAATTTATCCTTACAATATTTCTTTTTTTATTCATTTTCTTTGAAGGAGTTGAGCCTCAGTACAATTGATTTCCCAGCTCCCTCGAGTGGGTTCCAATGTTGCTGACAACAGAAAAATTGAATGATTTGTTGACTGTGTCCACAGATGCAGCAATGCTCACTCCGTGTAGAAGTTTCACAATATCTTGCAACTTAAAGCTGGTATTTTCTGCTCCCTGCTCGTGAACTGGAAGGCTGGATAGACAAGTATCAAAAAAGGGCTGTGTCTGTGGGAATTAGGGGACACAGAGCTAGGAAAGAGGAAGTGAGGCAATGTGTTGCAGAGTTCTCAGCTCAAGGTACACCCTTGTATTTAGTTGCTAGACATGGTTCACACTGCCGTTTTCCACGTAGCACATCCTGATGCCGACACGGTTACTGGGGCAGTAATAACCCATCCCTCTCTGTCCCATAGGAGCTTGTTTTCATCAGCCACCTTTTCTCTCAAACAGTTAATGTGATAATGTTAAACTCTGAGCAATTACACCTTGCCCTATTTAGCTTCCCATCTGTTTCTCTACTTGAGAGTTGCAGAACGGCCTTTGTGTATGAAAGCTCACCTGCCTTTCTCCAGAGGTCTCTGTGGGCCTAAAAAATGGTATTGCTTCTCTACCCTAACTTTGCCTTTTGTACGCCCTTAAAAGTTTGTAGTTGTAAGAATACTATCACTACAACGTGTTATTACGGGTCTTGTATTTCTGTCTGAGCTGTAAAGTCAAGGACCTCATAGTCGT
This sequence comes from Bucorvus abyssinicus, assembly GCA_009769605.1. Classification (NCBI taxonomy): domain Eukaryota; kingdom Metazoa; phylum Chordata; class Aves; order Bucerotiformes; family Bucorvidae; genus Bucorvus; species Bucorvus abyssinicus. The sequence continues at coordinate 30,373,741 of CM020033.1, forward strand.
TAAAAATGCCCCAACACTTCCCACTAAAATAGGACTGTTAGTCCAGATTACCCAGCCCAGTGAGCACAATCTTTACATGATGTTTCAGCTGAACTGTAGCTCCCTTTACCTTCTGTTGTAACTGTGGGTTGTTAAACAGCTGCCATGATTCCCCCGGCTCCCCCAAGAGATGGAGCTGCAAATGAATTATAGATATAATACAAACAGTCTTACACATGCATTACCCAAAGCCTCTTACGTGGGTCAGAGTCATACAGTTATTGTCCTGTCAGATCTTTGGAATAAAAATCTATGGACTTTGTGAGATGATCCCGGTGTATCGATTGCTATAAAGGAGACTGAGAATTTTTGACGTGAGATAAAAAGATATTAGACATCTCTGATTAATGATCAGCTAAACTTGAGCATTGCTGAGAGAGACTTTAATTGATTCTATCAGTACGCCTCGCTGTGTGTGTATATTTATGCACCAGATGTGCATAGGCAGAGTGTTATGATGAACAGATTGTACATATGTGTATGTTCGTATATATCTCTGTGATGAACGTGTTGCATGGCTATAAGAACCCCCCAATGCTGAGGGGTGTGGCTGCTGGGTCTGGGGGCCAGCTCAGGACCAGCCCACAGCCCTGCCTGACCATCTCGGGCTGTGTCTCACTCTGGATCCCCTCACTGTGCCTGATCCTGATCACCCACCCACAAGCTAATATCCCAGCCTGGACTTGGCCTGTTCTCATCTCTGTGGAGGTGTTGATGCTCAGGGCTGGTTTTTTCCTCCAGGTGCTCCCAAAGCCTGCCTCGCTTATAGCTGGAGGATGGTGGTGGATGGCCTCTGGCTGTGGAGACCCTGCCCTGCTGCCCTGGGAGAGTTCCCATGGTCCCTAGCCCCAAAAAGCAGCCAACACACTCTGGACCTTGACGCAGGAACTGTCAGAAAAATAGCAGAAATATAAAATGGGTAGGAAAAAGAGAGAGAAGAGAAGAGAAGAGAAGAGAAAGAGAAGAGAAGAGAAGAGAAGAGAAGAGAAGAAGAGAAGAGAAGAGAAGAGAAGAGAGAGGAAGAGAAGAGAAGAGAAGAGAAGAGAAGAGAAGGAGAAAGAGAAGAGAAGAGAAGAGAAGAGAAGAGGAAGAAGAGAGAGAAGAGCAGAAGAGAAGAGAAGAGAAGAGAAGAGAGAGAAGAGAAGAGAAGAGAAGATTCTAAGTTCTCACATAGAAGGAAAAAAGAGAGGAAGAGAGAAAGAAAGGGAAGAGAGAGGAAGAAAGGAGGAACGGGGAAGAATGAAAAGAGAGAAAAAAAGGAGAGAAAAAAAGGAGAGAAGGAGTGAAAGAGGGAAAGAACTGCAGAAATGGGCTGTGTGAATATCTTCTTGTAACTACACTTAAGGGTAGACTCCTCCAAAAGAAGAAACAAGATGACAGGACTGAAGCTTGGACTCTGTCCAGAAGCTGAATCAACTTTGTCAGTCCTGTTTTGACCTTTCCATTTTTCAAGGGTAATTAAACACCCCAGCTTCAGTTTGGATCTCGCTTCAACTACTGATTCACCTCTGCTGACAAGGTAAAGAGCTACACAGGAGAGGTCCAAACAAGCTGCCCAAAAAGCCATGTCCATATTGGTCTTATTTTATGTGAATATAATACCACCAAGTAATTAGCAATAAAAATACTGTGCAAGAACTGTGTATGCCATTAGGATTGAGTAATTTGTTCTTTAACCCATCTAGCAGCTACTGTAAGATGCACTAAGTGACTGAAACCCATATATCTCATTATAATAAATATTTTATAGATGACATCTCAGCCCCAAATCACCTTCCATGACATTGTTTTTAAAGCTACTGACAGGTGACAGGGTGACTTCAGTGACTGGTAATTGGAAAGGAAATCTTCCATTGCCATGTTAAAATAACCCATATCAATAATAACCAAGTGTTTTCAGTTGATCGGTGTCAAATAGCAACAGTGCAATAAACTGGTGACCCTGCTTCAACTCCTGTAGGTCAGAGGATGAAAGACCACTTCTTCCTCACTTTGGGAGCCTACTCGCCATTTTTCACCCTCAGGCTGATACCTGCTTGTGAGGAAACTCTCACAGTGGACATCCTGCTACATTTGTTCCATGGAGAGGCAGAAGACTGCTATTTAAGGCTGCAAGCTGGCATTTTCCTAAGTGCTGAAATTCACACCTCACATGTCTGGCTCGATATCTGCTGCATAAGGTGAGCAAAGGTAACCACGCTGCTGATATTTGCAGTAGTCCTTCATCTCGCTCCTTTCGGGACTGTTCCCATGGACATAAGTATCCTTCATCTCCGGCGTCTCAAGCCAGATCCTTATCCATTCTTATGTGGCTGTGAGTGACAAAGCATCAAAGCTTCCTAACTGTGAAATTCATTAGACAGGAAAGCAGAGTCCTCTGGGGGAAGCGTTGGAACAAAGCTCCATCAGAGGAGGTTTTAGAGCTAAAGGGGATAAAATGTTGTGGGGGCAGATAGAGTGTTAAATTACACTCCTGCAGTGACAGGAGTTGGGTGGCTACTTAAACCAAAATAGGGCAGGGAGTGGGAAAAGCCTTCCCAGCTCATCAAGTGGGATCCTCTGCCATCGTGCTACATGAATTTTTTCATTAACTAGTTGTATGGTCTATCTTTAAATCATTCAGGATTCTCTCTAGCCGCCCAAGGAAAGGGCTGTCTGAGTGATTAAAGCATCTGGGTCATTCATTCGCGTACCTCTGCAGGCATGAGTAGAAGGCCATGCTTGATCCTCTTATAAATGGGTCACAACTATTCAGTCAAGAAACTCAAAGGCTACATGAAGCGATGCTGGCCAAGTCATCTGTGCAATTTTAACACACCTGATGCAATTGTTCTTGTGGGCTCCTAGGAAAAGGTGAGGATGTTTTCAAGTAATAGATCTGTCCACACAATTATAGTTCATCACTACCACAAAGCCAACCCAAGACCAGAAGATTATCCCAGAGTCCCACTATCCTCATGGCTAAAAACTTTCTTCTACTTTTCAATTAAATTGATTCATTCTTAATATTCTTTTGCTCTCTGGACAAAATTTTTCTTTAGCTGAAACCACTCTTGCTCTTCACTGGTGTGGAGCCCAGTGCCCTTTGATAGACCGCAGTCACGTTCTGTCACCCTTAATTGTGTTAAAATTAACAAGCCAAGATGTCTTTGTGTAAGACAAGCGCTTCCATTTCCCAGATCACTGTTAGGGAGAAAGTAATGAACAGGGAATGATTGTTCATTGTCTTCTTAAAACCAGAATTAGTGGCATTAGAGGAAATAACATTTCCTAAATATCATTTTCTAAGGAAGCAAAAGGTGATGGTTTTCTCACACCTTGTGACTGCAGAAGTCCCTGCTGCCACAGAGACGCTGAAAGTTCACATTGGGTCAGAAAGCCAATTGCAAGCAAAGTAGAGCGAAAGAAGGTATGGGAGGAAATCCAGTAGAGGAAAAAGTCTGGAGGTAATAAATGCAAAGATAACGTCCTCCTGCTCAGGAAGCCCTTAAATTGAAATTTGCTGAAGATTGACTATGTCTTGGTGAACTGTTACACATGCTTATGCTATCTCACACTCTTTGTCAAGCTTTTACTGTCGGTCACAATCAGAGACAGGCTATTGCACTGCAAATGCCTTTCATCTGATTCTTTATGGCTTTCTTATCATAACTAGTAGTTTTTCACTGAATCTTACCCACTGGAGTGTGTGATTCTTGCAGAAGCATACTAGCATGGCAGTCAGTATTCCAGATGAGTTTTCACAGAGCCTACTACAGGGCTATTAAATTCTTCACTCTTCTACAATGAAAATTTTTTCCCTGATACAATAAGTCTTATGATTCGACTCGTAGTTTTCCTGTGATTAGTCGCTATGTCTATGTCTTTCTCGTGCCACGTCGTGTCCCCAGCCATTGCAGAACTCCTTATGGGCCCAAAGCATGTGAATTTGCATTTTGAACTGCTGAATTTTATCCTACTGCTGCTTCTCCAGCGCATAGGACCATTCCAGTTTCCCTGTATGTTATTCCAGCCTTCTCTGAACTGATCATACCTGCCACTTCTTGTGATCAGTGGACGTTGGTTAATTTGTGTGATGCTCTGGCAGTATCCTCATGAGAGCTACTGCGGTGATGGCACGTCACCGTTATTCACGCACCCTGCCACCCTGCTCAGACTCAACACGGGCAACAAACAAAACTGTATTTCATTGGAAAATTATAACTAGTCAAAAGCAAAAGTCTGTGATGGCAACAATCAGGTTTCCTTGAAGAATATACAGGAGAAATTGTTCTGACTGGGGAGTCCCAGTCCTTCTCCTGAAGGTAAAGCTGGTAGTTTTAACCTAGGGTTCCTATTTCAGAGGGAAATCCTATTTTTGCCCAGGTATGTTTGCACATCGTTTATTTTGTCTTAGTGAAGGTCAATTGTTGGATCCTCAGATTTCCATAGAACACAAATCCATTTCACACCTGATTTTACTACTTCCTAAACAAGTTGAAGCAGGATTTTTCATTACTGTACATATAAATATGCCTTATAAAACGCAAGGCAACTGTGGCTTATCTTACAGCATCTGTATTATTTTTAAAGCACCTCTACCCAACCTCCCAGCTGATTTCCATTCTCCTATGTTTGAATCTATAACCCTAATAAATTTCCAACTTTCCCCATATTTTCCCATTGTGTCCTTCAAAACTATCATTAACCACATGCCTGAATTACTTTTTTGTTCAAAAGATCATCAGAAAATGACAAGTTAAGCCTAATCAGTCACCCTTTGTTCCCTCGAAGGCCTCTGGCTGCAGTTAAGTAAATCCCCTAGTCACACTCTAGGTAGCCCAACAAGCTGGGGAAAAAAAATTAAAAAACTTTTTATAGCTATAATGATAAAAAAAATCTGCTCTAATGCTACTCTAATTGACTTTGGAGTCTAACACAACCCTTGGACTGACCTCTTTCTGGGCAAACATAATGAGAGCGATTATTAAACTACCAGCCCAGGCTTAACTCCACAGCCAGATTTCCAGCTGAACATTAAATAACATGTGATCTTTGAAAAACTGGGAGCTACAGTCTTCTGTCAGCTTCTGTCCCTCATCACCTTTATGACACCTGGGAAATAAAGGACAAGAATTGGCTGGATACGCGATGTCAGACAGGTGGAAAGCTGACCTGTGCTTTCAAGGGCTGTTGCCCTATTAGCCAGGGTATCACCATAAAGCCCAATATCACTCACAGGAGTTCAAAGACTGTTCTTTTATTCCCACAGAGTTTTTTATATTGTGCTTTGCCAGCCATTTAAATGTTTTCACCCTGGATTTATTGCTTATTTTATCTGGTGTGCAGGGTTAGCTGCTGATTTTTGCAATTTGGGTTTCCTGGATTGTTAAAGCAGGCACAAATTGTCATGCTGTATGTTATCCCAGCTAATGCAAAATGTGTGATATTTCAGTTATGGTAGGACTGGTAGTAATGAGACCATACATTTAAAAAGAGTTGTATTAACTTTTAATCCTCATACAACCCTTTGAGGAAAATTTGCTAAATTGAAAAGCATCGTCTCCTGTTTCAACGAGACATCTTAAATATTTGTTCTCTTCTGAAATCAATTTAAGATTTAAATATGTTAAATGACCAAACTGCAAGTTCCAGTTTCTCATAACCGTTTGCCACGACTAGCTGTTCCTTACAGATATTGTCCCTGAGATAGACAGTCATGAGGGATTTGGGATTAGAGGAACACGAATGATAGTTCCTTCTTTGCTTGCTACCACAGCTTGTTCATCCTGTAGCCTTGAAAGAGGCTCCTGAGATCCAACTGCTGGTTGCTTTCTGTATCTCAGACTGGTTTATTCAGCTCACTCCAATAGGAAAAGCTCTCCTAACAAGCGGCTTATTAAAGGCAAAGGCAGAAGACAGCGCACGCGCAAGGATGGGGACAGGGTGGAATCTGACCTGCATTGCAATGCTATGTTTTCCCAGGAGGTGTGAGCCCCTCACTCTTGGCTTTCTGGGACATGACTGTGGTCATGAAGGCAGTTGGTGACAGCTCAGGCTCTTTCCGGCCACAGGCACCACTGTTCATACAGCGCCCCAGCAAAATGCGTAAGCACAGTGCTCTGGTGTGCATGATAATGCCCTGTTGATTACAAGCATCTCCAAGGTAGTTCCCTTTTACATTGATCAGAGAGCGTGAACCAGTGTGACAGTGCCTCCATTTCCTAAGCTTTTGATTGACATCTCATTCCTGAAAATGAGTTCTTCCACCTAGGGACGGTTTGCCGAAGACACAAATGGGTAGGCACATGGCTGTGTCTATCCAGCAGCCGTGGGTGATATGAAGTCTCAGCCCCTCTGTGGGGCACAGAGCTTGTCAAAGACACAATTATCCCTCCACTGCATGACATGGTGCAACCAAGACCTGAGGAAGGGGTCTGAGAGAGAAAATGCTGCTCTACTCAATCGTCCGCTCCTGCAAGTGACCTGCCTTCAAATACACAAATTTCTGCTGCTGAGGTTTATTCTGCACACAGTTTGCACTGAATAGGGCTCAATAAATTGAGAGTTTCACAGACTGTGTCTGGGTGTCAACTAGATGGAGAGGAGACTTGGGACAGGAATCCCAAAATACACTGAGAAATACATATGGGCTTGGCCCCTCTGCTACAGCTGCTGGAGATACTTAAAACAACTGAGACTTTGCTAAAACAAATTAAAAAAGAGGAAGGAATATACTTTTGAACTTTTTTATAGATGAGACAGAGGAAAAAAATACTGCATAGAGCATCACTATAACAGTCTTTTGTAGAATTCTTTTTTCAAAGTATCTTCTTATTTGGAAATCTTCGTTTGTCAGTTTGGGATTTTTTTGTGGGAAAACAGGTGGGATGTGCATGTGTGGGAGGGAAACAGCTCTTAACCCGTGACATGGAAAACTCAGATTCAGATCTCCATTTCTGCTTGGGCCTCTTCTATCCAAAACAGCCCCCACCAGATTATGACAGGTGTTCTAGGTTTACTTGCACGTCTCATGACAAAAATACTTTCCCAAAATAGATTGAAGAGCATAGAAAAATATAGGTTGGAAGGGACCTCTGGGTTTTATTAGTCCTGCTCAAAACTCAATTCCTCAGACTGCAGTATTTTATTTTTTTTTTTTATGTCCCAGGGATTAAAAAAAGGGGGGAGAAATTCCTTTTCATCCTGTTCTTTGCTTCCTTTGGAATCTGAGTGAGCATCCAGCAGTCATTAGTCAAGAAAGTTTGACTTCATGAACCCTGGCTTGGACTCAACTCCTGAACCCTCAGCAATGGATACCCACAGGCCCAGAAATCTCAGAAAATAACCCTAAGAAAATCTTTTTTCCTAACAGCTCCTGGCCAAAATCTTCTTCAGGAAGAGTTCTTTAGAAAAGCCACACTATGTTCAGTCGCGTTCAAGGAATCAGCTAGCAGCCTCCTCACTTAAAGACAAACATGTATCCGCAGTTCCTGTTGAACAGACTTTACAAACCCAGGCAAAATAACAACCTTGAATTCAGAACAGCTATTTCCGTTAATCGCTGTAATAAAAAAAATGCAAACTTGGCCACACGGTTTCTCTCAAATGCCTCCTCCACACACATTGTCAGCTCCATCCCCAGTATTACTCAGACACCGTTATTTTCACCATCGCAGTGTTTCTGAAACAGGAATCTCCTGTACTGCCTCACAAAGGAAACTAATGAATCAAAGTACGAATGTCCTTGGAACAGATCTTTTAAATGAAATATTAGCTCAGAGCTAGCTTAAAGGGCTAAGCTTGGACTGCTTTGTGCTAGCCCAAAGCTTGGACCACCAGGTAGGAAAAACATAAAAACTAAATGTCATAAATAAGCCTTTAATTTGGGTTTAGTGGAGGCCATCAATGAAGGCGTGCTGCATTCATCTAGTAAAGAGAAACTTAAGGAGAATTGAAACCGGATCAATTCTGATGTCACGTAGTTAATAAAAGTGAATAATTGTTTTCTTATGTATTAAATTCCATGTGGAATTGGCATTTAATAAGGAAAGCTCAGCTAGGTGATTAGATATTGGCTTCAAAGATGAATTGGCATTTTAATAAATATTTTAACTGATCACCCTCCAGGAGTGGATGGCTATCCAAAAATGCAAAGTCTTGCTCACTTTACATGAATGAAGTAAATGCACATCTGCGGGTAAATTCTGAACCTGCGTCCTGACCACCTTCTTTGCCACTCCCATGGCCTAAGACGTAAAACCAAAACATGCTCCATGAAATCCACCTCTGAAGAACTAAGCACATTCAGTCCCTTCCAACTTAAGTGACCACTGACAGCAATCACAGTCTTCTGGAAGGAGACTCACTAGCTCTGGAGTCACCTTCCTCATCTTTGCCATTCCTTGAAGGTTTTCTTTTGGTTCAAGGGAAATGTCATAGATTTCAAACGTAATGCCACTAGAGCTGCTATTTTTGCTCTGAGTAGTAATACAGGCAAATACAGCCTCTGTAACAATGGAAAAATACGTCCTACATGCATCTCATGCCTATCAAATCTCATCATGGCACACTGTGATTAATGTCTTGCAGATAGGTTTTTTTAATTCTCATTTAAGGATAAATATCTGTATTTCTTCATAGTAATAAATAAGTCTCGTGACACAAGTGAAAAATTATAAACCATGAATCAATAACATTTAATTTCATTTCTCTCCAGATCAGACATTTCAGAAATCTCATGCCAGGTGAGATGACCATTCCCACTTGGCATTTGTTTCGTGGTTAGAGCTCACGTTCAGGCCAGTTTCAATGTCTTTTGATCAAGGACTAGGTCTAAAGTGGTTTCTGGACATCCAGGTCTTGATGTCTGAAGTGTTGTTTTCAATAAATATCTCCTGCAATTAGCCTGTCATCCTCATCTATTACTGCCCTTGAGTAGAAAGCATGAAACTTGCTAGAGCTCTTGTGCGCTGGTGTATTTGCAATTTGCCCTCACACGAACATTTCAAGTAAAATAGGGGAAGTGAGGGTGCGCCTAGGGAGAGAAAAACATCCCTGCGGTTGGTTTTGGTGTTCAGAAAAGTGCAATGGGCAGATCTAGGGACAACGGTTAATGTTGTGGTCTTGTGTCTTATTTCTAACCACGGTCTCTTTCTTCAGGAAGCTGAAATTTTTATTTTCTTTAGTATTCTGCTCCTCCCTACTTACTGTATTTCATTAACAAAGCATAATATTGCATAGTATTACTCTAGGAGTAAAAGTCACGTCTCGCTTCTCCTAGCCCATGGTTTTGTCGCAGCTCTGCTGCCTTTCCTGATGAACATGCCAGATCTATGGGAGTCTCTCTGCTGTCTGTAACGCCTGTTCTGATTGCTGACACTCAGAGCCAAGCGATGAATGTGAGTATCCTGACACCCACTTACAACAGGCTCTTCCAAAGAAGCTGTTTAAGCCCATGACAAAATGAGTCACTAGACATAATCAGGGCACCGGCTACAGGGAATGAATGCAACCAACTGCTCCTGCTAGCTACCGTTTTAGTTCAGGACAGGACCATGGGCGAAGCCTGAGATGAAACGGTGATGAAGAGTAACTGAGCAGCATGTATGATGAGGTAAAGGTACAAATGTGACAGAGAGGAGGAACCTCCCTACAGCCATTCTGAGAAGTGCAGCACAACTTCACTCTGGAGCAGTCCAGAGGAGGGAGGTCTTAAGAGGCTCAGCTACATGTCCTAGTATGGTTCAACAGTGGTTCAAAATAAAGTCACAAAATAAAGTGGTACACAATACAAAGCCACTAGTCCAGTCCCAGTCTTACTGAGGAGAAATTAGGAGCTATTCTGATGATTGTACTGTGGCCCAACACAGCAGGTCAAATGAGAGCTGGTTTCCTTGCCATCTTCGAATTTGTGGTGTGAAATACAGCACTGAGCCTTCATGGAAAACTCAAAAAGGAAGAGAAATGAAGTTGGGAGCTTCTACCTCTGCCTTCCCTACCTCTCCTTCCCCTGAGAAAACCCCCTCTGAGCTGAGTATGAGGCATCCTTAGAGCTACCAAAAAAGTTTCCTTGAAGAAGGATATTAACAAAGGACTTTGTCTGATCATCACACCAGGCATCGTATTTTCTTTAATAATATATACTGACATGCCAGAGAGAAACGCCACGAAAACTGAACAACAGATTACCGATTTGCCCGCGCAGAGGACCAGCCTGGGGCCCTGCTCCGAGCCCTGGCTCTGGCTGCCAGCCCAGGCAAGGCTTGGTCCTGGGTGTTGAATGGCTCTGCTGATACCGCCCATAAAACCAGGAAGCGGTCGCTGCTTTAGCGTGCTTTCTGCCTGATGTTAGGTAAAGCACTGTCCACCGCACCGCGCAGCCTACAAAAATGTTTTCTCTGCATCATCGTTTCATGTATCTTTTATTAAATTTTTCCAGAAGATAAAATAAAAGTATTGTCATTCTCTGTGAAAAAAATATGGGTAGCAAATGCATCTCAGGGTTTGTTTTCTTATTCACATTACTTTTCTTTCCTTTTAACAGCCAGAAGGAACAGTAGCCGGGTGAGTTCAGCATCTCTGCTCTCCTGTAATCTACCCTTTGATGTAACTAACCGGCAAAAACATATTTCTAATCAAATATACTCTCCCATCCTTAATCAGCTCAGCTTTAAAATGCAGATCAATGAGATAAGAAAGAGCTGATTTAATTAGCCCAACCTCAGCAACGTTTTACAGCATATTCTCATTTACAGAAATAATGGGGAGCAAGAGGAAAGAGATCCATCATCATGAAAAGACTGGGGAAGGCAAAGGAAAGCAGGATATTTCCTATGTTAGCAAAGGGTGATTTTCACTCTGGCTAAAGAGCCAGCTCATGCTTTATGAGCCATTTAAATAACACTTAGGGCCTTGCGCTTTGTCCTTTAGCCTGAGGATGAATTTCTTTCACCAAGTAGCACTACCTGTGGAAATCATCACTCTGGGGTTTAATTGATGAGCCGGAGACAGCTCTCACCAGTGGTGAATAAAGCAGAGGAAATACGGCAGGCAGGAGCACAGCAATGACGCACGTTCATAGAAGCTGCTTGGGGAAACTCACCCACGTGCACTTTACACATCACACACCTGGCCAGGCACTCCTAACGCCGAGGTGGTGGGAACAGCACAGGGTGGGCTTCCTCACCCCGCTGCTGCCTTACTGAGTGTCCACAGGTGAGTCACTTCACCCTTTGCATTTTTTTTTACGGGGTGGACAGGTGGTGTTTTGGTTTGCTTTGCTTTCTTCCTCCACCTTATTAGGATTTGGAGTTCTCTGGAGGGCAGACCTCTTCCTTCCCCCACAGAGCAGGTACCCTCCAGAATGGGAACCCTGGCACAGCTGGAGCTCCAAGGTGTTGCTGTGCAGCTACTCAAACAGCAAAACAAATGCAAGTTGTCAGCTTGCTCCTCCCCCTTTGTGGCTTTAAAGCAGCAGACCAGCACTTTACCTCCATCAGTCATGTGTAACCTGGTTCCAAGTGTTCCTCCATTCCCCTGGAGCATGGGACTCACTGGATGAGGTTAGCCCTGGTGTGGTCGATGAGAGCAGAGAAATGTTGCCATCTCCATGCAGGGCACCCAGAATGCTTCCACGGCCACAGCGGTCTTGTAGATGCCTCAACAAGAGGAAAATCAGACCCGTAAATGTCCAACAAGGGTTTTCAGACAGACTCTAGCAGTGGACTTGGCCTCAGGACCCAAGCCATTGGTGTGGTATGCCTAGACATTCACACTGGTCTAAAGTCAGGCACAACCCACACAGATAAGGCATATCAGCTCCTAACTTGAGTGTTAATTCCAGGGATGAAGTTCAGCTTCAGGCCCATCCATCATTTTGAACGGAGCTAGCTTATGACATCTACGTTTGGCAGTCACTGCCAGGGAGATAATTGCTCATCCCTGAGGGAAACTAGCATCTGCTGGGATAACCCTCAGGCCCTTTCTCCTCAGGGATGAGAGCATCAGAGGTAAAACAATTAACAAAGCAATTAAGCCACTAGCCAATCATCTCTGTCTTGTGTCGTGGTTTTTTTTTTTTTTCCTTTCTCAGACTTGTGCCACTCTCCAGTGCCTCTAAAAAAAGCAAAGAAAGGTCCTGTTCTCTAGAGAGATCGTTGCCTCAGGTGAGTGGGGCTGAGATCAGGCTCTAGCCCCCATTCCTGCCCCCTTACAAAGACCCCAGTGGTGCTTCCCTGTGCTGCATGTTACTTTGGGGAGTGCTGCTCCTCTTGCTGGGCATCACACCTTGGGTGATGGGGGTGGCCTTCAAGGTTGTGGAACACATGTTCTTGGGGCTGAGCAGGTGGAAAAGATGACTGCTTGCAACTCAGCCCAAGCGGAGAGATACCACCCTCCACGCACCTCTCCTGCCTGATACACCGCTTGTGTTAATCATTCCCTGGCACGCTTCAGCAGCAATGAAATGGTTAGAAAAAGGCCTACTGTTCACACTGATGGAGCTGGTCCGGAGCCCAAAACTCATCATCAGCCTGGGCTCAGTGGACATGGCTTGGCTATTTTAAAACAGAATCAGTGCCATCTCAGTTCCTGAGAGCCAGACGCAGCAGTGGTAGCTTAGAGCTCTTCTCTTTGCTGCGTTCTTCTCCTTCCTCCCCCCAGGTTTGACTCACAGATAATAAATAAATCTTCATGAAGATTAACCAGATCCAACTCTGTGGTTTCGTGATAAAGGTTTGCACAAAAGTTCACACACACAGAGAAGTTTATTAGCTGGGTCCATAGCCGATGGTGTTCATCACCCTAAAAGATTCACTAAAAGTGAGTTTGGGGGGAATATAGAAACAAAAGAGCAAAGAGAGAATGGTGAAAAGAGAAAACTCTGTTACAGTCAGCCCACCATGGCCCCTCTCGGCCACTCCTCCCTCCTGCCCCTCTCCCTGCTGCAGTGCAGGCCCTGCTGCTGCCCGCCGCCGCTGCCTCCTGCTCTGCCCAGGCAGCCCCGGACCCTCCCCGCAGAGGCTGCCCCGCAGCCCCCTGACAGCACCTGGGCATGGGGCATCCCTCACTCTTCCCCTTGGCTGCTCCTGCGTAGGAAGCTCTTCATGCTGACTGGTCCGTGCTCATCTCAGGACAGGTGCTGGCTGCTGCTCAGTGCTGTAGCCGGTCACTGGATCCCTGAACATGAACCAGAGGCTGCAGCCGCAAGGTGAGGAAAGGTGGGGGAACAGTGAGTCTCGTGCTGGAAGTGATGGTCTTCCCAAGAGAAACTGCCACAAAAATCAGTGTTGGGGCTATCGAGGGGCAAGGCCATGAGAGTACAGGAGGAAAACAATAGTGTGAGAACAGCAAGGGGGTAAAATACATCCCAGAGCCTCTGGGAAACGCTGTGCCAGCAGCCAGGGGAAGGGCACAGAGCTTCGAGGGGAAGTTTGGCTGCAGAGCTTGAAGACCTTCAGTGATGCAAAAGGCCAAGTCACCTCAGCACTGTGGAGATAGGTAAGGCACGGGCTTAAGGTGGTTCCCCCCCACCTCATCCAACAGCTTGGTTCTACATCACACAGCCTGAAGTACATGGGGCCAGGCTGCGAACCCTACCAGGAGGCACTCTCTTGTTCCTCCAGATAGCCACCTTTAGGGCCAGCCACATCTTAGATGCAAGTCAACCAAATAGCATCTTGGACACTCAAAGAAAAGTCAGCTTTCTCCCTTCGAAGCCTTGAAATGAAGCTCTCCATCAGTGACTCCCCATCACCAAGAAATCCGCAGAATAACACTCACCCCATCCTTAGCACCTGAAGCCTGCAGGACCTCCATTGAAAGGATGCACAATGCTTTTGTTAATTAGAAGCTTAGTTTAATATGAGCTGTCAAGTTCACTTAACTTCAATAATTGTTTCTCCTGAGCTTAATTTCTTTAGTTAAGTATTGATTAATCATTGCTTAATTATGCCAGAGTCTCACTGGGTGATATTTCAGCTGCACACTGCAGCGATGCATTGCTTTCTAAAAATACTCAGAGAATCATCGTTATCTTATGCATTGCTATTGTTGAGATGGCTTTTAAATATTTATCTTTTCACCTCTTACGTTCCAAAATGTTTATTTAACATGTTATGTTGAATTCCACTTGTTTACAACTCATTTTTCTCTAAGAGGGTAGGTTTTAGACCAGGGTTTTTTGCATTGCATGGTGTGGGGAGAAATGGCTTAGTGTCTGGCAGCCGCGTCCTGTGCTGGGGAGGAAAGGATTAGGGAACACAAGTGAACGATCTTTACAGCAGCAGACACTAACACATTTAAACAACCAAAATATTGGTATGATGTGGTTTTTTTTCATTTGTACCTTTTAGGTGGCGTACAACAACATTGACTCAAATACTACCTGTATTTCTTCAAAACTACGACGTCAGATTTTGTCTTGTGAATACGGCCTTCAGACCAAGGCATCTCCAGCCTGAAATCTCAGTCTGAAGTCATGAAGACAAAACTGTGAAGTCCTACGAGTATCTCGACAGCACTGTAACGTCAGGTTGGATTACAAGTATCCTAATTCTCACAGATAAGAAAAATATTAATATTTACTGAGGTCTCTCTTGAATTTAGATATTTACCCAAATCAGATGTTAATTTTTATCTGTAGTGAGAGATCAAACAATTTCCCTGAAGCAATTCGCAAATAACTTCCCAGAAGCCCATTTAGACATCTGATTTTTTCCTACCTCTCGGAAGCATTTGTTATCATTTTTCAAAATGAGAAAGAGTCAATCCCTAGAGAACACTTCTTGGCTTGCCATGGTTTTATCACAGTCAAGGGTTAACTTTCTCCCTTTGGGTACATGTTCATTTTTTTTCAGAGAACTCTAAACCTACTACTACTAAATTTCATTTTGAACATGTACTCTGCTATAGGAGTACTAAGCATTATTTACTACTGTCATCCCAGATGCTCAAATGAGCACTGGTAGGAATATGCTATAAAGAGAGTCATCAAAATGACATCCTTTTCTACTACATTTCACCTACTTGGGGGTGTAAACATCTGGCACCTTTGCAATGCATATCCTTACCATGTGAAAGACAAGATAAACTGGTAAAAACCCTGATTATTACATATAGCATGAAAAACACTGCTGTTCTCTGATGCTGAGTGACACAATAAATTGTCCAGAAAGGGATGGATGAATTAGTCCAGGTGAAAAAAGTACTGACAAAACCATTGCTCACAACTTGAACAAGTGCTGGTCAAAGCTCTTCCAGAGTTGAATTAACCCCTTCTTTGTTATTAACTTCTTATGAGGACTCTGCATTTCTGGATTCTGATCAAAAACAGAAACCAGAAGCCCCACATCCATAGCCTGGCTTGCTTGTATTAAATTTATAGCTACACATAGCCAAGAAGCTGAAAAGAAAATCCGTTGTCGTGACTCTCATTACGACTTCATCCCAACGCTGTATCTGAGTGCAGGTCACCACGATTGTAGGTTCTGAACAAACACTGTCCTGCCCTGACGTGCTTAGGGGAGAAGGAGAAACAAAGAATTGGGGGAAGGAAGTTTTACCGTCCCTGCTTTTTGTAAAGGAAACGGAAGCACTAAGAACAAGCAAAGTCTGTGATTTGGGGCCATATTCGTTAAAATGATCAGTCACTGACCTTAATTACAGTCCCCAGGATCCTGCCATGTGGAAACCCAAGCTCTGTTTCTGGAATCTATGACAGTAACTGGATGCACATCCCCAACTTTCTCATGCTAATGCCTAAATACAAAAACCTCCCAGTTTCATCAGCTTACTTAGCTTCAGCCACATCCTCACGGCTCACTACTATTTTTTATGTTGTAACCAGGCTCAGCAGAGACAGTTAGCAACCACAGCTGTATCAGAGGCCTTACTAGCACAAAACAAGCTTCTAAATCCAAGCGTAAGCTAAGACCGCCGAGAAAAGGCCGTTGAGTGGGAAGTATGAGGTCATCAGGAGAGTCAGCCTTGTCAGAAGGGCTCAGAGCTCCTCCAGTCCCCTCCTGTGGACTAAATCTCGCCTGACTAAGGTTAGGAGACACGGCTAAATGTTATATGGCTCTGAGTATCTAAACCATTCCTGTTCATTCTGCCGGAGGACTACACACAAGGTGCGTAGTAGCTCTTCCATCTCTCACATCCATATTACAAAACACAGTACCATGCAACCCTGTACCCAATTATCTGCTGGAGTCTGGAAGTTTTATCTCCCACTGCATTAATAATGTGACATGTCCTCATTAAAATAATAATTAAAAAGATAAATAAATAAATAAAAATTATAAAAATAAGCCATGGCTTATTTCTTTTGGCATATCTTCAAGTGAACAAAATCTCATGGCTCCCCAAACTGGGCTGTCTTATCTCCTCTCTGCTCAGGTCTCTGAACCACTTTCTTCACCCTTCCAGCTCACCTGAGAAAAGGGCAGAAGGGTAAAAAGTCCCTACAATTGCCCGTGAACATGTACACCGAGAGAGGCACGTGGGAAGTCCACGGCTCTGCTATGGATTTCCGGTCTCTTGGGACCTGGCATCTGCAAGATTGGCTGGATTTGGGATACGACATCTTGAAGAGGAAGTACTGTGATTTGTTGGAGAAAATTGTTCAGGCATAAGAGCAGAGAAAGAAGTTGTAAAAGTCAAAGAAGGGCCCTTGAGAGACATCAGCAGAGCCGGTATATACGGGTTCGAAGTGTAGAGTCTTCTCGGCACATTTGCTTTGGACAAAACCATAATAGTCACTTCTCAGCTTAGACAAGTAAATGTGCCCGCTAGAATATTTATCCTGAGATGCTTGTGTTATTAATAAAGAATCAAAGAAAAGCTGCAGGTCACCATAACTTTGTCAGACTTCCCACCCTAACTGTTTTTTCCATTTTGAATGGCACTGTGGAAATGACTGTAGTGCAATTTCCTTCCTTGCCTTTCAACAAAATAATTGCTTCATATGGATTTTGCAGATTGTTGATAACTAAATTAGCAGCTCTTTTGTAGTCGTTTCCCTTTCTATTTCTCCATCTATTACTTCAGAGAGGCTACAGTTTTGTTTTGAATCCTGCTTTCCTGGTAAGAGCAGCGTTTTCCCGTGGGCTGAAGCAGAGTGCTGGTTTATGGGTGTTCTAACAAAGCTTTGTCAAGCAGACTAAAAGGCAAAGAAATACAGATAAATTCTGAGGGATTGATTCTGCCTACCTCAAACATATTAAGTAACCCTTCATCCTTTGAGTAGTCTTCTTGATATCAGTGGAAGAAGAAGTTATTGCAGGATGTGAATAAGATGTCAGAATTTCACCCTAAATATTTTACTTAGCAAGGAAAGCAAGGCTGCAGCAGACAACAGACCCCGAGCTGCAGCAGGAATCAAAATTTGCAGTGACAATGAGAACTGGGCAGCCTTTTGCTTCTTTGTGGTGGTGTCTACTCATTGAAAGCATTTAATAAACAGCAGTAGCTGTGTCTGAATTAAATGAAAGACCCTGTTGTACAAACTGAGAGCCCTCTAATCCTCACAGCACCACAAATAATTCAAAGAAGTCTTGAATTACCATGATAATGGCGCAAGAAGATGGGTATCTCTGAATTATTGTTTCTGTGTACCTCAAAGAATGCTCTGAAGGGAAAATAATGTGGCATAAAAAAACCCAGACTCATCTCTTTCAAAAAAGCAGACAATTAAAATTATCCGGAAGTTGAGGAAAACATGAGTGGAAATTATTTTGTAGTATATTTGCCTTTGAAAGCCTACGTTGCCCTTAAAACAATTTTATGGTGGATATTGTGGGCCTCTGGATTAACATAAGAGATGTGAAAATCTTTATAAGGATGTTTAGATTAAGGCCACAGCCCTTAAATTCTACAAACGCAAAACTGATTTCAAAGGAATAAAGTGAGGAGAATGGATGTCCATGAAACAAAAATAATATACTCATAAAGCTCTTTTTCAACAGTCAAGACATAAAGTGACAACCACTGAACTTGTCATCTGGTTTTAATATTGTTTAAATTAAAGATTATGGGGGAAAAAATGAAAAAGGAAAGAAAGAGAGGCAAACCAGCTGTGCCTGTGGTGTGATTACTCTGTCTTCAGTATAGACAAGGTACTGGATGGCTGACTTTTATGATGTAATTTTGAATGTACATGAAATAAAGAAAACGTGGTGCTGAATGAATGACTGGAACGTGTAGAGGGCAAAATCTACCTGATTCAGCACCAGCAAAGCTTGGGGGAGAAAGGAGGAAAGGAGAGCGCGTTATTCTATACGACTTTATAAAAGAAATAATCAAAAATGGGCATGCTCCAAACCGGGGGAAGCAGAACTGCCCCCCCCACCCCGAGATGCTCTCATCTATCCCAGAATAATTCCGTACCTTTTCCAGGTGTAGAAATTCAGGTTCCTGCCAAGGCAGGGCCTCCTGATGCCTTG
Source organism: Bucorvus abyssinicus (assembly GCA_009769605.1). Classification (NCBI taxonomy): domain Eukaryota; kingdom Metazoa; phylum Chordata; class Aves; order Bucerotiformes; family Bucorvidae; genus Bucorvus; species Bucorvus abyssinicus. Next base: position 30,392,202 of record CM020033.1, read on the forward strand.
CACAGTCCCGGAAGCCCTCAAGGCAGAGGTGTGGTGGGACTACCTGACCCTCATTTCTCCAATAACCCAAACGCTGGACACAGAGTGGGCAAAATCCCGAAGGTTTTGTGCCTGCCTGCTGCTCAGCGCAGAGCTGTGTGATCGCCGTTGTCCCTTCCACACAGGGAGTCATACCCCGCTATGCGTCCTAGGGCAGAAACATCAGCGACGACGTATGACATGCTTTACTCCGAATAGAGAGCCGTTGAAGTACAGCAGCCACTTATTTGCTGTCATACCTTTAAATCAAGGCTAAACGAGGTGAAAGCAAATAGATTTGAAGCCCTTGTAAACTCACAGGGCAAGCTGAATGGATAAACTGAGATGATTCTCCGTCATATATTATCCGGGTGTGTTCGAGTTGGCTGTATAACAAGTTCATGGCCATCGTGAAATGAGTGGAGAGGTGAATGCTTCCAATGTGATTACTTGGCTAAAAACAACCACGCCAGTAATCCCTCTTCTGCCCTCCTTCACCATCTAATTGCAATATTTTAAGGTTAACAATGGGGGAAATGCTGTGTGCTTTTCTGAGAAAACTGACCAGATGTTTTTCAGAGATAGATTACTTAGAAGGAAAATAACACTCATATTGAAAAGGACTCCTTAATGTGGGTGTCCCTGTTGGGCCAGGGTAAAGGATGGGTAGGGACACTTGCACATAAAGCTGCAGCTCCTGCGGTCCTGTGAGTGGAGAGAATCTCAGTTTCTCTCTGTCAGGTTGAAGGGAGAGATTCAGCAGGAAATTGCAGTCCACCTGCTTGGCTGGGAAGAAAAGTTTCAAGAAAATAACCTGAGTGTACCTGCTAATGGGCCTGAATGCATAGCCAAACTGAGACAGCAGCTCTGGGTGTGGGGTCACGGGACATACTCATTTCTCTACGGTCCTGATTCTACATGCAGCCCCCTCAAAGGCCTTTAAAGAGCTACTCCCCATCTTTCCTGGCCAATGACTGTGTAACGGAAGAGGAGGAAAAAGCCTTCAGAAACTGATTCTCTTGATGCTGAGAATTTCTCATGTGCCACTTCTCTCTTCTCTAAGGTAAAAGGAGTCTCCTCCAGTCCATTTTTGTGGTGAGTGTGATGAGCAGGACCATTGCAGTGGGAAAGCATAGCCATCGCCCCAAAATAAGGTCACATCTGCAAAGTCTGGATCTAAAGCACTGTTTAGGAGTGGGTTGAACGACTTATGAAGCTACACTAAAGTTGCATTTTGCTGCCCAGCTTTGTTATTTGGTTCCTGGAGCACCCTTTGCACTGACCTCCTGGTGACCCAGTTGATGTTTCTGGGTGGGAAATCGCAGATATAGCCTGAGCATTGCAGTATATCCAGGGGAGAAATCTGCTGTGTGGCTAGACACCATCACTCACCTATCTCGCCATTTGGTTGATTTGAGGCAGACAAGGTAGCCTGGGCTACTTCTCCAACTTCATCTATTGTCCGGATTTATGGGTAATCCAGTCTTGAACTTGGTTAAGGAAACAGGGTGCTCATGAGAGTCAGTCTATCACCCTTATGTCCATAATTTGGTGGTCTGAACAGAACTGTTGTGCTGCAAGAGCACAACAGAGAGAACTTTTTGGAAAGTATCTGAGAGCACCTGCACGCACAGCAGATGTAGTAGCTTCGAATGATCACAGATTTGTTGTAGAAGTTACTCTTTCATTCCTGGTCTCTCCAGAAAGATAAAAACAAAGATCAAAGCACTTTGGAAGACAGTATGTTTCCATGTTGTTTCTGTGTCTGGTTCACAGGTTTGGGAGGATCAGATAAACCTTCTGGCTTTTCCATTCTCCTCTAGTACCAAATTCCAACGCGTTGGGTCTTTTCTTTTTTGCTTGTCATGTTTTGAGCAGCTTCGGATGAGATAGATTAAAATTGGTTCAGTTATTTATAGCAATTGCAGTAAATTTTAGGGTAAATCAAGAGATTATTGGAGAGTGTAGGCTGTTTCCTTCCCTCCTTGAGGAACATGGGCAGCTGATGTTAGGTTCTGGCAATATAAAACTGTTTAGCAAGGTTCTTAATAATCTCTGCATGTATATCACAGAGAAGCTTTCACACGTTGCTCTAAATAATTCAGAACAGCTCCAATATTGTATTAAATAATTCAAGAACAGGACAGGCTTTGTGATTAATGATGTGTACCTGGATTTTTCTGCAAATACAGCAAGGAGTCAAAGTATGCTCTAGATACAAGTGTCCTGGCACCAGATCCCATCTACTTTTTGCCAAGGCAATAGTATGTAATAGAAAATTGGAAAAGCGCCTGCTACTCAATGGAAAACTGGCTTAAGCCAATGGTTAATGTGGCAGCTGCTGAAAGAGTCTGTTCTTTCTGACAGACAATACTCATTAGGCTGAGAACCTCTGTTGTCTTCTGACTCCTATTTTTAATCTTCATGAATAGCATTTGTGCCTGATGTGAAAATTAAATGGAGGTATAAATACTTCTGCAGGAGCTGCGGGTTTGTCCTGGTATTTTACCAGCCCTGATCTGAGAGCACGGAAATGGTGTGCCTTGTAAAGCAAAGCACAGAAGCTTGTTTTGCATGTTAACTTAATCCTAAAGGGCTCAGAGGTTGCTGTTCTTCCCAGTCATGCTTGGATCTGCAGTCATGGGAAGTGCCTGGAGAGCCTGTTGTCCTTCTCGGTTTGTTTTTGTAGGGAAATGGTAGTGGAGCAGCATCATTAAGGCAAAACTATAAATACTAGAATTTCTAGTTTCACCCTGTTAACTGTCATGGGTTAGGGCTGGGCTGGCCACTAGACAAATGTCAGCTGCTCTCTATTAACCCTCTCCCTTCCCAAAGGGGAAGAGAAAGGGAGTAAGGGAGAGAGACTGATGGGTTGGAAAAGAAAACTAAAACTGCTGTAATGAGAATACAAATAGTGAAATGAAATATATACAAATACATACAAAACAAGTAACGAACCCAACAGCAGCACCACCACCACCGATGGCAATCGTGTCATCATCACCACTGATGGTGTGGGCAGGCACTGGGAAAGTCCCAGACTGGGCTCAGCAGCAGACAAGAACCAGATTCAGGAGTTGGATTCCAGAACTGGATTCAGAGATGCATGGATTGGGATCGAAGGCAGAACAGAGTCCTCCTCGGACACCGGCCATTGGAGAAGAGAGCTTGACCCTTGTGACCCCTCAGCTTTACACCAGATATGACGTCTATGGGATGGAACACCTGGTTGGTCAGTGTAGGGTCACCTGTCCTGTCCGCTCCTCCCCGCAGGTGCAGCCTCTCCCTTCCTGCACCCCACCGTGGGACACAGGGTTCAGCAGGGACCTTGGTGTCCATAGGTCCAAGTACAAGCCAGAGCCTTTCTGCATCCCAGCCCCTGGCAGCGACTGTGACCATCCAGCGCTGTCACTGCTGGAAGCAGCCACTGTCTGCACAAACACGCCGTTAACTTCAGACAGAGCCGCCACTGAGCAGAGACGGAGCTGGGAAGGGAAATCACTGAACAGGATTGGTTCTGTTCTAACTCAAACTAGGACATTAACACAGCAACAACTTCCCCTCCTTAGTAAAGTTGAAACGATCCCTGTTTTAGGAAGTGCTATCAACATTTTTTGCCTAGGAAGTGAATAGTTTTCTGTAAACTCAAAGTATGGTTTTGGTTAACGGGTTTCTCTAAGACACAAGGTAAATCAATGCGACATTGAAGTAGGAATAAAGCAAACAAACTCTCCTGAATATCTTATTTCAAATAAAGGTGTGCTGGTTTTGGCTGGGGTAGGGTTAATTTTCTTCATGGTAGCTGGTATGGGCTGTGTTCTGGATTTGTGCTGGGAACAGTGTGGATAGCACAGGGATGTTTCAGTTACTGCTGAGCAGAGCTTACACAGAGCCAAGGACTGTTCTGCTCCTCACACCACCCCACCAGCGAGTGGGCTGGGGGTGCCCAGGAAGCTGGGAGGGCACACGGCCAGGACAGCTGACCCCAACTGACCAAAGGGATGTTCCAGATCATATGATGTCGTGCTCAGCAATAAAACTGGAGGAAATGAAAGGAAGTGGGGGATGTTCAGAGTGATGTGTTTGTCTTCCCAAGTCACCGTTACACGTGATGGAGCCCGGCTTTCCTGGAGATGGCTGAACACATGCCTGCCCATGGGAAGCAGTGAATTAATTCTTTGTTCTGCTTTGTTTGCATGTGCAGCTTTTGCTTTACCTATTAACCTGCTCTTATCTCAACCCATAAGTTTTCTCACTTTTACTCTTTCGATTCTCTCCCCCGTTCCACCAAGGGAAGGTGCATGAGTGGCTGTGTGGGGCTTAGTTGCTGACTGGGGTTAAACCGTGACAGAAGGATGTGCTAGTGAGCAGAATCGAACACCTAGCAAGGAGACTACAGGTATCAGCACTATTGGAAAGGCTCTGTAGATATCTTTATAGGAGGCTGATATTGGACTCCCAGACCAGCTGCCTCATGAACAGCTACTTTACAAACATCAAAAGGACCAACTAATTTTATTGGATTTGGGATGTTTTCGATAGAAAGACTCCACGGGGGATACACTGAGATGTGTCCAGCTTTAATATTTAAACACATTCAAGATTTCTAAAGGAAGAGAGAGGGGAAAAAAAGAGAACTGCTGCTGTGTCAACTGTATTTGCTATGCCATGGCCAGTGTATTCCCCTGTGTATGCCCCTCTGCCCCAGCAGCACCCAGTGGCCTCAGGGCCATATGGATAAGGTGAGGGACCAGCCTGCATGAAATACATTTTTTACAGATGCTGAGCTGCAGAGGTGGTCTTGACTTTATATGTACAGGGCAGTGGTGAGTGGTGGTGTTTGAATTTTGGGGGGCTTTTTTAAAGGAAGGTGCATCTCAGAAGGAAGCTCAGATATTTAAAGGTAGGGACAAAAGTCAAGGCATATCAAATGACTAGTATCCAGAGCAAAGCTCTGGATACACATTTGCATTTAAATAGCAGAAGCTGGTGCAAATCATCTGCAGGAGTCTTTATTTCAGTGTTTTTGACATCTGTGCTACAATAAACTTCAGCATGCTTTTGCTTAGGCTGGCTGCAAAATGCTGCTTACTCTTTCTTCTTAAAATCAAAGCTCCGAAAGATGACCAATTAGTGTGTTCCTGGGAAAAACTCAGGGGTGAAGCATCTTCCTTCAATACAAGGCGGTGATGCTGATTTTCCGTCTCTGAATGAGCCATGGTATTCCCTTTGTGTTTCAGGGCACCAAAGGTGGGAAGGGAAGAGAGAGGATATTTTGTGTCAGCCACTTCTGGGTTTCGATGTAGAGTTTGCCTTCTCTAAAAAATTAATAATTCAGTCGCCCACCCTCCATAACCACTTAAATTAGTCTTCCTGTTGTTATAAAGAGATCTCTCAAAGGAATAAATAAGTTGACAAAAATAATCTTCATCAGGGTTGACACTGATTACACCAGACTGAACTCCCTCACTCATGGGGCTCGTCCACCTTTAAATGTCATCATGAGATGACACCTGTCTATCCTGCTGTCAGTCTGAACAGAGAATAAGTCTCTGTTCCCAGTGGCTTCTTTTCCTAGCAGGACGAATTCTAAGTCATAAAGCACCAGATGACAAGTTTGAAACCAGTGAAAACCGAATGGTTTCTTGTTATTCACCCTGTCTCATGGCAGGAGGGAAAACCACTGGAGAGGGGAAGTGAGGGGGCACTTCACGGGATCCATGGCAGATAAATTTAAAACAAATAAAATTATGGCTGTTGGTTCTGTAAAATTATTTTCTGCAAAAGACCGTGTAGAATGATGATGTGACAGAAAACCTTGTCACCAGCAATGCTTTAATCAGCAGTGGTCGTTCACTAGCCAGTTACTTCTGCTGCTTGTCAAGGACAACTGGCCATGTGGCTCTGTGCTTCACAAGGCTGGTCTGCTGGCATGTACCATCTCCCTTTTATTGTTGATTGCCCATCTTTCAGAATAACAGGCTCAGAAGACCATAGGTACTGCTATATCAAGTGAAATCAAGGGCCTAAGTAGCCCTGAAGCCCCTATCATAAGCGAAGGAAAGTCTAAGAAAAGAAATCTGTCTGTTGAGAAACCGAATCAGGGTTGGTCTCTGTGACGTGGCTCGTCTGAAACAGAGATGAGAATGATATTCAGATTTTCCGAACTAGCCAAAAACCTTCTTCCTGAGTCACAAAATAATTTATTATTTCCTGATGAGTTCCAGTTGTTTTATTAAATTTCCACCACCCGGAAAAAATATTCCAAAATGTGATTGTTCACTGAAACAGATTATTTTTTTTTCTATTTTTGCTGCCGTTCATATTTCATTGCGTTACAATAAATTGATATAGTGCCATCATGCCTCTTTCCATTAGAGGGTGCCTCGGATATTAACAGTTCCTCTGCCACAGAGCAGCTTAACTGTCCTCCCCTGCCCAACAGCACAAAAGTGAATGGTTATGGATACTCCGCGATGCAAACTGACATACCCTCAGGGCAGCATATACATTTATAATTTAATTCCCTATGAGTTATTTCTCAGTGTTAGAACGGTTTTCTGTGCTGGTAAGAAATCCTATTTCTGCTTCCAGATGGAGAGCTCAGATAAAGAGCCTGCCTGCCGATATACCTTTTGTCCTGCTCACAGCAAGGCGGGTGGAACAGCCTCCTGCCGCTGTGCAGCTCCAGCCTTGGACAAGATGCTGGGAGGGAGGGAAACGCACCTCGGGGGTCCCGCTTTACAGATGCTGCCAGACACACTCCTGGCAGCCAGTGCAGGCATGATGCAGTAAAAAACCGTATATTCATATACAGGCCTATATGTGTGTCCATAGGAGATGACATTCATTAACTTCTAGGAGGCTTCAGACATACGTGGTCTTTTTGCCATTACCCCGTCTCTTTCCCTGTCTGCCATTTCACTCTGAACCACTGAAGGTGCACTGCAATTCAGACTGGCCTATTCAGGTACTATATTTATATAAATGAAAGCAAGAACGAGCTCCTCTGAGCTACCTCCAAACGTAAATTAAGCTGCACTTACTGAAGAACACGTTCAACAGCAGCAGGAGCACCTTGTTCATATTTTGCAGGTATTAAAAAAAGCCTTCCCCATTTTGTTCTAACATCCTGCTAGTCAAGAACTTCAGGCAAGAACTACAACGAATTAAAATGGTTTTACAACTCTCCCAGCTCCTCAAGCAGCGGTGCTATGCTGTAGCTGCACGCATTGCCCAGACAAGATACAGCAGCAGGTAACTCTGCAATTATTGGACAACGACATGCCACTGCATCCAGAATCCCCTGCTTAGTTTGTTTTTCAGAGGAGAGGCTGAGTCCTCTACAGCATCCTCTACACTATTTTAATAAACAAATAAATTTGACAAAAGGATTATCTGAGCTTTCTGGCTTAGCCTCACGCCTCTCTCGGAAAGGCACAAAGCACACCTTGGACACCTAATTAACACCACAAAAGGAACGGAACATATTGGTACGGCACGAAGATTTTCTTTGCGCTAGTTGCATTGTCATGGCTAAATAAAAAGGACTGATGTCTGGCTTTAAAAAAGGAGGAGGGAGAGGAGGTATGGTGAGAGAAAGGAATTACCCATTGATTTATTCTTTTACTTAACAGCAAAGGGGAATGAGCAATTTAAGGTCAGCAGCATATTGCTCTGCTGGCCTCAGATCCCGCAAAATTACCAGCATTGTGTGTTGCAATAAATTCCATACTTTTGTCATCCCTGTTTGTTTGAAATACGTGTGAAATGAAGGGGGAAATAGCTAAGACCAGCACTAAGGACTGCACTGATCTGCCTAGAAGGTGAGCAGGAGACAAACGAGTCCGTTTTGTCCTGCCTAGTGATCTGAGTGCCCCTCTAACGCAGAAGCAGTCCCACTGCTGCTACAACTGCTTCCTTGCAGCGGTCCAGCAGCCCCAGCGCCAGTGACATCGGCAGCCAGGTTGGTCAGGAGGGATGTTGGCAGCGCCAGCAGAGCCACCCCTCCTCGTTCTCTCCCTCCGTTACCACTGACTTACCCCAAAGCGCTCAATTTTCAATCCGCGCGGTTTGCACGTTCCCGTTGCATGGATTTGTCCTGTAGGCTGCTCAGCCTTGATGCTTGCAGGAGCATTTATGCTAACAGCGCCTAAAGAACTCACCCTACGCAGGCAGGTATAAACTAAACGCTGAGGTGGGGCTCGGCCAAGGCAGTGCATCACACACGAGCGGGTTACTGACAGTCCAAGTACCTTTCCAGACTAATGAATCCCTCATCAGTCCAGGAAAACAGATCCTTCTGCTCCAGAAGGTCAAACTGGCCTTTATTTTGCTCCTGGCGATGCAAGTGCTGATTATAGTGCAATATCCAAGACAGGTAATTCATGTCAAAAGGTGGAGAAAGTGGCTTTGCTTATTGATGTGTTGTCATCGCAACATTCAGCCTTTCTGTTCATAGCTATTCTTGTGAGTTACAGCAAACAATGCCCGCTCCTGGCATTAGCTTGCTGCCCGGACAGCTATTGCTCAAAAGGCACAACAGCCTACGGGACACCAAGAGATTTGCTATTGGTCTATTGACCAGGGACAGCCTTGTATTGCACCGTATAATGAAGTAGCATCAAAAGACGTTTTTCCAGAGAAAGTTACCAGGTTGGCAGCTCACAAGGATAAAATCCTCTGCTCACTCACCAGTTAGGCTGCTTTTGATATCACCCAGTGCTGCACTGACCCCAGGAGCAAGGGAGGAAACTGGGGTATTGCCAACACCAAAGGCACTGCGGCAGAAGCATACGGGGAGGTTTAGGTGGGATGTTAGGAAAAGTTTCTTCACCAAAAGGGTTGTGCAGCTTTGGAACAGGCTGTCCAGAGCAGTGGTGGAGTCCCCATCCCTGGAGGTATTTAAAAGACATGTAGATGTGGTGCTTAAGGATGTGGTTTAGTGGTGACCTGGCAGTGCTGGGTTAAGTTAGAATTGGTGATCTCAGAGGTCTTTTCCAACCTGAATGATTCTAAGATTTTATGATTCTATGATTCCATGAACATGCCTATCACATATGACACCAGACATCAAATGCGTGGAGCTGTCACCCAGCTGTCATCTTCCAGGGGTGCTTCCTCTGAGGAAGAAATCCCCAGAGTCGCCCCGTTCCGAAGGTCTCGGGGAAGCTCGTGTAGAGCTACACAAAATATTCAGCACAGCCCCAGACACTCAAAACGCCGTTTGTGTAACTAACAGACCTCTGGAAGCAGCTTTTAATTTATTGCAACAACACAGTTTTTCAAAGTTTCCAAGATTTTGTGCATTTCAGAGTGAAAGGACATTTATTGCCACTTTTATGTGTAAGCTGCCTACAGCTCCGTATTACTTGGGGTATAAAGCAGATGAGCAAAAGGCCTTTAAACTAGTGCTGCTGCACCTCTGATCTTGATTGATGTTGACACCAATTAGCAGAAAAGGAATCTTCCAGATAAAGGAAAAGAAGATTTTATTAAGCCCTAAATGCCAAGAGTCAGAATTCAATGCAAAATTCATTAATGCTTATGGCAGGAGTCCTACCAGCTACTGCCAAGGGGTTAAAGGGAAATAAAAATTACATAAATAAGATTTTCAGGACTTTTAAATCCTAGCTTGAACAGTAAATGTGCTTGGGTGATTTTAGCTAGCTACTCAATAGCCCTGCTAGTAAAGGCAGTTGTGTTGCACTCACTAGTGTCAATTAGAGGCAACTCCTTCCGAAATCAGTTGCGTTCCTCCATACGAAGAGCAAAAAGAAAAATAGGTCATATGCTTTTCACTCAGTTCTAAATCTATTTTTGTAAATATAACATTCACAGGTAGAGGAAGAAGTTTTCATATGGTATAAATAGAAAATTAGAATGTATAAATGTATAAACATGTACATGCATATATATATATATACAGGATCAAAATTTGATTTTAAAGTTTTGGCTCATGTACAGACAGTGACACAAAAACAATGATACTTGCCTTTGCAGACTTTTACCCATAAACAATTACTCAGAAAAATAAAGGAGCTTTGCAAGTCTCCTTATGTTGTATCCCCAATAAATCCCAGTTTAACAAAGCTCTGAAACCATACCTGAAACCTTTGTAAAAACAAAGATTAAATATGCTTTTAATGAACCAGAAATGAAATTGTGACAGTTAGGAGTCGGAGAACTTTAAGCACCTTCTGCTTTGCAAAAGAAGTGCCACAGCTGCCTGGTATTCTAATTCACAACTCTTACAGAAAATGTGTTTTAGAGCAGGAACAAATATTTGGGCAAGCTGAGGCAGTTCCTTCCTATGGCTTCTGTTCACAGCACTCAGAAACCTTCTTGCATATTCATGTCTATCCACATTCACCAGATCATATTTTGCTTTCTAAGCTCTTCAGCTCTGTGAGGAGAATCAAAGGTCCCAGTTCCCCAAGACCGAGCAACTGCCTGCCCGGAAACACAGGCGCAGATTTCCATTCCTCTCTCCTTACAGGGTGTCTGCTCTTTCCGTTCGAAGGACTGCACACGTGAACACTAATCTCCTACAACTCAATTTATCCAATGATAATTCAATTTCAGCGTGTCCTAAGACATGTTCTTCTACCAGCAGAGGATCCTGATGACCACCAGAATCTCCGGGGCAAATGTTGGCTCTGAATTTACCTTCCAGTCTCATTTACTGCATCAGATGTCATCAGATTTTTTTAACAGCAGCATCCTAGACTCATATCTAGAAATTTATTGCTATTTCTTGCTTGCTGTGCACGTTAGAGATTTGGTTTGTATATCTTTCATCTTCCAGGGCGAAGCGCTGCAGTTCTCTGTTTCACTTTACTGGTGTAGCGTTATTCTCCTGAAAAGACTTAATCCCAGATTTATTTTTAAAATTAAAGCACCTCGTTGCTGTCTGTGCATCATTTGTCCCTTTCCTCCAACCGACCATTCTCCCTTCCTTAATACACACCTATTTTCTCCCTGCTGCTTATGCCAGGGGTTGATTTTCTTGTTACAGATTTGAGCAACTTGTCACACAGTGAGAGCTTTGCTCTCTGATTGGGGCTAAGTACTGCTTTTATTTTTAAAAAATCCTTATTTAAAAAAAAAAAAACAACAACAAACCAAACCAACAACATTGTGCTCTGTTGTTAAATCACATATTCTGAAAATTGGTGAGCCTGGAAACTCTGATTGGAAAAAGACGGATAATTCTAGAAAAGGGGAGGCGGCATTTCAAGAAGCGTAATATAGACTCCTGCTCTAACCTGATACTATATTGTATCAGTTTCTCCTCAATCCTTTTCAACCACTTTATGCTCTCACAGAATTTACATGCTCTGTAAGTGAGGATGGACGTTTGCTCAGTGATGGTGGCTATCTAAGCTGCTCTGTTTTTTGGATCTTGATCGTACTTCCTAACGTACCGTTTTTATAGTACCAAACCTTTTTCAACAAAATATTTAAATGTGGATAGAAAGATGGTTCCAGTTCTAAGTGTAAAACCCATCTAGCAAAACCTTGGCGCTGGAACTACAACCACATGCCACCAACCTTCATCGGTCCTTCACCAGCAAGTAGCACATTGCAGAAAATGGTTCTCTCCTCTAAAGGATCTCAGCAACAAAATATTGAGGAATCTCTGACCGAGGGTTAGAGCCTATGACTGCTGTCTGTGTATGTGCATAACAGTTGAAAAAGCATCTATCCAGAGAAGTAATACACATGGTTTCAACCTCTGCACCTCTAGAACCACCTCTCCTTCTGTGTTCACAGCACTGGGGGGGCTTGTTTGAGAAACCAATAGATTAAATGTATTTTTGTTCTCTTTCTCCTCCTTCTTGATGAGGAAAAGATGGGAAAAAATTTGCTGAGGAAGTAGAATCTGTCTCTTATAACTCTGCTGGAGAACTCCTTGGAAGACCAGAGTGGGGCATTTACGAATTTGAAATAATGGGGCATTGACACAATCTCACAGTAGATATACTCCCCGTCGGTTAACGAAATAAGAAAGACTCTTGGTTAAAAATCTATTTGCAAGGAGTCGGATTTATTTCAGTGATATGTATAGATCGTTAGCTCTTCCTTCGTTACAAACGAAGAAGACATGACCTCATGGGATTTCAAGTTTACAGCGTAACAAGAATATTTTAAACTTTCCGATGCAGAGGCAAGGCAAAATTTATAACTCTTCCCCTCTTCTCAGTCTGGAGTTACCTGTAAGCAGGAGCACAGCAAATAGAAAATGAAAATTGAGTGTTTTGTCATAGATATCCACACATAACAGGACCCCAGCAGAAATGCTTGCATCGTCAGCACTATCGGATCCACAGATCTTGCTAAATACCTAATATCACAACTAAAGACGTGCCTCGATGTGCAAGCTGTCACTTATTTATGAAAGGCCTCTTATCAGGACCAGCACTGACAATCACATCTGCAAATGTCGAAGGGCCCTCAGCTGTCGAACAAGGAATCGCCGTCCAGCTGCCTGAGAAGTGTAGCTGCCAGGTGCTAAGTCTACGAGCAAAACATGAGGGGATAAACAACAGCTACCAGCAAGACACCAAGCACGAACCTGACCAGAAGAAAAAACACGTGACAAAATAGTAGGTAGTTGTTAATCCTGATGCTGTTGTCATTGCACCCATCGTACCCACATAGGGAACTGCAGGGGTATACCAGGGGCGTTACCTGCGTTACTGTTACGTCTGTCCATGCATCCTCAGACAGAACGGCCAGTTTAGACTGCGGTAAAATGTGAGTCATTGCCAGTAATCCTAACAGCTACTGTTTGAACGGATGCTTCGACACAAGTCATGATGGGTGGAAATGGTAGAAGTACAGATGTCTGCGTACTTCGTATCTAGTCCGTGCTCCAGACTGCCTTCAGCCATGACTGACAAAAATAAGTACAATGATCTATACCAGAACTCTGTCATCAACACCATTGCTGGACATTTAGAAGGTATCACAATGGGCCCCACAAACTTGTAGAATGTCTTCTGAAACTTTTAGTACCCACATTACCCTGTGGCAGGGAGCTCCACGGTTTAGCTGGAAATTGTGCAAACTGTTGGACGTTGGAAATAAAAACAGGATTTTCTTGGCCTGTAAAGTAACTTATTGAGCGAGGATATTTTTTTCCAAACTGACAGAAGGTGGAAGTCATGCTCCGTACAACGTGCAGATGTAATCTGCAGCAGCGGAAAACCACCAACAATGTCAGAACCCCTCTACTGACTGACAAAAGATAAACATGCACTATCAGTGCAGACCAATCTTTTGAGCACCCAAAAGTGTGTAAATTAGACCCAAAGTGTAAATTACACAGTAAGTGACAAGAATTACAGAACATTGATCATTTTGAGTCAACCCCTTGAGGAATGAATTCTTTCAAGAACGATAAAACTGCTGGTCTGGGAGACATCTGACAGCTGAGTAGATAAAATACCTGTGTTGAATGACATATCTCTGAACACCCCAACCATTTATTGTGCATTGTTGGCAGTGTGTCAGTGCATGTATGTCATGGCACTCCAAAAATCAGAGAAGGATGCTTCAGAGCCAGCAAACAGTAGGCCTGTGTCCATACGGCATCATCTTCACAAATGGCATTAGCATCTGATCTTAATTAAATTAGTTATCACCATTTGCTAAATGGCTCCTAATACCAGAGCAAGCTGGACTGCTCCCAGAATGTCCCTGCTGTTTTAGTGCTCGACATCACTGAGCAGTTCCAAGAGAGACTTGGGAGGGCATGGACAGAGACTCTATGCCTGTAGATCCATCAGCTGCTGCTCAGGACACTGGAAAAATCCTAAGTGTGTAAATATTTGTCATTATTAAGTTACACGAATTGACCGTCACTCCACAGGGATTGTACACTGAGAAGTTCACATAAAACCATGTGAGAAATAGAACCAATGGTGCAGATAGCGATATGAACTGTCGGAAAAGGATACTTGTACCAGTATTTTTAGCATCTATCAAAAAACAAAAATAGCCAAATATAATCATACAAAATCTTATTTCTTGCAGGTGACTTAGGCATCACGGGTCAAAATTAGAACTTTAATTGTAAGGACATCATGAAAAATCAAAGCCCTGTTGACCTAAGCAACTTTCCTGGATATTAGATTAGCACATCCAAAGCCAACTGTTTGTGAATTCAGATGAAACATGAGGCTCTCCTCCACTTTCAGACTCAATAAGCTACTAAACATTTTTGCACATCCACAACTGAGGGTGATTCACCAACGACTAGTACCTGCTTTATCTGGGTATCATACTAAATTGCACACTTTTCTGAAGGCCAGGGAAATCAAAATGCAAAGTGAGTGCCTGTAAGAGCTCAGTCTCCAAATGAAGGTGAGGGGGAGATGAGGAGACAACCAAATAATGCTATGAATGGCTGAACTCACACAGTACCACTCAGCACCTGTACATGTGCTCTGTGTGAGAAAGACCAGGGGTTGCGAACTCAGATGGGCTGCAATGGATCAAAATTGCATTGTCTTCCTGGATATCTTGGATAAGCTAAAGTCAGTATGTCTTTCTGGGGGTCATCCTATCTCATGTCATGAAAGCACTAGCTATTACCAGAAAATGCATGTTCCATGTTTATGGTGGGGCTCAAAAGTTTTCTAGATGCAGCAGAAACACCAAAGCCGTGGCAGCAACACAACTGGAAATGTACAAACTTAATTAGTAGGATATTTAAAATCAGCATAGATTTCAAAAACAAACAAACAAACAAAATCTTAACTAGTAACCTGAGATTGGAATGGACAACTTGGAGACCTTCTCACACATGAGTCAGCTGGAAGACCAAGAACATGCAGAAGCATGGTTATTATAACAGACAGAAATGTGTGAACAGAGACTGGTTGAACAGTGCAGCACATGGTGGGCTGTAGCATCATGAAAGAGTTGTAACAAGGATTTAGGCTGGGCAACCCATTGGTCCACCACTTATCTTCACTTTATGAAACTCTACCAGAAAACAAGAAAAGGATGTATAACAGGAAAAAGGAAGCACAGAGGTAGCTGCGCAGGCATGGAAGGATAAACAACTCTTTTCTTCACCTTCTGTAAATCAGAACAAAGACAAAACACTGAAAAGCCTTTTTCAGCCCCTAACAGTCGTTGACAAGAAAGAGGAAATAGTGCCCTAATTGCCAAAAATGGCAAGGAGAGGAAAGAGGGCAGAATGTCACCGTTACAATTTGTTTCCAATTCATTCTCTCTCGCCAAGGTTCCTTCTGCCCTTTAAGAAATCTGTACTTAAAAAAAAATGGACTAGACAATTTCCAAACCAGGAGCCTGGTATAATTCATTTTAATGCCACTCCAGCTGGCTGGGCAAAACGGTAGATCATCACACTGCGAGAGAACCCTTTGGTCCAGACTATGTATCAGACTGAACTTCTAGACATACAGCGTATTTATCACGACTATGCTGCCACACAAGGTTATCATGCTGGTATGCAATATTTCTCCATCCTTCCTTTAGTGAGCTTGGTTCTTTTAGCCAACATGGAGCTAATCAACGTAAAAAACCCTACACTGACTTATCCAGAGTCAGATGCCCAGAGTTAAATATCTACCGTGACACTCTCAGGGAAGGTATCAGCAGACACTATGGTTTCACATAATCTTCAAGACTATTTTTCTGAGTCTTGGGAAGATGTGCTGTGTTAAACTTAGTTTCAGCTACATCAGACACCCTTCACTGCTTTATCTGTTTAGAACGAGCTCCATGAATAAAACGAGGATTTCTTTTTTCTTAAGGTTATTCCCCTCAGGATAGAAAAAGAACAAAATTCTGCATGTTTTGGGGCCACTTCTTTTATTCCAAATCCAGTGACAAAACACTTGGAACATGCTAGACTTGGGGTCACTTACTGTTCCTCTACTAAGAAACCAAACTGAAAGGTCCAAGACATCAACGGAGATATGTCAAAGACACTGGGATCAGAAAAATTGTCACAACTAATCAAAATTTTGTTTTGGAAGACATTCAGTACTTGGTATTTCCACTGATTTAATGGGAAGACAGTGTTCTGAACTTCTGACAAATCAGGTCATTTATTCAAATTCCTTACTGTGAACTAAGGTCTCTGAACTTAGCTCTGACCACTGCTGTGAACTTTGATCTAGGAGGTTAAAAATACATGAGGGTAATAGAAATAAAATCCACTTTTGCTCAAGGGTCATTGTCAATAAAGTTTATTTTTTCAGGGTTTGTTTTCTCTTCCAGCATACAGGCATTTTTTTCTGTCAGTGACAAGTTTGACCAGACAAGCATTGATTAAACCAAACTCACAGACTCACTCAATATTTCAATGATTGAGGATTGCTGGAGGAAAGAAAGTATTTATTTTTGGTTCACCTTGTTCCATTTCCAGCTAGGAGTGAAGCCAGCAGTGACAAAAATCTGCTGTGCAAAGATCTTACCATGCTATTTCCATCCGGAACGCCGCGTGAATCCCCCAAGAATGCCTGTTCTCATGAGCATCCCACCTTGTCCCAATGAGCTTCTGAGCTCTGAGGAGCTGAGTCAAGGTCCCCTCTGGCTAACTAGATTACTGCAACCTCTCTGCCACCTATTTTCCTCCTCTCCTTACCATTCACAGTGCTGCAGCTGAAGCCCCTTATCCGTCACCGTTCAGACTGCGTATGTATTTACTGACAGCCCTCAACCTTTTTCATCATATATCTAACTCTGTCCTTAAGGCCTTGTGTTGCTCCTTCCTGCCCGTATTTACGCTCTTATCTTTATAATTTCTGCCTTGTTCTTTCCTCACACTCCTTCCTCAGGCTTATGCTGTCTTCTGGTCCATCAGGGCTGTATCACCCTCCTGTTCTTGCTCGGACTCCCCCATTTTCTATCCCTTCAACACCCTTTTCCCTCCACTGTCTGCAAGAACCAGAGCTACAGCCTCGGACCACAGTCCTGCAGTCCAGTTTCCCTCAGGTGTATCTAGGTAGGGCTTCACAGCACATCAGCCACCGGTAATGTTCACGCTCCCTGTTTCTTGGGTTGCATTGCTGCGTGCAGGACGAAGGGCCTAACCGACGAATCTCATGCGATACGGGCATTAGAAAGGTGCTCCTAGGGCAGTATTTCTCACACCGAAGTTCCTTAAACGACCAGTGGTCCCTAAGATTTTCTGGCTCTTGGCTGTACCATACCCAGGAAGCCATGGAACAAGTAAACAGGCTGAGGCTCTTCTCTCTGAAATTGTTTGGCTAGTGCAGATCACCCTGCAGGGTGCAGCAATGAATAAAAAGTCAGGTCAGATGGTCACAGCAGGCAACTGGGATCCAAGAGTTCTTGCATTGGCACGTTACCCTCAAACATCGGCATAAAGCAGTTGGCATTTCTGCACTTCACTCAACACCAACACAGTTAGCGTTACTTGAAATAATAGATGACATATTACCTGAGAAATGCTTTAAAGTTCTGGAAAAGCTACGTATCATAGAAGAGTAGAACAAGATCCCCAGTCTGTTCGTATTGATAGATATGAAAATCAGGGTTCCTGCTCTCTCACATTTGCAGGGTAATTGCTAAAAGAGAAAATGATCTATTTGTCAAGTCAACTCATTAAACAAATTGAGACTTTGAACTACTTGATTTGGGTGCAAATTTAATTAGGGAGCGAAGGGGTGAATTGACACAGAACACACTTCCTATCTTCTGCCCTCAGGCCATTTTAGATATTGCAGTAACACAACACCCTTATTGTTATTTTATAAGCTAGCTGAACACCAGCATTTCTCTGTGTGCTGCTTCTCCGCAGTGAACAGAGGAAGCGCTCATTCATACACCTGTAGTTCAGGTGCTTTTGAAAAAGAAAACAGGGACTGTCTCTCACCGGTACTAATTCCAGCGGTAGGAGGACGGGGAGTGGGGTGCAGACATGCCGATATAGTCACTTTGGGGATCACCATGTGCTGTTCAGTACTTTTACAGAAGCTGGCAGAAGTGTGAAGTACCGAGACCAGTCTAGCTCCTTCCCGTCTCGCTGCTGGCACGGCTCGTGCTCCTGCACTCTATGGTCCTGGCTCCATAAGTGCACCCCAACAAACTTGCATCAGGCCTCCCGAGCTGAAGCTTGAGCTTTTCCAAGGATTCATTTCAGTATGTGAATGAAATCAACCCAATTAGGCAGCCAGTAAATAAATCTCGTGTCCTGTCTTTGCAGGCTTTTCTGCTGTGTTGCAGACTGCTTAGAAATTTTCTCAAAGCACCTGCAGTGCTCCACTTGTTTCTTTTCAGCTGTTAAAACTTTTCACTTTTGTGTAACCACGGAGCGTTTGGTCAAGGCATGCTTCTGTGCCGAGCAGGATCCGTGCTGTATTTACAAAGAAAAAGCCAATACAAAGAGCGCTCGCTGTAATGAACAGTGTTGGAACGAAGAGCCTAATGAGTATAGATGCTATCAAAGCTGTGCTCTTGCTCAGAAGTGAATGTTAACGCCAATTACTCATGTTTCTTGATTAAACTCTCTTCGAACATTAAGTACTGCAGAAAAACATCCTCCATCGCAAAATATGCACATTGCAGTTGAGTCAGAATCTGGTACCAAGAATCCAGGGACAAAGTGTATTCTGTGTTGTGGTCCTTCAAGGAATACTACTATGCAAGTGCCTTGGATGTGATTTATGAAAGATGTCTGGGTTGAGTATTCCACCAGATCAGAGTCACGTAAGTGGACACCAGACCAAGAAGTCCTTCCAGGGCAAGGGAAGTTCTTGCACGAGTAAATGACCGAACGAGGACATTTTACACGGACAGATAGAAGGTTCCACTAGAGATGTGTCAGTTCTCAAGATCTACAGCTGGGAATCATATAAATCACAAGAGTCGTCTAGCAACCTCTCATAGCTGGAGTTGGGGCTACTGCCTCAGTTGGACTGGATCCATGTCCAGTATTCTATTTGATAAACCATTCTGGGGTAGGTCTGCAGCAATTTTTCCTATCAATATTTTGACACGATACAAAAGGAGGGGGCACACTGCTATATGTCCGTATACTTGAGCTCTGAAATAAGGGGAATTGCACCAACCAGGAAGAAAAGTCAACATCAGGTTTCTCATAAAAGGTGAAAAGGCTTATTGTCAAAGCCACAGGAATGTATATTTGTTTTCTAGTCATCAAATCAGAGTTTAAAAGCAGAAGGGATGCTTAAATAGTTTATTGCAGCCATCTTCTCTGTCTCAGGCCATTGCATTTCATACAGCTACCACTGCCTTGAGCCAGATGTTTCCTAGAGCTGTGACACAGGGACACCCTAGAACAGCTCTGGCATACTGAGCTACCCAGCCAATGTAATATTGGGAACAGACAATGCAGGAAAGTTGAGAGTTGAAATAAAACTGAAGGTGGCTGGTGGAAGAGCTGCTCTTGTTTTCCACCCCTGGATTCAGACCGGGCTGAAATCTTCTGTCCAAAGCCTTGAGGGCCTCAGGAACATCCAGGAGCTGCTGTACCTGCCTTTCAGCCAGGACCTATCAGAGCACTGCTCACCAGGAGAGTTCACAGCTAAATAGATGCATTATATAAAAGCTGAGTGGAGAGAAGTGACAGAACCAGGGAAGTGCCTCATGGGGGACAGGCAGGAAGCCGTTAGCAGAGCTGGAAAAGGCCACGGATGTCCCAGTTCCAAAGACGGTGCTTTAAATATTTAAGTAGCCAAAGTTTATCCCATTTGTTATTGATAGTTCACAGCACCTGGCACAAATAATGCTGTACTCTTTGAAAATATCACTTCATAAATCCTCGTGACAGGCGAGTGTGGTGGATGGGTAACCAGCGTCATCGCCGCTTTACCAAACTGGGGTGCTCACACATCACAGTAGGTAGAGATAAAACTGCTGAAAGATGTGCCTGCAGCCATTGGGTTCCGGAGAGCCCGAAGACCAACAAATGCCCACCAAAATCTTCACGGACCTCGCAAATAGCAGAACATAGTGACTTAAATCTAAAGCTACGGCTGCTTGAGGGTAATTTGCAAGAAGTACGAGAGCGACTCTGGCTGAGCAGACGATTTGCTAGGAACGGTTTAGCTAAACAGCCTCCAAGGGAGGAGGCAACCAGCAAGGCGGCTGGGCTGTGCTAAGGCTGGGGAGCAAAGTCCCAGTGCACTGGGGTTGCTTGGGTGCCGTACCTGCCTATGCCGAGGCTCCGATCAGCGTAATTGCTACCGACAGCACTACAGTTCTCACACAAATTTAAGTTAGCAGGAGGAAAAGAAAGATTGGAAGTAATGGGGGACATATGAATCACATCTGCAAGTCTTCGTGTCATTTAGTTTTGAAATTTAAGATTTAAACTAATGTATTTTTCGGC
Source organism: Bucorvus abyssinicus (assembly GCA_009769605.1). NCBI lineage: Eukaryota > Metazoa > Chordata > Aves > Bucerotiformes > Bucorvidae > Bucorvus > Bucorvus abyssinicus. The sequence continues at coordinate 30,412,579 of CM020033.1, forward strand.
CAAAAGTTATTCTAGCTTCTCAAGGCAGGTAGTAATAGGAAGAAATGTGATCTTTTTGATTAAACCAGAACATTTACTGCCACTGGGAAGTGCTGCACATAATGTACCGTGGGGACATGGTGTTTTCTGCAATTTCTGCTACAACTGCAATATCTTACAGTAAACCGTCGCAAGTACAGCGTATAGGAAGTCTCAAATCATCCTCATTAACTGCATTTGTACAACAGAGCACCTATCTGTTAAGGTGTTAGAGGTGCTTCCAGTAAAATGAATGGAGTCTCGATTCTGCTCTGAACACCCAGTCTAAACCTAGAAAACCTGCCCTAATTCTGTAGCATTATTCCAGATTTAAATCTGTTCAACAAGGCTCTTAAATTTATGCCTTACCTGGGCACTTGATTGTTCCTACCAGTGTCACTGGGGCTGCTCTCGCAAGCTTTAAATTCTCCAGTATCTTTGTAAATTTAAGCATGTGCCAGGGACTAAAATCTGACCTCCAAGGCTAAAAACAACAGACTGGCAGAAAGCTGAAAGCTAATACAAACCCATTACTGAAAATCAAAGGGCACAAGAGCTTCAGGAATAAAAAGAGAATGTATAATGTTTAGAAAAGCAGTTAAATCATGGAAGAAAAAGGAGAGCTGCAGTCTGTGAACACACACCTTCACTTCAGAGACTCCGGTATTTGGTCCTGCCTCAGGATCCTATACACCAATGCTGCACAGAGAGGTTGAGTATCTGCCTCCCCTAAAGTTTACCTGTAGCTACTTAAACACCCCGCAAATTCCACATTCTCTGCAATCTACTATTAGGGAAAGTAAGGTGCAGGGAAGAGAAATAACTTACCTCAGGCCTTATCACCCACTCAGACAGCAGGAAATGAGACCCAGGCATCCCTCTATTCTACGGCCATAAAGAGGGGAAAATCCAGACATGTTTGGTCATAAGCTTTTGGGGTTTTGCTTGTCATTCAGGCTCATGCAGAAAATGGAAATTTCCTGTTCCTGTCAACTGGAAATGCCTCCGAGGTCACAACTGCTCAGCTGGAAGAGAGTAAATACCACAGCCTCATTTTCTTCCTGTACACAAGAAAGAAATAAACTCAGCCTAAGAAGAAAGAGATAATCCACAGCCTAAACTCAGCCTAACTTGCATTTACTTTGGGATCATCTTTATGGTCCAGGCAACTCCCAGCTCAGCCAATGCAGGATGCTTAAGTGATATTGCAATATGAATAATAAATCTTAACTTGGCACCAAGCAGGAAGCTATTGAATGCTGACAAACGGCGCTGCAAAAAGCCACTTCAGAGATCTGTGCAAGCACAGGGGAAAGATCTACCTGGCTGTGGGCATGTTAGGCTGCCCTAAGAGGGCACATGGATACTTGTCGTGCTGTCTGCAGGCAGGTCTTTGCCCGCCTTCTCCCACACCACACTTTGGACCTCGTACCTGCTGTACACGTTGATTTCTTCCCTGAATATCCATCCCCCCAATTAAGCTGAATGCTGCTTAATTCAGCCAGCTCGTAAATGCCACTTTCATCATTCAAAGTTGCCCAGATCTGAGGGAACTGAAGGGAAGCGAAAACAAAGCTCCTCACAGGATTCTACACCCACCCCACTAGTCTGCAGAGACTCAACTTGAAGCACAGTGTTGATCCCCCCATCATTCTTTGTCACATGCAAACAGATGTGGGAAGCAACGGTGGCTGATCACCCACCAGGAGGACCAGGGCCTCTTCCTTTGGAGTGACCAGAGCCAAGGCATATGGGGACAATGCTTGAACAGGACCAGGGGACGAAGAAATAAGCACAGCCCTTCCAGAAGGTTGGTGCTGTTTCTCCCACCTCCTTTTCTCCAGCACAGCAGATGCTGCCCGTGGAGCAGCTGCCAGCCCCCAGCTGTTGTGCCGTTGAGCTCCAGCCTGCCTGTGGTGCTCGTATGCTGGAGCAGAGGGCTCGGCTTCCTGGCTCCCAGCTGCCTGATGGCTTGGAGAATTGGAAGGAAATACACTCTCTCGCCCACCTGCTTGTGCATTAGTCACAAGCCAGAGCAGCATCCAAGCTTTTTGTCTGCATCGTCTCACTCCCTAGGGAAGGATGGGATCTGGTCGAGGCTCAAAAGAAAATGGCAACCCGGCCATTTGGCTAGGCTACACACAGAAAGAGCTCTGCCTTGGCGATGGATTAGCTTGGGCATCTCGACAGGGCTTCATCTTTATTTTCTTCTTCTTTAGAGATTGCTGAAAAAAATACCAATAGGTCAGTGCAAGAATAGAACATGGGAGCAGCCAAACACAACCACGGAGTGGAGTAAAGAGATCAGGATTGGAAAAGGCAAGTTTGCCGCCGAGAGTTTTCAGAGAGGGTTCCAATTTGATGCAAAAGCACTTAGAAATTTGAGTTGAACATGGTGACTCGGAATGAGCCACAAGCTGAGCTAGTTTCACCTGGAGCAGTGATATTTTATTTCAGATTTCCCAAGCATTTTGACTCTCCCCGCACTGGCCCATGCGAACCAATGGAAGTTGCTGTGGGAGCACTCACGCTCTCTCCCTTCCTTCGGCTGTCCTCCCTACCTCAGTCGAAACAGGGCTCTGCATCTATTTTCCTGCTCCCAGAGGACTCTCACACCCAGCTGCAGGCTCTTCTCTGTGCAGCTCTCTGCATCTTGGCTCCCGACAGCAGTACTCGCTGGAGGAAAGCCAGGAGGATAACTTTCACCCAAGGATGGGGCCACTTACCAAAGTGAACTGACTTCCACCGTTTCCTCCGTAACCCACACACTGAGATGGTTTTACATTCCTCTGATCAAGTAGAGAACAGGCCTGAAGGCAGCTGTCTCAGACCACCTCAAGCTTGGTCTTGCTTTTATGGATCCAGGCTTCCTTTTTTTTTTAAAAAAAAAAAAAGTCCTCAAAGCAAAATGGTCTGTTTCAGGTTGGACAAAACACCCATTAAATCTAAATGACGAATTTTGAACGTAAGAAAAAAGAAAAGAGCTTTATTTTAGGTTGACCCAAAAAAACATGACACTGCCCTAATCAGATCAATGTAAAGACCCCGTCACCATTTGTCACCACGGTACCCAAGCACTGTAACCAGACAGTACCACTTCTGACAGGCAAACGTGACTTCCCCCACGCCTTCCCAAATTTTCACTCAATTAATCATTTTTTTCTCTGCATAGGCATCCATAAGGAAGCTTTTTCAGGAGGATTATTCACTGAAATCTTTTTAATAAGCGTGACTCTAAGCACTTCCCTAGGCATATATGCACATTTAACGCACATTTAACTGGACAAAATCCCAAATTCAGGGCTGTTTGGGAACCGCTCATATTTTTTTTTTATTGATGACAGAGCTATTTGTCACTGTTCTCAGTCTGTGATTGGTTTGTTGGAGAAATAACAAATATTAAATACCCCAAAATCCAGGTATCACCATTCAGCGAACTATTCCTACGGATTGAGTGGAGGTCTGGTTTTCATGAACAACGGGCACTAGTCTGTATATTTGTAAGCCGCATAATACGATCTCATAAATAATATTAAATAGAATTTATATTTCAGAATGCAAAAGTCAAACTTAGGCTTTCCAATAGTGTGACACTCTCCTCAGCAGTTTGGCTTCACTTGGGGACTAGTAACGCCGTACAGGAGGTAGGGCATCAGCAGTGGGATTACTGGGCATACCATTTCCTTTATTCACAGACGTCAAAATCCACATTCCTTTACGTGAGATTTGTTAAACTTCACGTTGTGACTATCCACCAGCTTCACTTGTTTTCTTAAAGAAAAACTATTGCAAACTGATGGCAGGCCTAAGCAAACCCCTAGTTTGCAAAGATCAAGACATTTTCAGAGGGTCTCAGTTGTTACAGGAATAGCGGTAGGTTGATACTGCAGACGTAGCCTGTTGTGAAGATGGTATAAACAGAGGAGCAAATTAATGAGAGGAAATCAGACCATAATGTGTGTTTAAATGGAGGGAAAGAAACTGATACAGAAGAGAGTGCAGCCCTCAGCACACACGGATGAACTTGGAGAGATCCCAAATCTAGCCAGGCACAGAGAGGCAGGGAAAGCCAACAGCAAGTGCAAAGAACTAGAGTCCTTCAGGCTACAAGATAAACTGCAAAAACCACACTGAGATCCCATTTCAGAACTACATACGCTGCTTCGTCTGTGTCCTTTGCAGAACTATGAGAGGCAGCTGGAGGAGAGGACTTAGGAAAGGGCTGGAACAGTGGGTATCACCTACATCCTCAAGACATGATGCACCAACACCGATCATATGCAACATCAGTGACAAACACGTTTCTCCTTTCCAACAGCACCAAACAACCAAATTTGTGGAAAAGTTAGATTTAGCTTTTTCACCTTTAAGTTCCAGAACTGGAAACACTGGGGTTTTCAGAGAGTGAAACGGTCTCAAATACCTTTAGTGAGTGAAGAACAAGAATTAGCGGGGTCACCAGATGGGCAGGACTGGGGAAAGCTGTCTCCTCTATAAGTGACACAAGTTACCCAGCTCCCCTCTCTCAGTCTTGGGGTTTGCAAAGGGCTCCTGTCTCACAGTCCTGCGGGGAAGAGATAAATATGGCAAGGAGGAGACACGTGCTGTTTTCTTTATTAAGGGCCGGCAGAAGATGCTTTTTGCCCCAGCTGCTGAAGGCAGCACAGGCACTGTGCTCTGCACACAAAACATCTGGAGCAAATGTGTGATCAGGATCCCCTGGGTTTTCCTACAAATTATCCTCCTGCATTAATATCCAAGGGAAAAATGATAGATATGGATGCAAATATTCACCTGCAAAAATGCAAATGGCAGAGTATTTTTTTCTTCCAAGCTGGTCACTAAGAGCAGCAGTGTGTTACAAGCTGGTCCCCGCTTCACCCGTGGCCCTCCGGGTCTCCTTTCACGAGGGCAGAGCAGAACACAAACAACGCGCCTCTGCCGAGACTGTCTGCAGCCCCACGGGGCGCTTAACAGCCTTCAGTGCTGTGTCACACGGAGTGAATCAAATTGGTTCCACGGGAAAATTGTTTCAAAGACGCCTAAAGTGCAACTTGTCTGCTAGACTGCGAACTCTTTAGGAGGGGAAGAAAGGAAAAATCATACTCTTTAAGGGCTTGGGAAGCATCTTGTGTGTGGCAGGTGCTCCTGTGAGTAAATGATAGGCTTCCTCAGCCAGAGCGACCTGCAGGTTCCTCCTGCCCGCGTGGCGCCTGAGCTAACGATGTTGAGCTGGAGGGCTGTGTACCCCATTACCCGGCGCAGAGCCAGCTGCTCCCCACACCTGCAAAGTCTGGGCAGAAAACAGTTCTCTTACTTCATCTCTGACTGGGACTGGATGACTCCCGCTTCTCCTGCCCTAAAGGAATCTACACCTGACAGGAGCCGAGACTTTGGGTCAAGTAGGATTTCCAGCGCTGCACAATGGCTTTTTTCCCCCTCAAAAGTTAAACTTTGCACAGTTTGAAAACAACTCCGGGAGAAGATGGCAACAGCTGAAGGAGTTTGACTAGAATTTGTGTTGCCTCTTGATCCATCACCACTGCTTTAGCAGCTCTGTGTGCAGACTCCCAGCTCATTTGAAGGTGGTTGGGATGGCTTCAGGCTTTTGGCTTTTTTATACAAGCAGATTTTCATGCTTTGATATCTCCTCTGACATGACTTTTGATCCAGCAGAGGTGATGCTGACACTTTTTTCACTGGGAATATTTTATTTTCGTACAGTGCTGGTAGAGCATTGCAGTTGTCTGAGTTATTTTGGAGGAGCGATTTCACAAAGCTACATCCTAATAAATGTGATGAAAAGCAAGAGCTCTGCTGACTGCAGTCAGGGTGCCTGCCCGGGTCCGGACCAAGGCATCACGGGTTGGCAGCACGTGGGGACCATCAGGAGGTCTGGGAGAGAAGAGACCATCACAAACTGGTCTGGGGATCTGGGCAGTGAGAGGGTCACTTTGGAATAGCCAGATTATTACTCAAAAAAAAAAAAAAAAAGAAAGGAGGGGATGATGTTTCAAGCTGGCAGACTGACAGGTTCTGGGGTAAGTCAAGAAACCCGGGTGGAAAGTCTGCATTTTGCTGTCCCTGCTAGAGTAAAGCGGCAGAGGGAATGCGGGTCACCAGCCAAGGAATGCTCCGTGCCTTGGGGAACCCCCTGCTGAAGGACTTTCAGCTAATTGAGAAAGTCAAACATCCATATTCCTGCTAAAACAGAGGCTGCACTACCTTCATCAAGCATTTTAGCTACAAAGGGAATTGTTCATAAAGGCAGAAGGAATTAAAGGACGTACTATTTAATGGGCCAGATTGATGTGCACACTGATGAGATATGCTTCAAATTGACTAAATGTCTGTTTTGGCTGAAATGGTCTTTTTTTGTTTTTCCCCTGGGCCCATGTTATCTGTGATTTTTGTTGTTTGTAAGCCATGTCCTTTGCTGTGACCCCAGCCAGCACTGGCACTAGCCAAATATAAGGGGTGTGTAAAATTTAAAATAAAAAAAAAAAAGGGAAAGGAAAAAAAAAAGACAAAATCATTATATGTCCTAATTTATACCATTCTAAGGCCCATTGAAGCAAATTAATTTTGTGCTAATGTACGTCTCATCCCACCTAAAATAAATCCCAGCCCCATTGCAGCCTGCCTGCACACAGCGTAAGGACTCACTAGGGCACAATGCAAATTATACCAACTACTTACCAACACCGCTGACCTCTGCACTAACCCAAGGAGAGAAACGGGACTGCGGGCCATCGTTCTCACTTTCCTTTCCTAATTTGATGAGGTAGGGTTTTGGTTTGTGTGTGTGTGTGTGTGACGGTTTGAATGCACAGTAGCTTGGAGCTAATCAGCATCACAACGAGCTAAACTAGCCTGGATTTATATTCACACAACTTTTCCATTTGATGTAGTTACCCAAGTGCAAGCCTCTGTAGTGGGACTTCCACCAGAATAAGCCTTACACAGCTTCACCTTATGAGGGAAAAATATCCAACCAAGCTAAATCATGTCGTGCAGAGCAGTTGTAAGAGCTTGTTTACATGAAGCTGCTCAGAAAAGTTGATCTGAATTTTTAAGTGGATTAGTAAACTGCATTAATTAAAGCCCTTTGTGGGAACTGTCAAAATTAGAGTGGCTTTGATTTTATTTGGTTTACTTCTCTTCCAAGGCTAAGTCATATTAAGGCCACTTTAATTGTGAAACGGGAGGTTTAATGCAATTTAGCTAATTCACTTTAAACTCCTGCCTTTAGTTAATTTAAATCAACTTTCCCAATTGTCCCTGTATAGACATGACTAAGGAAAAGCAAAGACCACTTACACAGAAACATCTAAGAGTAACTTTGAAAAAAATCCAAGTATTTCACTAGCACATCCAGGATGTTACTATCTTTGTCACCACCACGCTTTGGGAATTGCAGGTAACAATGTCAGGGTCCAAGGTCCTTGGTCCAAGGAGACACAGTGAGAAACAGATCCTCAGTGCTGAACTGCAGCTACTCATCAGAGACAGGATGGCCAGCCCTGCACAGAAACTTTATTCCAGCCTAAAGTAAAGGATGACAAGTTAAGAACATGCCTCTCAGCCCTCAGAAAAAAAACAGGGCTTGAGCCGTGGGCTGTGCAGAGGGAAAAGAGCTGCCTGAATATGTGAAAGAAGAAGGAAATTTTATTTAAAGCTCTGGTGACAATTTCTGCATCCTTTTCTCTTTCATGAGATGGAAGGCACAAACCATATCAGTAAACTGCTGATGGAGGAGACCTGGTCTTCTTGGCCCTGGAAGCATCACGCAGACCTGTTTCAGGCACTGGTACAAGGCTATGCAGCCATGCAGCAGCCTGAAGCTCAGAGATGTGAGACATGGAGGCATGGCATCAACCCTAGCTCTGCAGGACCAGCCCTGAGCCAAGAGCCCATCTGCCACACCATCCCAAAATGTCACCTGTGAATTTAAGAATTCAAGGTAAATGTTTGAAAACCGTCTGTTTCTACAGCTGCAAGTTGCTGTCACGAGACACTTCAACACCTATGAAAATCTACCCTTTTTTTTTTTGCATCATATTTGTAAAGCTCACAGCCTGGCCTCATGCAGCCGCGCAGCCGACAGTTAACGTCAGGGTGAGCAGCGTTTGCAATGACAGTGGTACTCGCTGCACAGATGAGTGATGAGAGCAGGGAACTGCCACGTTAAATGAGAGGGAGGACCAGGCAGGCTCCTTGGGCTGCCGAGATCCATTTTAGCATTGAATCGCACTCCAAATGGCAGAGCAGAGGTGGTGATTAGTAGGACTGTGTCTATTTGGAGATGGCTCTACGCATGACTGAGCATGAATGGCCTGATGATGAGTGGGTGTAACTCCACGGCAAGGGACTGAGCTGAGGTAGCGATGATTAGCTGCCACGCGAGGTAAGTTATTGTCTCCTGTGACGCTAAAGATGTACGGCACTTAAGAGTCCATTGGCTGAACGCGTTCAAACGGTTGATATTGCCACAGCCGGAAACAGTCGCTCACGTAATTAATTTACCTTCCAGACTAAGCCAAATGGAAAATCCCCCTGTAAAGCACTCTTGAGCCGGCGGTTGTGCCGCTGTTGATCAGCACAGTCCTTTTGACTTTGCAAAGTTGCCCAGTTTTCCCCAGAAGGACGCAAGGTCCTTTAATCCCCTCCCTTATCACAGTGCCTTATCACAGCCATTGTAAGGATGCTCTGGAACCTTCTCTGGACAATCTGACCCCAAGATTTGTACGGGCAGCCACTGAAATCAATGGAAAATGAGCTGTTGTGTGACAGGGTTGTGATCTTAATTCCAGTTGTGTGACAGGGAGGACAGGAGATGACTCCTTCCTTGTCAGAAATCCTCTATGTCACAGATTTGCAGTTACACCTTTTTCCAGAGGAACCTCAGCTACTTGCCCGTAATAAGTGATCTGCAGGTGAATTCTTGTCCCTTCTTTGGGAGTCATGAATATTTGACTTAACAAATTAATCTTTTCATTCCCTTCATAGGAAGACAGATATCTTTATATAAGGAGTGAATGAGACAGAGAATAATAAAAAAAAAAACAGACCACGAAGGAAAGCATCTCATTTTCAAGGAACTCTGTTCATCAGAGGGGTTAGATCAGACCCTCAACTGCAGAGAGCAATACTATTTAAATCAATAATTGTAACACTCCTTCTATCTCACTGGTCCTATTTTACAGGCAACAATTTTCAGAGCTTAGACCTGGGTGTAAACTCAGCACCCAAGCAGTTTCGGCATAGTGGATGCTGTCAGCATCCTCAAGTGGTGTTTAGGAGGGAACTTGGACTTTTTACCCCGTGAAGCTGGAGAATTCAAACTGATTTTCTCTCTCTTCAGAAAGCGCTTGAGGAGTCAGGGCTCGGAGTCTCTGAGGTCCTTAACATCCGCATAACCACATCGTAAAACAGCATAATTTACCATTTTGCAAGGCGTGCTGCCTTCTAGTGACTCTTTCATAGGGGCAGACCTTGGATTTGGATGAGCTCTCTTAATGCACAGGCACATGGCTTTGGGGCGAGAGGACCCTGGTAACACCATGCGCCATCACCTACACAGCAAGGAAGTATAACAGCAGTCAAGGGTGGTGCCAGCATTCTGCTATTGCTGTTATTCTATCTGTTCTTCTGTTTGAGTCTTTTTTTTTCTAAGCCTTCAGCAGCAGGGCTGGGTTCTGGAAAGGACTGCTTGGATGCTCATAGTCCTCCTTGTGCGGTATTAAATCCTGTGAGGAGCTCACTAAGTACAGGCAGTACTTAAATTTCCACACACCACTTACAGCCATCCCCCGAAGGCTAATTCTGCTGCGGTCCACAGCAGGATATCAGGGTCTCGAGCCTCATCCGTCTGTTTGCTCATATTTGCTTCTTCATTCTTTTCTTTTGACCCATTATCAGATGCATTATTGAGCCCTGCAATTATTTTTCCATTAATCTTCTTCTTTCCTGACTCATTTAGCAAACAAATAATTCTTGACCTCTTGTACTTTGAGATGCATTATCTTGTTTAGTGTGGTAGAAAATACGAATCTGCTGCCTTCGGAAACCCTGCAGGCTGATAGCAGGGAACAGTTGTCCCCTGGACATTTTGTTCCAGTTCCATTCCAGTGCTTGCTCATGTAAGAAACAAATTTTTGGTCTGGATTCATGCAAGAAGAACAAAAGAGCCTGCTCATTTCCTATCTTCAGGCAGACGTCGCAAAGATTATAGGAAGAGGATTGGTGGAGAGCCTGGCATTCTGGCCAGGAATGCAACAGGCGATCAGAGCATTGGTCGAACAAGCACATTGGTACAGTCAGGTGGCTCCTGTGCCCCAAAGCAGACCAAAACCCCTGAGTGCCACAGCCCACCTGCTCACTGATGTCCGTCCCGCACCGAACTGCGTCATACTTGGATCTAAATCCCACAGTGGAAACCCAAGGGGCTGCCCCCTCAGAGGGTCTCACTGCTGCGTTGCTGTTTCTCTGCATTTTCCATGAAGGTGTGACAAAACTAACGCAATAAGAGACTTGTGCACCCCTGAAACGGCACAGCCAAAGCCCCCATGCTAATCTGCCAGGGTGTCCTCAAAAGCCTATCTCATCCCCGCTGGTTCTTTGTGCTTGCAGGGTGGCTATTTTAATCGCAGAGAAGCCAACCTGCCTTTTTGCCAGCGTCTCTAGCGCAGAACAACACTGTTCTGTTGTCCTTCTGCAGCTGAAGGGGAATGTGTTGTGGGAAATGGAGTGATGGGGCTTATGTGACGCTCTTTTGCCATTCCCTCTTGTTTCATTCTCTTTGTTTAGTGAGAAATGCAGGGCAGGGACTTTAGTCGTTTGTGAGGAAAAGCAGGTTTGCAATCAGGTAACAAAAGCTGCTACCCAAAAGGAGAATTGGAACGAGGGTGAAAGATCGGAGCGTGTTTCCAAAAATTGAAAAGGGACACGTGCCAAGAGCTATCAAAAGGTGAGTCCTTGCAGTCAAAGAGGTGGTCTGTCTGGAAAAGCCTGCTCATGGGGGCTCTTCTACTAAGGTATTGAAGCTTATGCAACACTTGTGGGAAAAGCAAGGCTTCAGAAGGTTTCCCCAAACAACAGAAGAACCAGCCAATGGGTTTATGAATCTCAAGCTTTGAAATAAGTTTCACGCAGAGATGGTAGTTGGCACGGAGCTCCCTTTCTCCATGGCTATGGGGAGCTTCCAGCTGCCTGCAGGACCATGATGGGATACAGAGATGGTGGGTGGTGCAGAGCTCCCTTTGTCCACAGCTACAGGGAGCTTCCAACAGCTTGTAGGACCATAACAGGGCATAGACTAGGGCTACAAGTGTTTCCTTAACTTTAGATCCATGTCCTTGTAGAAAGTTGTAACATTCTCTAGCTGTGTGGTGGAGGAAGAAGAGGACAGGTGTGTGCCATGATCCAGTCACATCCGTGTCTGGGGCTTTAGCTGTCAAAGACAGTGGCATCAAAGAACAGAGCAGCCATCCCCCATTGCCATGGGCAGCACCTGCCTCCCTGCCCAAGGGTCTCCCAGGCTCACGTCAAAGCTGTCCCTTCCAAGTCTCTCTGACAGACAGGAGACACCCTTCCTGGGCCAACCATGTCACCAACCCCACTGCAACACAGGCCACCACCAGTGTTTGACCTGCTGTGACCTGGGCACTGGGACTGGTGCCAGGAGCTCATATGTGGCCCAGCTTTTTGGCTTCCTGGGGACAAAGGATGGGTGGTTTTGCCATGACTTGAGGGACATCCCAGCTCCCTGTAAGACCATAATGGGGTATAGGTTGGAGTTATCTTATCCGTACTGTAGCACACCAACACGTCTCTGGCTGAGTGCTGGAGGAGGGCCAGAACAGGAGTGTGCCAAGGTCTAGTCATGTCCCTATCCAGGCATCCAGCTGTAATAGACAGGAGAAAAAACAGAAGGGGAGCAGCAACCCTCCAGTGCCATGGGCAGCCCCTGCCCATTCCTCCCCTGCCCTGCCCACTCAGTCCTTGGTCACCCGGCTTCTTCTCTGACAGGCTGGTCTGGAGCAGCCCTTTTAATCCCTGCCTTGGACCACCCACATCACCAACCCACCCTGTAACACAGCCACAACCAATGTTCTGTCTGCTGTGACACAGCCATGACTTCACCAGGCTTTTGCCTGGAGTTAGTGCTGTGTCACTGTGACCTGGCTATCTATCACCGTTCAGCCAAGAAGAAACAATTAAATGTTAAAAAGAAATAAATTCATTAAATAAACATCAGCTGGCAATACTGGGGTGGGAAATAAGGTAGCTGTGGCACCTATTTAAAGAACAGGACTTCAGCAAAGATTAGAAAAGAGTTAAAAGCAGCAAGCCCTACCCACTGCCCAATTTTAAAGATCTATGTGGTACTTGCTGCTGAGATTTGTGGGTTTAAAGACTAAATCCTGGAAGAAAAATGCTTGTCAGGTTGCCTGAAGGCCCTATTCCACACCTTTGGAGTCAAAGACATGTCCAGTGCCAAACCCTGCATCCCCAAGTGGCTGACAGTGCTGAGCATGGTTCATTGTGGACTGCAAGACTCAAACCTTTCTTTCCCTGAAACAAACCAAAGATTTCGCCAGGGACTGTCCTGTGCTACAGACTTCAGTGGGATGCTAGAATGAAATGTATGGACTTGCTTCCATCTCCTTGGTTCACTGCAGGCTGTTACATACAAGGTCTTTAACTGACAGGACCAGAGACAATGGGCACAAAGTCAAACACGGGAGGTTCCCTCTGAACATCAGAAAACTGTGAGGGTGACCATGTCACAGGGTGGAGTCTCCATCCCTGGAGATGCTCAAAAGCCATCTGGACATGGTCCTGGGCAACTGGCTTTAGGTGGCCCTGCTTGAGCAGAGGGTTTGGACCAGATGACCTTCAGAGGTCCCATCCAGCCTCAACCATTCTGTGATTATGTGATTCAGGCACATGGAGACTTACTGCAAAGAACCTGACACACAGTAACTGGTTAAGCCCCATTAACCTCCTTTCAAGCTTGGCCCAAGGACAGCCACTCCGGTAACTGCCTGATGCAGCCAGTTTGCATGATGCCACAGATAGTGGGCTCATGAGGGGACCACATCCTCTGACCTTCCTTTGAGGACCACCAAAACGGCAGATAATTCACAGTTCTCAGAGGATCATCTTCCAGGCAGCGGACCTGTTAGCTGTGCGGTCTTCAGCTGGGAGAAGCTAAGATCCCCAGAGGCTCACTAGTCCCATATATTTTGGACTTGAAACAAGAAAGTTGTCTAAGGCAGCTCATCTGCTGCCTTCAGGAGCCATATTGCCCTGGAGGGAAGCAGGTGTTTTATAGACATTAGTAAAGCTGCTGGGATGAGAACCAGACTGAGCAGCTCCGAACAGTGCATTATCCATTTCTGTGGCTGCCTGCGAAGGAAGGTGCTGAAATGCCGTAATCCCCTGGCATTTTGCACCTTCTTTGCTTTCAGTCTCTGCGGAGATAAGTGGTTACACGAGGCGCAAGTCTGCAGCCCAAGTCGGCGGTGTTTCCAGATGGGATGAGCAGCACTGGCGCCGGAGAGACCTCATGAGAGCTCCTGCCTGCTTTTGCAGACGCTAGGAGATCGCACAGTTCAGCAAAGCTCCAGACAAGCGCGTGAACTTTGAGATGGTCTCCATAATCCAGCACAAGTTCTGAACTATTTAAAGATTTTGCTCACTCATCATTTCTCATTTCCTGCTTTTACCCAGAAATCTTAATCCCTTTGTGAAAATACCGTTACGCTCTCTCGGTAACTGAACACATACAGCGTAAGAAAAGGGGTAAGTGCACCTGGGCCAGGTTTACCTGCTGCAGGCGGGGCTGCAGTTTAGAGGTGACAGAGCAAGTCAGTAGTAAATAAATCCTGGCTGCATGGGGTTTTTTCACCGGGCCTTGAGTAAGGGGCTCTTTGGCTCCCTCTTTAGCTGCTCCATCATGAAACGTAGGGATAGTCAGAAACGTAACTGCGTAAAAAGGGCACCTACGTGTTCTCTGTGGGTCTCCTGAGGCATATGCGCTGAGTTTAAGGGCTGTTTGGGGTTTTTTCTCTCTCTCTCTCTTTCCTGTAGCTAGGGATGTGCCAGCCATGCTGTGCTCAGCTCTCCTGCCTCTCCCACAGTATTGCCAGTTAATGTCTGATTCCAGAAGCTTTGCAGTTGGCAATGTTTTAATAAGCAGAAAGAACACAGCTTGATTCTCAGGTAACAGGCTGAGCTAGCTGTGCTGGCAGTCAGAGAAAAAAAACATGGTATTGACTTGAAGACTGAGTGAATTTGGAATAGAAATTGCGGAGGAGGAATAAATGTGGCATACCAGGATGTCACTTTTACATTTTCCAGATGATAACTGCACTTTAAAGTCGAGAATCTCTGACAGTGACGTCCTCTTTTAAGCATCCAACATCTATGCCCTTACTTGGTCCTCCTGCGAACCCCCTGCTTCTCCAGCTCTGCCTGACTCACGGTGCGTATTCTTCAGAAAATGCACTGGCACAGGCTCTGTTTAGGAGAGTCACTCAGGTTTGTTCCCAAGTTAGAGTTACCGCTTTGTGAGGAGGTGGCTGGGTTAAGAGAGGAAAACTTGGCACTTGTTGGGCAAGGACAGTGAAAAGCATTCACCGGGAACAAAAGTTGCAGGCTAAGTAGCACACATCTGACCATATTGCATAAAAAAGTGCCTGGGAACTTTTCTTGCCCCTCATTGCAATATCTTTCAGGGCATCCATGAAACCAGCATCCAAGAGAAGTTTATTTCATCACTTTCTGCTACACCATTGACCAAGGTGTTTATTCCTCAGAAATCGGTAGATCAGCCAGAATCTGTCAATCAACTGAGATATTTGGGATGACACCAAGAGGTACCGTGGAGGGAGCAGCTGCCTTCTGCCGGGCCACATCTCGGGGTGTGACAGCAGCGTGCTCGCAGTGCTCAGGAACAGAGGGGAAGAGGAGCTGTGGCAAGAGGCAAGCCAAAGGCTAAAAGTAGCTAAAAGTGTCCTTTCGGGTGGCAGGATCAGTCCTCGTTGACAGACCCTGTGGCACTGAAATATCTAATTTATTTTCAGGAAAGGGTGAAAAAGGATTAAAAGCAAGAAATCAGGCTTTTTACTTTTCTGGAAGAGAGGCAGTTTGATAATAAGCTGCTTTCCCAGCGGCAGCTCAGGGCGCTGCACTTCCAAGAGCATGTCCCTCGGGACAACATCCCCAGTGAGTGCAGTCGACCCTCTAGAAATCTTGTTAGAGTGTGAAAGCAAATGTCCGTGTGCGAAGGATGCTAAAGCCTCTTTCGGAGGGTGAGGAGCTGACCCTGCAGGGAGGGATGTTCACAAACTGACCTCCACCAGGATACTTCCACCCCCAGGAGAAGAACACACTCCCCTCTGTCCACCGCATCTGCTCCCAGAGGCAAAGTCTCTCTCTTCCAGGGCTCCAAAGACATGTTAAAACAAATGTCCCTAAAAGACATCAGATCACTATTTTATCAGGCCACATTTGGCACCAAAGTCAAGCCTACATAAAACCCATGGGCAATATGTGATCCAGAGAGAAGCCGAAAGCACGGTGAAAAGAGTCATTTGTTTACCTCTAAAAAAGTACGTTTGCAGCCCGATTAGAATAGTCCTGGAGAACCAGAATATGCAAAGAACTATAAAAAAGGCTCTGAGCGTCCTACTCCACTGTCCAGACCTTGCATAAGGTAAATAGTGAATAAAGTTCCTAATGGAAAAAGGTAAACTAGTTATTTTTAAATTTTGTTTTCATGGTTTCTGTGTTATTATTAATATATTTTGAGAATTATTTTCAGCTATGTCCCTAGATCCAGTAAAATAATTACACGCTCCAGGACAGCAGTAAAAAGAAGAGGAACTACATATATCTTAGTGACCAGTTCTATAAATATGCTATTAAAAATTAGCAATCATTGTCATAGCTGGCTCAAGAGAGACTTGCTAACTAATTATAGATCAAGCTGTGCATTAAAATTAAAGCCTTTTGGAAGATATTAGGGCAAATGTAATGTTCCCGAGAGATAACAAATTGACAGTCTTGGAACCACGAGTGGCTGCGTAACCTCTGCAGCTTGGTCAGCGTAAAAACAAGTTTTCAAACATTATTCCCCCGCTATGCCTCAAACCCAGCTGGGTAGAAATACTGCCTGGGATGGGCCATTCCTCGGCCACGGAGGCCGTGACCTCTCAAGGCACTGCCAGCTGGGGTGAACATAGGTCTGGTGAGGTCTGGTCTGAGCTGACACCACGTGCAGCAGAAGAGACCGCCAAGACATTTTCACATTTTAACAGCCCCAAACTAGCTGCCAGGTTAGCTGCACTTAGGCACTTTTTTCAGGCAGTCCTGGTTGGGAACTCACTCAAGATAATGCTTAACCTGTCAAACTTCTTGACCTGGAGGCTCTGTAGAAGATGTGCTATTCACAACACAAATTGCCCCAGTAAACCACTTAGTGTAGGGTATAGGCTGTGACTGTCTGGTTTTGGGTTTCACAGCACTGGGTGTGGTGGGATCTCAGTACCTGAGTAGTAGCTTTGCCGCAATAGAAAACCATGCCAGAGGCATTATGCTCCTCAAAGCTGTATTTCAAAAACGTGAAGTTTGCTTCCAGATTTAGTGCTGCCACAGTCAAGCAGATTTGGTGGATTACGTGGGCCTAATAATACGACTTCATAAGTATTTAAAATTATGGATAACTTGAGAAAGGGGAGAAAGTATATTATCAAGTAAATCACACTTTCCTCTAAATCATACACCGAATTTCCAGGATTTTATCCTGGAACAAAACCGGGGGCTGAGTGGCTGACAAAGGTTAAAGCCCACTGATCACACCCAGGGAATCTTTATCGCTTTGAGCTGCAGCTCCATCACTGAAGATACGACTAAGAAAAAGGCAATACACAGTGCAAAACCTTGAACATCAAAAGGACCAAGCGGGTTCCCAGGGAGGAGTGAGTTACTTCCACTTGATTGATCTTTTTGCTTTGGCTGAAGTATTTTTAATATTTTAGTATATTGCCTGCTGCATACTTACAGGTGTAAAGGGTGGGGCCAGTCTTGCGCACGCTGCGCCTCACCTAAAAAATCCACCGCGCAGGCTTGAAGGGTGTACTCACGTTTGCAAAGCCCTGTAGCGACAGGCAAGGGACGAAATGGCAGGTGGAAAGATGTCACTGGAAGCCGCAGACCCAACCCTGCATGCAGGCGGTTCAGGACATTGGTCGCTTGAGACTGACCCGGGAGATGACAGTCTCGTTCGGCAGCATCCTGAATGACCAAGCAGCCTTTTTCAAGGAGAGCACTGCTTGCTCCACATGGAGAGGGGCCTAGAAAAGGTGGCCTAACCAAAGCTCATCTCCCTTCCAATCCGGTTGGCTAGCCGCGGCCAACGGACATCTTCTTCTGCGGTCAACCAAAGACAAAGAGACAAAGGCATACACCTGCCTCCAAAGGTGTGTCCAGATTGACACTCGCATGTTGGAACATCAGAACCATGCTCGATACAGCAGACAGTGGGCGTCCTGAACGAGCTCCAAAGAGGAGATATAAGGACTCCCTGAAACAACACCTCAGCCTAGGCCATATTGACCACCATCAGTGGTCCACCCTGGCCTCCAATCGGGAGATTTGGAGACACACCATACATAACGCTGCTGTCTCCTTTGAGAGCACGCGTAGAATCAAGCTCGAGGAGAAAAGACAGCGCAGAAAGAACCGTGCCTCGACTATACCACCCAAGGAGACCCTCCGGTGTGCTCTTTGCAACCGGTCTTGCCTATCGCGCATTGGCCTTTTCAGCCATCAACGCGCTTGCAATAAGCGTGGGCAAAGCCCTTCCCAAATCTTCGTCCGCGAAGCCAAGCCATGACTTTCCTGGAGCAACACCTTCAAAAACCAAGCCCATATGATACAGAGATGCACTTGAATGCTCACTGATTGAGATCAACTGCCAGAGACAGCACTGCAAAAAAAAATGGACAAAAATATGGACTGAAGCGAAGCCACCTTCTTTTTTTTTTTTTTTTTTTTTGATTTGGATTAAATTTTCCATTTCCCTACAGAGAACGGTTGCAAAGAAGCTGGTCGCTGGACTGCAGCATTCAATTACAAGTAAACTGCATCACTAGATACTTTAATGTGCCTGAAGACTATTTTGATCCGACAGTAATTGGTTTACGGTGCGCATTTACAGGTACACAAAGAAAACAAAAATTGTGACCGAGCTAAAATTCAGCTCATTATTTGCTATTGTGGCATTAATTATTGACCGGATTCTTATGTTACTGTACAGTTCCAATCTGCCACTAGCTGTAGTCGTTCTTCTGAGCAACATGTCAGAAGCTGCGATATGAGACATGGAACCTTAAACTGTGGAGTAATAGCAGCGCCCAGTGGCTTCTCAGAGAATAAACCACCTCTTGGAGACCCAGTGACGTGGCCTATATAATGTTGTATTTTTTAAAAAAGTCTGGAAAACGTAAAGACAGAAAGTGATTCTAGGGTCAGGTAGAAGTAAGAGATCTTTATTCAAATCTCTTTTCTTTATCCAAAATAATTCTGAAAATCTGCTTTCAGTTATGCTGGCTGTAAAGCCCAGCTGTCGTTCTCGTGTCTTTTCATGTAAAATTACTTAAGATTATTCTTCAAACTATATTTTGAATAACACTTCTGTTTATCCTAATTTATGCAGTAAAAATGTTGTCATTATTATAATTTTATCGTTATAAAGACTTATTCTGTAGGTCATTATTCCCTTACATACTCACTTGGATCTACTTCTACTCTCTCGTAGAGTTTGCATACATCCCAGCAGTCATCCGAAATCTATCTACACTGGCTTACGTCCACCTACTTATTGGTTGGTGCCTGACAAAAACACACCCCCCCCAGCTGGTGTCGGTATACTGGGTGTCGTTGTTATAGCAACACCTTAGAAGAAAGCAGCTCGCAATACCTGCAGGGGCACCAGCTTGTACGCTGGGAGTTTCAGAAACACCCACAGACTGATGCAGGATATGTGGTGGGGAGGCATCTTGTCGCACTCAGTTGCAGCTCTGGTCCTCAGCTGTGCAACCTGAGGGTCTTCTTGGTGCCCTTCTGGACCACAGGTGCAGGGTTCCTCCCACAAGCAGGACGGTTGGCGGGGCGGGAGGATGTTGCGTGCCCATGTCTCATCCCATTAGGAAGATGGGATGCATTTGGGGGTGTCCTGGGACACAGGCTAGAGAAGGGCCCTCCAGTTCCTCACAAACGGTGCCCGGCTGGGCCAGCCCATGGGAGAAGGGTCCAAACAGGGCTGTTGGACAGCTGAAAATGGAGCCCATGCACGTTAGCACACAAAGAAGGCAAATATCTCGCCAAGTCACCAAGAAATACAGTGGGAAGTGCTGTGCCTTAGGTCTGGCTCCCCTCAGGAAACAGAAATACCTTACTTGAGGAACTGCTGTTCTTTCTCCTGGGATGAAGTGCTGACCCCATCCCTTCACAGGCAACACAGCTTATTACAAAACCTGCACAGAGTCCAGAGCTGGAGTACGGATGTGCCAGCTGGGAGGAAGGGGATGGGAACCCCTATTGTTAGTGAAAGCTTTTGAAAGAAAAAAAGATCATATAGTGATCAAGCAAGAAAAAGAAACCCTGCTGGCAAAGAGGCAAATGAAAAACAATGGAAAAAGCCCCTTTGAGGTGTGCCACTTGAACCAGAAGTCAGGTCCTGTAAAGAGCCTGTGTGATAGTGCAGCAAACATGGGTCCTCAGTAGCTGGATGGATTTCTATTGACTAGGGAGAACAACATACCTGTCCCAGGTAATTCCCTAAATTAAATCTAGCAGAAGATGCGACGGATAAGAGGAGACCTTGCACACTGGGTCAGTCTGTTAGACAGGGTTTAGCTGACATAGCTAAGTCCTGCACAGCACAAGCCTCTGAATCTGGATTTTGTGTGTAGTTTAGATACATCAGTTCGAGTTTCCACCATCACTAGTCCCATGGGTAGCAAAGAATGGGATTAAAATAATAATTACTAAGAAAGCTAAAAAAAAAAAAAAAGTCAGACTCTGAGCTGTGTTTAGTGTTTTTAAGTGTCTGCACAGACCCAGAGAAAAATAAATGTAATCTGCTGTCATTTTGTCCAGGAAAATAGAAGAAAGATTCACCTCACTGGTAACAAAGTCCCTGGGGATTTAAGGATGCGTGAAAAGAGAGATACAGTACAAGGAAAAGCTCAGCACCGCTCTGGGCTCTAGGTGCTGGCAAGGGCAACGGCGTTGGTTTGACAAGAGGTAATCTGAAGGACACATGGCACTGTAACGCTGGAAGGGTGGTATCACCTCTGAGTTGTGGTATGGTGCTAGCAAGGGGAGTCTCAGCTGGCCATGATGTTCGAGAAAGTCCCCGACAGTGACTGAGCAGCTGGAGAACGGAGTACATCAGAAATTATACCAACTCTGATGGTGGTGATGGTGACATGACTCAGAGAGAGCTTCAGAAGGAAGCCCTCCTGGCTCTCCTGTTCAACAGGAGTCTGCAAACTCTGAGTTGTCTTTACAGCCTCCCCTCATTCTTGAATCCATCTCTGGACTCCGTGTTTTCTCCACTTGCTTCCCTGTAATCTCTTCCGTGAGTTCTTTCGAGCCTCTCAGTAAAGAAAACATCCACTGGGACTTCCTCAAGGATCACGTCCACAGTTTAAGCTCCCAGACCCAGATCATAACCAAGGTGCAGAGCCTTCAAACCAGTCACCAAATGACAAGAAACCAAGCGTTTCCCTCCCCTTTCAAGGGGTTATGGTTCTCCTTCAATACCACTAGCCGCTCTGTGTATTTTTTCTGTTTAGTGCCTGTAGGGTGTTGGCAGTGCCCACAGCTCTGCTATACTCAAACTATGTTTCCACCGTTATCATCTTCTTGATAGCTGTTGAATCTGGGATTTTCCAGTGGGTCTTGTACACTGGAGCAGAGCTGTTGATCCTCTCCTAGAAAATCAAACGAGAAGAACTTTTGATCCAAAATCCCAAGGGATTCACCTAAGCATTCATATTCCAGCTTGTAAATTAATTGTTCTTGATGAAATAGAGGTTAAACCACCAATATTTTTATGTGTAAATTTGGTACTATTATAATACCTTCCCTTCTCGGAGGAAATATGCAGAATATCTTTGCTTATTGTCCATTCCTTGTTCTATTATCGTGGATTATTTCCGTTCTCTTACTTACGACAAGCTCGTTCAAAGTTGTCACTAAAGCACTGCCATATTTCATACTTTGTCTTGAGAGGACTGTTCCTGGAGGTCTTATTTTTACAAAGGATATCGTATCTATGCTTCTCCTGCCTAATTTTAGCATTTGCTGTCATTTCTTGAAGAATGTGATTTCCGATGGCAAGTGTGTGGTACTGGAAGCTGCAGATCCTAGAAGCCTTTTCTACTTCGGAGAAACCTCAGGATGTCCTTCAAAACACAGCTCAGCTTCTGAGACATCTAATCCCAGTCCTCGGGTTTTGTTCCTTTTCCCTTTGCACAACCATTTGTCACAGGAAGGAAGATTATTTCATTCTATTCCTTGCCTTGTCCCTCAAGGACTTTGTCTTTTCTGTGCGTATATTACGTTCGATTTTTGCCTTCCTCTCTGAGCATCTGAATTTATACAATTTAGGGCTTGTGATGGTTTCAGACACATGAAATATGTCATTCACGAATGGCTTGGACTGTGCTTGATGTGTTTCCTTCCCTCACTCAGAAGGCAAAGAGTTTCAAGAAAATTATGTCCTTTTTGTCTAATTTCCTGCTTTGACTTGGTCTTTTCACTCTCCTTGAAAGCAGAGTGAGTAAGTACTTGGGGACTAAGTAATTCACTTATAATTGAAACAATAGACCATAAAGGCTCCTTGAGAGCAATTACATCTATCGAGCCAATGAGTCAGTTGTGCATTTGCACAAAGTCCAAGTAGTAAAATATATTTATGATTTTTTTTTAATGAAAGTTACTGCTCACTTAGTCTTCGGAGGCAGCACAATGCATCATGAGACAGGGAGGCTTAAATGTGAATCTCCACGAGCAGCGTGCGTGGCTCGTCATGAAAAAAGAGTGCAATATGCTTCGTCTGGGCATGCTGCGCCCAACCGAAGAGTTAGGATGTGTGTGATTAGAATCAGCCTGAGACATAATGGTTAATCTATAAAAGCTAAATCAAAAATTAAATTTGAGACTGTGGTGCTCAAGACTAGATAGACAGAAGGGGATAAACTGCATATTACTAAAATCAGAAGTGCCTCAATTCCTTTGTTTGCTTTTATCCTCAACTACATCATAGGCTGACTCTGCTGACAAGCTTAGTTGAGGGCAGAAAAAAAGCAATTAGACTGCAGTAAGCCATCCATCCAAGAGGGGTTCTGGACAAATCAAATCCTGTGCGAGGCACTGGACTACAAATGAAGGAGCCTGGGATCAGCGACTGTGTCAGGAACATGGTTGTGTGTGTGATCCAGCTGTGCCTGTGCCCTGTAACCCTCTGTGGTCCTGGGCAAGCCACCTCATGGGTACCAACACCCAAATGATGGTCTCCGTAAAACGGAGAGCAAAGTGCTCTTTTTTTTCTCTCTCTGCCTTTTTGGAGTCACCAGTAGGACACCTGCTCCTTCAGTAGGCAGTACAGAGTCTGTAAAATCCACGGGGGCTTTGCAATGGTGTGGCAGCCCAACCCACCCGCGGTGTGTAGGAACTTAGCCCCAGGCTGAGGGAGTACGTCCCCCTGCGCAGGACCGAGCCAAGGAAAAGACATACTTGGGTCCTCGCTGAGCTGGGGCCTAGCAGCTGTATGGTCCCACCGCTGGAGGTCCACCCGAGCTCGGTAGCTCCATGGAGTACCTGATTAATGCAGGAAGAGTTTTGCACTAACAGGGCGGCACAGCTTCCAGCACCTGCGCCAACAGCCCGTGTCTCCAGCACCAGGTAAACACAAACACAGCAGCACATTCGGAGGCTGCTCAGGTATCTCTGCTGCACCTCCAGAGTGTGGCTTTCCAAGAAATACGTGCCTTATATGCTTTATGCGGTGAGGCTCGCTCCACAAGCGTGCTCTTCTCCACAGCGAGTGTTTCAGCTCCCTTTTAAAAGTAGCGCATGCGCTAAAGAGCTTTCCACAGCGGAGATAATTGCGTACATGTACAACATCTACCGCAGTAACAGCCACATCTCAGACAGGTACTAGGGCGCTATCACAGACAAAAAAACAATAAATAAGAATTCATAAGGCTGTCAGCTGAACGCTTTCTGCCAGCACTAAACCCATTTAAAAAAAATTGCAAGTGGTTGTACAGCACCGAATTCTACAGGATGTACGGGCGTTACTGCAAAACACATAAAACTTAGGGCTAAAAATAATTAGCAATGTTGCCATCTGTAGATTCTTCTCTCTTTTTTTCAGACTGCCTTTCTTTTTCGCTTTCCTAAACCTTTTCTATTTTACTACTTTAAAAAATACCAAGTCATTAAAAAGAAAATTAAACGTTTTTATAACAAACGCCAAGTGACACCAAATGTGCACATGCAGGTTTTAAAGATGAGGTTTATAATGGCAATGCTGATAGACCGTTCCTGTCACCACATCGGCAGGGCACCGCCAGAACATAGTGCTCCACAAAAGTGACGTACCGAGCAGTGCTGAGAATAACAAGACATTCCTCAGTCGGTCTGATTTTTTTACTGTTACGTCAATGAGTCGGTAACCCTGGTTCTCTCAGTTTGCTTTTTTGGTTTGTTTGGGGATTTTTCAGAGATGGGGAGGAGGTTACTAGAAATTGTGGGTGCTTTTATCTGCACCATTTTAATTTTTATCAGGGAGAAAATACTATTTACATGTGAGTTTTACAAGACTGGTTACAAAGAGAGGAGAGACTGTAACTTTAATTTCAGAAGGTCGGATATTCTTTGGGAAAAACAGAGGCTTTTTACAGCCTTTTACAGTTAATTTCTGCTTCTTCACAGAATGGCAGCAAATTCCCGGAAGGACAGACCACCTGCAACTCCATCTTCTTTGCAAAAGGGATGGAGGGACTCAGCATTTTGCCAGATTCAGTATTTACAGTGACATTTATTTAAAACTGATTAATGGGTTTGTGCTGACGGAGCTAATGCTCAGGAAGAAAACCACCTGTCACCAAGCTGGGCACCTCATCCAAGCTCGCATGCCAGGTGGTCAACCTCATCGGCCATCAATTTCTGAGCCCTCCAAGCCATTACTTCTATGAGCATCCTTGGCAGGAGCATCCCTGGCTCCTCCAGGCTTCAGCACCCCCTCCTGTACTGGCTGCTTCTTTGCAGGCATTCCCAGAAAGTTTATGAACTTTTTGTTATGACATAGACCTGCTGAATTTTAAAAATAGTAATAAAACCCCTTAGAGCTCAAAATTTCCTGATCGTAAGGGCTCCCTCTTAGCTTCTGAATTACGCAAAGCTTAAGGTATCTCAAGCAACCTGGCTGCAAAAAAGAGTGCAGAGCAATGCAACACAGATAGTCCACCTCCAGGATAGAAAGGAAAACAGGGGTAAAATAACTTCCATAAGCTTTTAAAATGAGACAAATCCGGGGTGTAACGAGCAAGAGTCTTGTACAGCTTGAGCTCCTGTTGACTGGCTTCTTGAACTGTGGCATAATGAAGAGGCACCCCGTGAAATTTGCCAGCGTGATGCATCTGCCTCTGCTTGCAGGTGTCTGGAGCACTCGTGAGGCAGCACTAGTACTCACACCACTTACCTGCAGAGCGCGTGACATGCTGTGACTGAACCAGTTGGGGTTAGCACAACTGGCACAAAGCTTAAGGCCAACTGCAAGATGCCACAAATGACTTGCAAAGGTCACATCCCCTTCTCTTCAGGCTCGAACAAGGTTCTGGTTGGGAAGGTCACGTGCCTGTTGAGCACAGCCCCACTTCTACTCTCCTGCAGGACACAGAGGAAACAAACAAAAGAAGGTGCAGATTGAGGCTGTTCAGAAACCAGCAACGTTTGTTTTGACAACTCCTGACTCCTTGGTAGGATTTTTCCTTGGCTTTAAAACTGTAGTTTCAAAACTCATCATGCCCCAAATGACTGTGCCAAGAAATTAATGTAATTTCAGATGTGGGGGAGAACAGCAAATCAAAGCAGGAGGGTGGAGGAGCTGAGAGATCCTAAAGAAGAACATCCTGAAGGAAGAAATTGCTGCCCTTTCTTCTGGATAACATAGGTTGCTTTCTTTTTGCCGTTGGGTTCTTCACACTCATTTGACGAAAGATGCTAAAAAGTATAACACAGAAACAGGCAAACCCTGAAAATGTAATGTGTCTGCCAGAGGAGGCCTTAGGACCGGGGAGAGAGAGCCTGTGCATTCACTTCTTCTTTAGGATGGGGAAAGGGTGGGCGTTTGCTCTGCTCTTCAGGGCTTCTCCTGCTTCTCCAGCCACCCATCTCTGCTTCACCAAGCTGCTTCCTGAGCTCTCCTCAGAGAAACTGTTGCTGACCTGGCAGTTCCCACCCGCAAAGAAAAGGGCTGCAAAGAAATCCCTGTTCTTCTGTTCCCTCACCCTGTCTGCTGTCTTTGGCCTGTGGACATGGATCTGGCCAGCTTCCAGAGAGTGGATGTGGTGATAAGGGAAGGCAGGAAGGATTTGGAAGGAAGGTAGCGTTATTACCGTGATGCTGGCGTGCAGGACTAAAGGGCAGCATAGTGCAACCTCAACCACGCAGTCACAATTTATCCCAACTACCTAAATATTTGGTTAAAAAAAAAAAGAATTGTCATTTGTAATAGCACCAAGTGGGGGAAAAGTAGCAATTCTTGCTTTAAAAACATTATCTATGCGAAGTCAATGGACAATTTAAGAATATCCTAAGGGATAGGAACAGAGAACCGACATCGAAGATAACAGAGCCACCTCCTGTTTGTTGCTGCTGGAAATTCCTCCTGCCTGCTGTGGGGGCTGACAGAACGCAGGGAAACGGGCAGACTCCTTTGCCGGGACGACAGTGCAAGAGCAGTGCAAGAGTGGAACTCACACCACTTCCTCCCTCCACGGTGTGATGAGAGGAACCTGCACCCTCTGAAGATGCCTGCTACCCTTGTCCTGGCCTTTCCTAGCCTTCCCAGTAACGTGTCCCAGTATCTGCTAATGGCAAAGTGTTTCCTAATGCCTGAGCGAGGCTGCACTTAGTCTCTAACGAACCCCTCTGTACCCTGTCCTCAGCCTGGGGAACAAGTGGTGAGTAACCCCTTGGTAGCACTGTTTGAAGCCTGTTTCCACATCCATATTTGATGCTCTTTTTTATTAAACTAAACAACCCCCCCTTTGCTCACCCTTTCTTGAGAGGTCATGCTGTCTAAATCTCTCAGCACTCCCGTCGCTCTCGCTGAGCTCTCCCTCACACACACAGACACATGCACGCACGCACGCACGCCCCACTCCTTAAAGTCATGTGTGCCCAAAACGGGACACATACCCCAGGAAAGGTCTTGCCCCTGCTAAATAGAGTGGAATAACAGCATTTCATCTCCTACACACGACACACAGGGAATGGCTCCACAGCATCTTATCTGCTGGCTTGTATTCGGCCTCTGGTCTAATACAGCCCTGTAATTTTTTTTTTACTATACTGGGGTAATAGACCAATATTGACCATTTTGGAAGTTGTTTTGCGTTTCATTTTTCTTTCAAAGGTGAAACACTTTGCGCTCCCTGTTATTGGATTTTACTTTATCAATTACAGGCTATTTCTCAAAGTTATCACCATTACTTGAATTCCAAGGACGTGCTACAAAACACTTGCACATCTCCGCCCAGAGTACTATCTTCTGCAAACAGTGTAAGAGCATGCTCTACATCACCGGGAAGCCCGGCAACAAGAACATCCAGCCATTCTGGAATTGGGGCAGACCAGTCACTAGTCCTCGGTGATGGAAACTTGATTTTTAAGTCCTCTGAGCATGCCTGTTTCAGGCAGTTGTGCTCTCCACCGCATAGCAATTTCCTCCGAGTGAGGATTTCCTTCTCAGACGTTTTAGCTTTCTCCAGCTGGTGGAGGCTTCCCCGTGCCTCATCACAGAAAGCGGCCTCAGGGATTTCATGTGCTGGAATTCGTCTGCTGGTGTGGGATATCAGCTGGGTTAAGCAGTGCTCATCTAGACCAGTTTGTCTCTCAGTGAGGACATCTCACAGGGCTACGCCACGAGTTTTTCTACAGCCAAGACAAAGCTGTTTTGCCTTTACCCACTGCGTTAAAGAACTAAGCTGAATTCATGGGATATGCTTCATTCTTAACGAATCCATGTTGGCTGCATCTCATAGGCTTGTAATCCTCTAGGGATGAGCAAATAATTCATTTCAGTATCTTTCCAAGCATCAGAGCTGTGATGTTGGATTTAGAGTTGTGGGTTCTCCCTTCCCCTGCTTTTTAAAGACATACGTTACGTTAACATAAACCAGCAGAGCAAGTCACACCCGTACAAATGGATGGAACAATGCAGGGAAAGTTCCTGGGCACTGGGACTGAATCCTCCCTATCTTACACCGCGAGAAGAGTGATGGGTTTCTCTCAGCCAACCAGCCTTTTCCCAAACAGTTCCTGCACACCATGCAAGAGCTGGAGCAGTCTGGATGAAGCCGTCCTGTGGTGGATGGTAGAGGTTCAAAAATACGGCTGTAGCCAAACACGCCAGTCAGCCCTGAGCAAGATCATGGACCCATTGTGGTTTATTTTGTAGATTTTGCCTCAATGATCACGCTAGAAAAGAACAACAGGATACTTCCAGATAGCTGAAATAATTAACCAAGTAGGTAAATGAAGGAATATGATCCACTTCCTGCAAAAGAAAGAGACTTTGTGGAAATGGCTGATGCCGGAAATTGTTGTATACTTGATACATCTCCATCAGCAGGGGTCTGACAGTAAAACTGAGCATCACACGTCGTCCTTCAGGACTGCAGCTCAGTTGTTGGGGCTGGATCACCCTCTCTGCTCTCCATCCAATCTGTTCTCAGCACCTGAGGTTTTTTAGGAGAAATTTTGGATGGGGGAGAGTTAGCCATCATGATTAATTCACAGCCAGTCTCTGGAGCTCCATTAAGCAATGTTTCAAATAATGTTTCCAATTAATTTTTAGGTAATAGTGGTGCATGGTGTTCTGTGAGGAACGCTGGAGGTTGGTAGAGGTACATTCATCAAAAAATGATGGGAACCATGGCCTCCGTGGTGTACACAGATGTTGTTCTGATCTAGGGAAACGTTAGAGAAACAACAGCGAGACGAAAGATATATCACAGTAAAAGATTTCTAGCCTCATAATTAAAAAGAGAAGAGGGTAAAAGCGTGTCTATTCAGCAGAGAAAGCGGAGTAATAACTGCACAGAATCTCATCATGCTCTAAAACCAGAAACGACAATTTTACTTTAGTTTTCAGTGAGACAGATGACTCTGTATTGGGGGGGGGGGACTCAGAAGTGAGCAGAGACTATAATGATTTTCAGCAAAATCTTTCTGGCACATGTAGCAGGACAGCAGAGATGTGACGGGGTGGGCTGTGACGGCAGGTTTGACACTCTGTGACAGGACCAGAGCACAGCCAAAGCCTTAGTGCGGATCCACTTGCAAATTGACCTCATGGTGAGCACACCAAGCACAAAGAGCCGACTATGAAGAGTTTGTTTTTAAGTTAAGACGACAAATTAGAACAATCAATTTTTAAAACAGAGAAAATTGGATGTTCTGGGTGAGAGACTTCAGTGTTAAAGGTTTTCTAAGTTTTCCTCCATACGCTCTCCACTTCTGAAACAGTCAGTGAAAACTCCTCAGGGGCAGATCCTGCCTGAGCAGCCTCACTTGACGAGCTGCGGGGCAGCTTTGATGAGAGTTGAACTGCCCAGAGGGTTGGTTTTGGCAGGGTTTGGCCACGTCCGGGTGCTGTCAGGGGCCTGTGGGGCAGCCTCTGTGGGGAGGGCCCGGGGCTGCCCCGGGCTGGACCCAGCCACTCCCAGCCGGCTCCAAGGGCCCCCCCACAGGACACAGCGGAGCCGCTCTCTGAGTCTCTAGAACAGGCTCCCCAGGGAAACGGTCATGGCACCACGGCTGTGAGTGCAAGGAGCGTCCCAACGATGCTTTTAGACATATGGTTGGCGTTAGGCAGTCCTGCGAGGAGCAGGGAGTTGGGCTCCATGAGTCTTACGGGTTCCTTCCAACTTGAGATGTTCTATGCTTCTATGGCCGTAACAGCCATCTCCACCGCCTCCACCACTGGAGGGGAGAGGGTTTAAGGGAGTGAAGCTG
Organism: Bucorvus abyssinicus; assembly: GCA_009769605.1. Classification (NCBI taxonomy): domain Eukaryota; kingdom Metazoa; phylum Chordata; class Aves; order Bucerotiformes; family Bucorvidae; genus Bucorvus; species Bucorvus abyssinicus. The sequence goes on from CM020033.1 coordinate 30,441,928, forward strand.
GGCCCGGGAAAGGTGAGGGTGGGAAAGTGTCATTTTAATTTTTTTCTCTTTGTTTTTCACTACTTCAATCTATTTTAATTGGCAACACATTAAATTAATTTTCCCAAATTTGGGTTTATTTTGCCTGTGATGGTACTTGGTGAACGATCTTCCTGTCTTTATCTCACACTTTCTTATCCTCTTTTTTTATCCCTCTGCAAGGGAGGACCCCGGAGGCCAACACAGGGCTCCAAACACAGCCTTTAGCAACCAGGAAGGTGACACAGACTGTACCCTCAGCAAACTGGCAGATGATGGGGGAAAGCGGAGGGGGGCAGAGAAGAAGAGGGGGGTAACACAGCGAATGGCAGCTCTTCTACCAACAGGGACAGACCACGATAAACCTGAGGATGGGGCCAACAGAAACCTCACCCGGTTCAAGAAGGAAAAGGGTAAAGCTCTGCACCCCGGGCAGAAGAACCCCAGGCGTCATCACAGCCTGGGGAGGGCTGGCCGAGGGACAGCACGGCTGGAAAGGGCCCAGGTGCTGGGGCACAAGCCAGCGGCCGCAGGAGCCAACGTCTCCCTGCAGAGAAGGCGCACCGCAGAGAGGACTGCAGGCAAGGGATGTCATCCCTTCTCTGCCTGCCACTGGTGAGGCCGCGCTGCAGATAGGGAGTGCTCAGGTGAGGACCACTGCGTCAATGGGATGCTGGGGAACCAAGGAGGGTCCAGCCCTCAAAGAGCTGTTCAAGGGCCTCAAAGGCATCACCTGTAGGGAGAGGGTGAGGGAGAAGGGCCTGCTTTCTCTAGCAAAGAGAAGGCTAGGAGCAGCTGAGAGCTGTCTACAGCTACCAAGATAGGAACTCTAAATTCAGTCAAAACAAACTCTCTCAGCACTAGCAGACAGAGTAAGAAGAGCAATGACCACGAAAGCTAGCATAGAAAATTCAGGTTGGACATGGTGACAAACTTTTTCACCTGGAGGGTGGTGAAGCCTAGGAACAGACTTCCCAGAGAGGCTGTGGATTCTCTGTCCTTAGGGGTTTTCATGGTTTCATAGGACAAAGCCACGGCTGACTCCACCAAGAGCCCTGCTTTGAACAAGTGCTTGGGGACCAGAGAGCTCCAGAAGTCTCTTCTGACCAGCGCTTCAGTGACCCTGTGGTTATAACAGCTGTAAAACAAATATGTGGTGGACCTGTTGTGATATCTAAGGAAAATAATGTCAGTCAGGAAGAATATTTGCAGTCACTGCAGAAGAGCTCCCATGCTTGGAATAAGGACTTCGAAGGTTAAGTCCTCTTGAGGAAAGACTGCAATAAAGGTGGTGTAAAGAAGGTTGATGAGGTCATACAGATGGGGGACCACACCTTCTTTATTTCAAACATTTGTTTTGTTCTGATTTTCAGAAAAAAACCCTACTGCTGCCTTTTCTCAGGAAGCATAGCAGGGCATGCTCCTTGTAGCAAAGGTGTAGCTGAGAAACTACTGCTGTGTTCCTGCAATTGCTGGAGGGCTGGTGGGGCTGGGATTCCTCTCAGACCCCCAACAAAGCTGTGTGGCAGCATGTTTTCCCCATGCACTCCGAGCTTTTGGGGCTTGGACAGAGGTGACAGATCCACCTCCAAGCAGGAGCTGAGAGCTGCCATCTTAAATACGGGTATGAAGCCAACTCATCTTGTGCAAGATGTGAGGAGGAGTGGGAACCACTGTCTTCGTGGAGGCAAGTTACCACCAGGCAGAGGATCTTCAGGGTCCTGCCTCTGTTGAGGGGAACAGTTGAGTCTGAAAACCCACCTCCTCTCAAGTGCTCCATTGGGAGGAGCAGAAAGGGGACATAGGGCCAACTATGGGAAAAATGCCCCAAAATGGGAAGAATTTTTCTACACACACACACACATACACACAACCCCCAGTGATGTCAGCTCTTTGCCCCCACCACAGTATTTATATCTCAGCTCCACAGTCTCCACTGAGGGATGCTCCAGCCCAGCATCAGCTCCAGCTCCATCCTCGCAGTCAGTGGTTCAGCTCCAGCTCCACAATCTTTAGTTCAGCTCCAGCTCTGCCCTCCCAGCTCTGCTCCCCGGCCAGCTGGGGGTCCCAGCTGAGGCTGGGATGTGGCTGTGCTGGCCCTGCCTGTGCCCGGGGGCTTTGCCAGAGCTCCAGGTCCCAGCGGTCCCTTGTGCCGAGAGCCCCGGGGTGTCTCAGGGCTCATCCCATCTCCCCGGAGTCTCTTCTCCCTCAGCCAAGGGCACCCTGCACTCTTTGCTCTGCTTGTTCAGGTTTTTTTTTTTTTTTTGCTGCCCAGTTCTTCCCACCCGGGAGAGGTGGAACGGGGCTGGGCTGTCTCCGGGGCAGCCTGGATGGGTGCAGGGTGCCGGCAGGTGCTTTTGGGCAGTGCTGTCTCACAGCCTTGTCCTTCCCCTTGGCCCTTCTTGCTCACCTTGGGCCCTTCTGCCTTTCTCACTCCTGCTCTCGCTCCTTTTTCCCCACTCGCGGTCTCCTCCTCTCTCTCTCTCTCCACACCCCACACCCCCTATCCCCTTCTTCCTCTCCCAACCCTCCTCCCCCTCCTCCTGCCCCCCTCCCCGCTCCCCATCTCCCTTCCTGTCACCCCCCTTCTTCATCCCCAGCCCCTCTCTCCTGCCTTTGCCCCCCTTCTCCCCCTTCAGTTCTCATCCCTCCTTGGGGTCTCCCTTCCTCTCCCACACTCCTCACCCCTCTCCTTTTCCTCCTTCCCCTTCTCTTTCGGCTCTTCCTCTCTCTCAACTGTTTCCAGTCTCTCCTCCTCCTCTCTTTGCCCCCGCTTCCCTCTTTTCCCGGATTTCCCCCTCCCCTTTCCTGCTTTCTCCGCTCTCTGTCCCCCTTTTCACGCCCGTTCCCCTCTCTCCTGTTTCTCCCCTTTGTCCCCGGTTCCCTGTCCCTTCTCCCCTCGCTGGCTGGCTCTGCCCCCGCGGGCTGACGCTCCGGGGCTCTTCCCCACCTTCTCCCACTCTCTGCTCCCCAGCTCCTGGCCCCAGCTGCCCTTGGGCACACAGCCCCGGGGACCGGGGGCAGCCAAGGGCCGGGCCCCGGCTGCGGAGGTTTTCTGCCTGGCGCGGACTCCTGTTCTCCCGCAGGGACGCTCCAGCCCCGACTCCTCCGGCTGCCGGGGGTGTCCAGCGGATCGACTGGAGCAGGGGCCACGGGGAGCCCCAGGACCGCGGCAGGCTCCCCCGGCAGAGAGGGGACATGGCCTCAGGTCGGGCTGCGCCCGGGGGTTCGGAACGCTTGTGCTGCTGCAATATCCCCCCGTCTGTTCCAGCCGGACCGTTCAGCCGGGAACTGGGTGACCCGAGTGCCCCGGGCCGGCAGCATCGGCCTTTCTGCAGCCCTTGGGCGGAGCAGAGAAGCGCCCCGGGCGCTGCCCGGCGCTTCCACCCCGCTTCTCCCGGGCCAGCGGTGGGGCTGTTCCCGGAGCTGGAGCAGTTCCCCCTTCCCACTGTGCCGGTCCATCCCCTGCCCACTGCCCGGGGCTGCTCATGGACGGCCGGAGGGGATGGCTGTCACTGGTCACTGGTGCCCTTGGGGACCGAGATCCTGGAGCACTTTAAAGGCACCGAATGAACTGGGGCGGTTGAAAGTTGTCCCTGGAGCTCAGAACTGTCCCAGCTCAGCACCCATCAGGGGGGTGGGAGTCGGTGGGAGCTCTGAGAGCAGTGTCAGGGTAGGGAAGGGTTAAAGGAAGGGAAAGGAACAGTTCTGTCCTCATGTCCCCGTTCTTCCCTGCCTTGTCCCCCTTTTTGTCCCCATTCTCTGCCCCCCTTGTCCCCTTTTGTGTCCCCATTATTCCCCCCCTTGTCCTCTCTCTGTCCCTGTCCTTTCCTGCCCTTGGCCCCCCTTTTTCCCCCATTCTCTCCCTCCTTGTTGTCCCTGTTCTCTACCCTGCCTTGTCCCCTTCACTCCTTTTTTCCCCCTCATCCTCCCCTTGTCTTCGTCCTCCTTTTTCATTTTCTCCATCCTCTTCCTTCCTTACCCACCGTTGCTCCCTTCTGCCTTTTTTTTCCTCTGTTGCCCCCTTTTGCCTTTTTTGTTCATTGCACCCTTTTGCCCTTGGACCTCTCCAAGTGTCCTAGACCAGCCCAGTTCCTGGGTGTAAGTGGTTTGATGAACTTCCCTTGGGTATGAAACCCGGAGAGCGCTCCAGGTCCGAGTGTACAGAGACTGGAGAAAGCAAAGCCTCTGCTGAAATTCGGATCTACTGCAGGGGACTGACAGCTGTCATGACAATCGCCACAGTTACCACTGAGCTGCTGGGAGCTTGTTTACACTAAATAAGTTCCAGCCTGTCTCAAATTTGTCTTACTATTTTTTTATTGTATCAATATCTAAATTCAAATTGAAAGCCATGGCCAGTAGCCTACCAGCACCTTTCACAGAAGCATTCTACATGTCTTGGAAAACAGAGATTTTAATGCGTGTTTATTGAGATAATGGACAGAAAACTTCTCGCACTGTGAAACTGGTTCATCCTGCAACCAGGCTGCGTGTTTGGTGTTTGGAGAGGAATGGGGTTGTCTATCCCTTCAGCCCTGGGTTTGGGTTTAAAACTCTGGATTAATGCCCTGGGGCCAAAATGTTCTGGTACATTCTTTGAACTCTCGGTAGGGAAAGAGTGTTGCCCCAGAGAGAGCTTGGACTCGGGTTTCAGCCTGCTCGGTGCAGGAGGTTAAAGATCACCACCACAAAATGAGAGAATAAAGTTGTGCAGAGGCAGAATGAACAGGATTCTGGTCATAATGATCCCTGTTAAGGGTCAAGGTGCTTGGGGCCAGGGTCGCACGGGGCATGTTTTGGGTCCTTTGGCCCACTCCCACCTTTGTCCCACCATTGATGAGTGCAGCCTGGGTTGACGGTCCCTTGCTGGCATCTCCAAGAGCTTTGGCAGTGACTTGCGGTGGGGACACACTGGTACTTCTGGCATTTCCACTGTGCACTGCTACCTTCTGTGACTCAGTACGGAGCTGTGGGTTGCCACACACGTTCTCTAGAGTGGGAGTTGAGTGGTCTCAGGTCAATCTATGTGACCTCACCCACCACCTGTTTTCTTGAGATCATTTCTTTAAAAAAGTAGAGTTCTTTCTACCACCTTATCATTCTGAAAATCGGTTTTACACGAGTGATAAATTGATATCAAAAGCGAAGCCGATGAAGAGAAAGCCATGACACAGGACGTCTTTGCAGAGCAGAGAACTTAGAGAAGCATGCAATATTTGTGCAGGATTTTAAGCTTTTTGAAGCAGGAACCATTCCACTGAATGAGTCCTAAGAGGGTAGGACCCTATTTTGAAAACGACGCTGGCCAAACTCCAACGACAGCCAAAGCAAAGACCCGAGCCCTGCTTACAGGGAGCTCACCCAGCACAAAGCCAGCCAGGGCACCCCAAAGCTGCCCGCCACCCTCTTACGTCACCGCGCCCTGCTGCACACAGGGAGCTCCCTTGCTTTGCCCAGAGCGCCTTTCTCGGGCCCCCTTCTCCAGCCCGACACTGCTCCTCTGCTTGCTCCCTCTTGACTCGCCGTTCACCACCACGCCTCTTCTTCCTTCGCCAACGCCAACGCTGCTGCCAAGGAAGGAGAACACAGTTAGGCCTGAGAAGCGCCCGCTCCCCCCACGGAGGCAAACGGGGACCCCTATGCCCGCCAAGGCAGCTCCCCAGGGCACCACCCGGCCACCCGCGCAACCCCCACCTCCCCAAAACCCTCCCGCTTCCGCCCGTCTCACCACAGCGATGCGCGGCACGCCTCCGGACGGTGCTGGAGCCGGCCTGTGAGGCGGGCGCTCTGGGCAAATGAGCCGGGCACACGAGGCAGCGGCCCAAGAGGCTGCACAGCCCTGCTTACAGGGCGCTCGAGCCGCTGCCCGCATTGCAAAGCGCCCGGCACGCCAGGGCATTGGCCAGGCCCTCACTTACAGGGCAGCCCTGCTCCCAAAGGCCTGCGGAGGCTCCCTCTCTCCGCTTCGGGGCCACCCTGACCCACACCCCGCAAGCGGGGCCGGTCCCCCCACGCACGCAGGCTGCTGCCAGCTGAGCACAAACGATCGCACACCCGGAGCCTGCTTACAGGCGCGTCGACACCCAGGGAGCCCCAGAGCTCGGCCTTCCCCCGCAGCCACAGCAAGGACACTCAGCAGCCAGCCACCGGAGCTGCACGGCCAAAGGCCGGGGGGTCGGGGCCCAGCCCCAAAAACCGGGCTTACACGCCCGGCAACCCCCATGCTGGCCCCGCGCCTCTGAAAGGCCGGGGCCAGACATACCCGCCTGCTTACAGGGGGTCCCTCCAACCTCCCGCCGAGCACCGGGGGCACCCACGGCCCCCGCTTACAGGGCTCTCCCCCTCGGCTCGGCACTCCCAACAAGCCCCACGGACACCCAGGCTCCCGCCGAGCGCCCGACTTACGGGCTGGCCAGCCTGGCTGCAGCACAACAGCACGTCTTCAGGAGCCCAGACAGCCACCTCCAGCCCAAGCGCGGGGTGGTCGCACCAGCCAAAGGCAGCGCCAAGGGCGGCGCTGCGCCCGCCGCCACACCAATTCCTCAGCCTGCTCCCTCTGCACGGCCCGGGAGGGCTCGTTCCTGTGGGCTGCCTAAAGCAGCCGCCCCAGCCCTGCTTACAGGCAGCTAGGTGGGGCTGCTCCGGGGGACACTGGGGGACAGCGGGCTCCACAGCTCGTGACACACGCCCCGAGGACAGGGCTCTCACGCCGGCAGGTCGCCAGCAGGACAGGCAGCCACGCAGGCAGAGAGAGAGAGACAGGCCCTGGCTACAGGCCGCTCGCCTCACCCGCGCTACCACTAAGCGGCTTCGCTCCGTCCTTCAAAAGAAGGGGCAAGCTCTGACCGTCCCTCCACCGGCGGCCTCCCAGGGGACCCCCCTGTTACTGCACAGAGCCCCTCTTCCCCTCCTCGGAAGCTCACCCTAACCTGCAGCGCTGCTAAGGCCACCTAAAGGGACCTCAAGGACAAGCACGCTCACACCAACAACCACAAGGGCAAGCACAAGGACACACACACGCACAACTTCCCAGAAGGGCGAGCAAGCTCTGTGCAGCCAGTGTCTGGGGAGCCAGCCCTACCGCCGAGCGGGAGAGGAGAGCCTCACACCTGCCCCCCAGGCTGCGTGTAGGCCAGACCAGCCTCAACACGCCAAGGGCCTTCGCGGGTGGCCAAGGGACAAAGGCCGTGACACGCCCTGACGACAGGGGGTCACGCCGGCCAGGCCGCCAGCAGGCAGAAAGCCGCCAGGGCCGCAGCAGGAAAGGGACGCGAAGGGAACACAAGGAAAGGGAAAGGAAGGAAAGGGCCCTCCCCGGCTTACAGGGTGCCCGTGGGGTTCGGTGGGCTCCAATTCCCCCCATCAAGTGTGGAGACGGCGGCTCTCACCCTCCTTACGGGGAGGCCACGCGCTCCGGGCAGCCAAAGGAGCACGACGCTGGCCAAAGGCCAACGACAGCCAAAGCAAAGACCCGAGCCCTGCTTACAGGGAGCTCACCCAGCACAAAGCCAGCCAGGGCACCCCAAAGCTGCCCGCCACCCTCTTACGTCACCGCGCCCTGCTGCACACAGGGAGCTCCCTTGCTTTGCCCAGAGCGCCTTTCTCGGGCCCCCTTCTCCAGCCCGACACTGCTCCTCTGCTTGCTCTCTCTTGACTCGCCGTTCACCACCACGCCTCTTCTTCCTTCGCCAGCGCCAACGCTGCTGCCAAGGAAGGAGAACACAGTTAGGCCTGAGAAGCGCCCGCTCCCCCCACGGAGGCAAACGGGGACCCCTATGCCCGCCAAGGCAGCTCCCCAGGGCACCACCCGGCCACCCGCGCAACCCCCACCTCCCCAAAACCCTCCCGCTTCCGCCCGTCTCACCACAGCGATGCGCGGCACGCCTCCGGACGGTGCTGGAGCCGGCCTGTGAGGCGGGCGCTCTGGGCAAATGAGCCGGGCACACGAGGCAGCGGCCCAAGAGGCTGCACAGCCCTGCTTACAGGGCGCTCGAGCCGCTGCCCGCATTGCAAAGCGCCCGGCACGCCAGGGCATTGGCCAGGCCCTCACTTACAGGGCAGCCCTGCTCCCAAAGGCCTGCGGAGGCTCCCTCTCTCCGCTTCGGGGCCACCCTGACCCACACCCCGCAAGCGGGGCCGGTCCCCCCACGCACGCAGGCTGCTGCCAGCTGAGCACAAACGATCGCACACCCGGAGCCTGCTTACAGGCGCGTCGACACCCAGGGAGCCCCAGAGCTCGGCCTTCCCCCGCAGCCACAGCAAGGACACTCAGCAGCCAGCCACCGGAGCTGCACGGCCAAAGGCCGGGGGGTCGGGGCCCAGCCCCAAAAACCGGGCTTACACGCCCGGCAACCCCCATGCTGGCCCCGCGCCTCTGAAAGGCCGGGGCCAGACATACCCGCCTGCTTACAGGGGGTCCCTCCAACCTCCCGCCGAGCCCCGGGGACACCCACGGCCCCCGCTTACAGGGCTCTCCCCCACGGCTCGGCACTCCCAACAAGCCCCACGGAGCCCCGGGCTCCGGCCGGCGCCCGACTTACGGGCTCGCCAGACTGGCTGCAGCACAACAGCACGTCTTCAGGAGCCCAGACAGCCACCTCCAGCCCAAGCGCGGGGAGGTCGCCCCAGCCAAAGGCAGCGCCAAGGGCGGCACTGCGCCCGCCACACACACCAGTTTCTCAGCCTGCTCCCTCTGCACGGACAGGGAAGGCTCGTTCCCGTGGGCTGCCTAAAGCAGCCGCCCCAGCCCTGCTTACAGGTGGGGCTGCTCCGGGGGACAGCGGGCTCCACAGCTCGTGACACATGCCCTGACGACAGGGGTCACGCCGGCACGTCGCCAGCAGGACAGGCAGCCACGCAGGCAGAGACAGAGAGACAGGTCCTGGCTACAGGCCGCTCGCCTCACCCGCGCTACCACTAAGCGGCTTCGCTCCGTCCTTCAAAAGAAGGGGCAAGCTCTGACCGTCCCTCCACCGGCGGCCTCCCAGGGGACCCCCCTGTTACTGCACAGAGCCCCTCTTCCCCTCCTCGGAAGCTCACCCTAACCTGCAGCGCTGCTAAGGCCACCTAAAGGGACCTCAAGGACAAGCACGCTCACACCAACAACCACAAGGGCAAGCACAAGGACACACACACGCACAACTTCCCAGAAGGGCGAGCAAGCTCTGTGCAGCCAGTGTCTGGGGAGCCAGCCCTACCGCCGAGCGGGAGAGGAGAGCCTCACACCTGCCCCCCAGGCTGCGTGTAGGCCAGACCAGCCTCAACACGCCAAGGGCCTTCGCGGGTGGCCAAGGGACAAAGGCCGTGACACGCCCTGACGACAGGGGGTCACGCCGGCCAGGCCGCCAGCAGGCAGAAAGCCGCCAGGGCCGCAGCAGGAAAGGGACGCGAAGGGAACACAAGGGAAGGGAAAGGAAGGAAAGGGCCCTCCCCGGCTTACAGGGTGCCCGTGGGGTTCGGTGGGCTCCAATTCCCCCCATCAAGTGTGGAGACGGCGGCTCTCACCCTCCTTACGGGGAGGCCACGCGCTCCGGGCAGCCAAAGGAGCACGACGCTGGCCAAAGGCCAACGACAGCCAAAGCAAAGACCCGAGCCCTGCTTACAGGGAGCTCACCCAGCACAAAGCCAGCCAGGGCACCCCAAAGCTGCCCGCCACCCTCTTACGTCACCGCGCCCTGCTGCACACAGGGAGCTCCCTTGCTTTGCCCAGAGCGCCTTTCTCGGGCCCCCTTCTCCAGCCCGACACTGCTCCTCTGCTTGCTCCCTCTTGACTCGCCGTTCACCACCACGCCTCTTTTTCCTTCGCCAGCGCCAACGCTGCTGCCAAGGAAGGAGAACACAGTTAGGCCTGAGAAGCGCCCGCTCCCCCCACGGAGGCAAACGGGGACCCCTATGCCCGCCAAGGCAGCTCCCCAGGGCACCACCCGGCCACCCGCGCAACCCCCACCTCCCCAAAACCCTCCCGCTTCCGCCCGTCTCACCACAGCGATGCGCGGCACGCCTCCGGACGGTGCTGGAGCCGGCCTGTGAGGCGGGCGCTCTGGGCAAATGAGCCGGGCACACGAGGCAGCGGCCCAAGAGGCTGCACAGCCCTGCTTACAGGGCGCTCGAGCCGCTGCCCGCATTGCAAAGCGCCCGGCACGCCAGGGCATTGGCCAGGCCCTCACTTACAGGGCAGCCCTGCTCCCAAAGGCCTGCGGAGGCTCCCTCTCTCCGCTTCGGGGCCACCCTGACCCACACCCCGCAAGCGGGGCCGGTCCCCCCACGCACGCAGGCTGCTGCCAGCTGAGCACAAACGATCGCACACCCGGAGCCTGCTTACAGGCGCGTCGACACCCAGGGAGCCCCAGAGCTCGGCCTTCCCCCGCAGCCACAGCAAGGACACTCAGCAGCCAGCCACCGGAGCTGCACGGCCAAAGGCCGGGGGGTCGGGGCCCAGCCCCAAAAACCGGGCTTACACGCCCGGCAACCCCCATGCTGGCCCCGCGCCTCTGAAAGGCCGGGGCCAGACATACCCGCCTGCTTACAGGGGGTCCCTCCAACCTCCCGCCGAGCCCCGGGGACACCCACGGCCCCCGCTTACAGGGCTCTCCCCCACGGCTCGGCACTCCCAACAAGCCCCACGGAGCCCCGGGCTCCGGCCGGCGCCCGACTTACGGGCTCGCCAGACTGGCTGCAGCACAACAGCACGTCTTCAGGAGCCCAGACAGCCACCTCCAGCCCAAGCGCGGGGAGGTCGCCCCAGCCAAAGGCAGCGCCAAGGGCGGCACTGCGCCCGCCACACACACCAGTTTCTCAGCCTGCTCCCTCTGCACGGACAGGGAAGGCTCGTTCCCGTGGGCTGCCTAAAGCAGCCGCCCCAGCCCTGCTTACAGGTGGGGCTGCTCCGGGGGACAGCGCGGGACAGCGGGCTCCACAGCTCGTGACACATGCCCTGACGACAGGGGTCACGCCGGCACGTCGCCAGCAGGACAGGCAGCCACGCAGGCAGAGACAGAGAGACAGGTCCTGGCTACAGGCCGCTCGCCTCACCCGCGCTACCACTAAGCGGCTTCGCTCCGTCCTTCAAAAGAAGGGGCAAGCTCTGACCGTCCCTCCACCGGCGGCCTCCCAGGGGACCCCCCTGTTACTGCACAGAGCCCCTCTTCCCCTCCTCGGAAGCTCACCCTAACCTGCAGCGCTGCTAAGGCCACCTAAAGGGACCTCAAGGACAAGCACGCTCACACCAACAACCACAAGGGCAAGCACAAGGACACACACACGCACAACTTCCCAGAAGGGCGAGCAAGCTCTGTGCAGCCAGTGTCTGGGGAGCCAGCCCTACCGCCGAGCGGGAGAGGAGAGCCTCACACCTGCCCCCCAGGCTGCGTGTAGGCCAGACCAGCCTCAACACGCCAAGGGCCTTCGCGGGTGGCCAAGGGACAAAGGCCGTGACACGCCCTGACGACAGGGGGTCACGCCGGCCAGGCCGCCAGCAGGCAGAAAGCCGCCAGGGCCGCAGCAGGAAAGGGACGCGAAGGGAACACAAGGAAAGGGAAAGGAAGGAAAGGGCCCTCCCCGGCTTACAGGGTGCCCGTGGGGTTCGGTGGGCTCCAATTCCCCCCATCAAGTGTGGAGACGGCGGCTCTCACCCTCCTTACGGGGAGGCCACGCGCTCCGGGCAGCCAAAGGAGCACGACGCTGGCCAAAGGCCAACGACAGCCAAAGCAAAGACCCGAGCCCTGCTTACAGGGAGCTCACCCAGCACAAAGCCAGCCAGGGCACCCCAAAGCTGCCCGCCACCCTCTTACGTCACCGCGCCCTGCTGCACACAGGGAGCTCCCTTGCTTTGCCCAGAGCGCCTTTCTCGGGCCCCCTTCTCCAGCCCGACACTGCTCCTCTGCTTGCTCCCTCTTGACTCGCCGTTCACCACCACGCCTCTTCTTCCTTCGCCAACGCCAACGCTGCTGCCAAGGAAGGAGAACACAGTTAGGCCTGAGAAGCGCCCACTCCCCCCACGGAGGCAAACGGGGACCCCTATGCCCGCCAAGGCAGCTCCCCAGGGCACCACCCGGCCACCCGCGCAACCCCCACCTCCCCAAAACCCTCCCGCTTCCGCCCGTCTCACCACAGCGATGCGCGGCACGCCTCCGGACGGTGCTGGAGCCGGCCTGTGAGGCGGGCGCTCTGGGCAAATGAGCCGGGCACACGAGGCAGCGGCCCAAGAGGCTGCACAGCCCTGCTTACAGGGCGCTCGAGCCGCTGCCCGCATTGCAAAGCGCCCGGCACGCCAGGGCATTGGCCAGGCCCTCACTTACAGGGCAGCCCTGCTCCCAAAGGCCTGCGGAGGCTCCCTCTCTCCGCTTCGGGGCCACCCTGACCCACACCCCGCAAGCGGGGCCGGTCCCCCCACGCACGCAGGCTGCTGCCAGCTGAGCACAAACGATCGCACACCCGGAGCCTGCTTACAGGCGCGTCGACACCCAGGGAGCCCCAGAGCTCGGCCTTCCCCCGCAGCCACAGCAAGGACACTCAGCAGCCAGCCACCGGAGCTGCACGGCCAAAGGCCGGGGGGTCGGGGCCCAGCCCCAAAAACCGGGCTTACACGCCCGGCAACCCCCATGCTGGCCCCGCGCCTCTGAAAGGCCGGGGCCAGACATACCCGCCTGCTTACAGGGGGTCCCTCCAACCTCCCGCCGAGCCCCGGGGACACCCACGGCCCCCGCTTACAGGGCTCTCCCCCACGGCTCGGCACTCCCAACAAGCCCCACGGAGCCCCGGGCTCCGGCCGGCGCCCGACTTACGGGCTCGCCAGACTGGCTGCAGCACAACAGCACGTCTTCAGGAGCCCAGACAGCCACCTCCAGCCCAAGCGCGGGGAGGTCGCCCCAGCCAAAGGCAGCGCCAAGGGCGGCACTGCGCCCGCCACACACACCAGTTTCTCAGCCTGCTCCCTCTGCACGGCCCGGGAGGGCTCGTTCCTGTGGGCTGCCTAAAGCAGCCGCCCCAGCCCTGCTTACAGGTGGGGCTGCTCCGGGGGACAGCGCGGGACAGCGGGCTCCACAGCTCGTGACACATGCCCTGACGACAGGGGTCACGCCGGCACGTCGCCAGCAGGACAGGCAGCCACGCAGGCAGAGACAGAGAGACAGGTCCTGGCTACAGGCCGCTCGCCTCACCCGCGCTACCACTAAGCGGCTTCGCTCCGTCCTTCAAAAGAAGGGGCAAGCTCTGACCGTCCCTCCACCGGCGGCCTCCCAGGGGACCCCCCTGTTACTGCACAGAGCCCCTCTTCCCCTCCTCGGAAGCTCACCCTAACCTGCAGCGCTGCTAAGGCCACCTAAAGGGACCTCAAGGACAAGCACGCTCACACCAACAACCACAAGGGCAAGCACAAGGACACACACACGCACAACTTCCCAGAAGGGCGAGCAAGCTCTGTGCAGCCAGTGTCTGGGGAGCCAGCCCTACCGCCGAGCGGGAGAGGAGAGCCTCACACCTGCCCCCCAGGCTGCGTGTAGGCCAGACCAGCCTCAACACGCCAAGGGCCTTCGCGGGTGGCCAAGGGGCAAAGGCCGCGACACGCCCTGAGGACAGGGGGTCACGCCGTCCAGGCCGCCAGCAGGCAGAAAGCCGCCAGGGCCGCAGCAGGAAAGGGACGCGAAGGGAACACAAGGGAAGGGAAAGGAAGGAAAGGGCCCTCCCCGGCTTACAGGGTGCCCGTGGGGTTCGGTGGGCTCCAATTCCCCCCATCAAGTGTGGAGACGGCGGCTCTCACCCTCCTTACAGGGTTGCCACGCGCTCCGGGCAGCCAAAGGAGCACGACGCTGGCCAAAGGCCAACGACAGCCAAAGCAAAGACCCGAGCCCTGCTTACAGGGAGGTCGCCCAGCGCAAAGACAGCCAGGGCACCCCAAAGGGGCCCGCCACGCTCTTACGTCACCACACCCTGCTGCACACAGCGAGCTCCCTTGCTTTGCCCAGAGCGCCTTTCTCGGGCCCCTTTCTCCAGCCCGACATCGATCCTCTCCTCGCTCGCTCTTGACTCGCCGTTCCACACGACGCCTCTTCTTCCTTCGCCACGCCAACGCCAACGCTGCTGCCAAGGAAGGAGAACACAGTTAGGCCTGAGAAGCGCCCGCTCCCCCCACGGAGGCAAACGGGGACCCCTATGCCCGCCAAGGCAGCTCCCCAGGGCACCACCCGGCCACCCGCGGAAACCCCACCTCCACAAAACCCTCCCGCTCCCGCTCCTCTCACCACAGCGGTGGGCGGCAGGGCTCCGGCCGGTGCGGCAGCCGGGCTGTGAGGCGGGCGCTCTGGGCAAATGAGCCGGGCACACGAGGCAGCGGCCCAAGAGGCTGCACAGCCCTGCTTACAGGGCGCTCGAGCCGCTGCCCGCATTGCAAAGCGCCCGGCACGCCAGGGCATTGGCCAGGCCCTCACTTACAGGGCAGCCCTGCTCCCAAAGGCCTGCGGAGGCTCCCTCTCTCCGCTTCGGGGCCACCCTGACCCACACCCCGCAAGCGGGGCCGGTCCCCCCACGCACGCAGGCTGCTGCCAGCTGAGCACAAACGATCGCACACCCGGAGCCTGCTTACAGGCGCGTCGACACCCAGGGAGCCCCAGAGCTCGGCCTTCCCCCGCAGCCACAGCAAGGACACTCAGCAGCCAGCCACCGGAGCTGCACGGCCAAAGGCCGGGGGGTCGGGGCCCAGCCCCAAAAACCGGGCTTACACGCCCGGCAACCCCCATGCTGGCCCCGCGCCTCTGAAAGGCCGGGGCCAGACATACCCGCCTGCTTACAGGGGGTCCCTCCAACCTCCCGCCGAGCCCCGGGGACACCCACGGCCCCCGCTTACAGGGCTCTCCCCCACGGCTCGGCACTCCCAACAAGCCCCACGGAGCCCCGGGCTCCGGCCGGCGCCCGACTTACGGGCTCGCCAGACTGGCTGCAGCACAACAGCACGTCTTCAGGAGCCCAGACAGCCACCTCCAGCCCAAGCGCGGGGAGGTCGCCCCAGCCAAAGGCAGCGCCAAGGGCGGCACTGCGCCCGCCACACACACCAATTCCTCAGCCTGCTCCCTCTGCACGGCCCGGGAGGGCTCGTTCCTGTGGGCTGCCTAAAGCAGCCGCCCCAGCCCTGCTTACAGGCAGCTAGGTGGGGCTGCTCCGGGGGACACTGGGGGACAGCGGGCTCCACAGCTCGTGACACATGCCCTGACGACAGGGGTCACGCCGGCACGTCGCCAGCAGGACAGGCAGCCACGCAGGCAGAGACAGAGAGACAGGTCCTGGCTACAGGCCGCTCGCCTCACCCGCGCTACCACTAAGCGGCTTCGCTCCGTCCTTCAAAAGAAGGGGCAAGCTCTGACCGTCCCTCCACCGGCGGCCTCCCAGGGGACCCCCCTGTTACTGCACAGAGCCCCTCTTCCCCTCCTCGGAAGCTCACCCTAACCTGCAGCGCTGCTAAGGCCACCTAAAGGGACCTCAAGGACAAGCACGCTCACACCAACAACCACAAGGGCAAGCACAAGGACACACACACGCACAACTTCCCAGAAGGGCGAGCAAGCTCTGTGCAGCCAGTGTCTGGGGAGCCAGCCCTACCGCCGAGCGGGAGAGGAGAGCCTCACACCTGCCCCCCAGGCTGCGTGTAGGCCAGACCAGCCTCAACACGCCAAGGGCCTTCGCGGGTGGCCAAGGGACAAAGGCCGTGACACGCCCTGACGACAGGGGGTCACGCCGGCCAGGCCGCCAGCAGGCAGAAAGCCGCCAGGGCCGCAGCAGGAAAGGGACGCGAAGGGAACACAAGGAAAGGGAAAGGAAGGAAAGGGCCCTCCCCGGCTTACAGGGTGCCCGTGGGGTTCGGTGGGCTCCAATTCCCCCCATCAAGTGTGGAGACGGCGGCTCTCACCCTCCTTACGGGGAGGCCACGCGCTCCGGGCAGCCAAAGGAGCACGACGCTGGCCAAAGGCCAACGACAGCCAAAGCAAAGACCCGAGCCCTGCTTACAGGGAGCTCACCCAGCACAAAGCCAGCCAGGGCACCCCAAAGCTGCCCGCCACCCTCTTACGTCACCGCGCCCTGCTGCACACAGGGAGCTCCCTTGCTTTGCCCAGAGCGCCTTTCTCGGGCCCCCTTCTCCAGCCCGACACTGCTCCTCTGCTTGCTCTCTCTTGACTCGCCGTTCACCACCACGCCTCTTTTTCCTTCGCCAGCGCCAACGCCAACGCTGCTGCCAAGGAAGGAGAACACAGTTAGGCCTGAGAAGCGCCCACTCCCCCCACGGAGGCAAACGGGGACCCCTATGCCCGCCAAGGCAGCTCCCCAGGGCACCACCCGGCCACCCGCGCAACCCCCACCTCCCCAAAACCCTCCCGCTTCCGCCCGTCTCACCACAGCGATGCGCGGCACGCCTCCGGACGGTGCTGGAGCCGGCCTGTGAGGCGGGCGCTCTGGGCAAATGAGCCGGGCACACGAGGCAGCGGCCCAAGAGGCTGCACAGCCCTGCTTACAGGGCGCTCGAGCCGCTGCCCGCATTGCAAAGCGCCCGGCACGCCAGGGCATTGGCCAGGCCCTCACTTACAGGGCAGCCCTGCTCCCAAAGGCCTGCGGAGGCTCCCTCTCTCCGCTTCGGGGCCACCCTGACCCACACCCCGCAAGCGGGGCCGGTCCCCCCACGCACGCAGGCTGCTGCCAGCTGAGCACAAACGATCGCACACCCGGAGCCTGCTTACAGGCGCGTCGACACCCAGGGAGCCCCAGAGCTCGGCCTTCCCCCGCAGCCACAGCAAGGACACTCAGCAGCCAGCCACCGGAGCTGCACGGCCAAAGGCCGGGGGGTCGGGGCCCAGCCCCAAAAACCGGGCTTACACGCCCGGCAACCCCCATGCTGGCCCCGCGCCTCTGAAAGGCCGGGGCCAGACACACCCGCCTGCTTACAGGGGGTCCCTCCAACCTCCCGCCGAGCCCCGGGGACACCCACGGCCCCCGCTTACAGGGCTCTCCCCCACGGCTCGGCACTCCCAACAAGCCCCACGGAGCCCCGGGCTCCGGCCGGCGCCCGACTTACGGGCTCGCCAGACTGGCTGCAGCACAACAGCACGTCTTCAGGAGCCCAGACAGCCACCTCCAGCCCAAGCGCGGGGAGGTCGCCCCAGCCAAAGGCAGCGCCAAGGGCGGCACTGCGCCCGCCACACACACCAGTTTCTCAGCCTGCTCCCTCTGCACGGCCCGGGAGGGCTCGTTCCTGTGGGCTGCCTAAAGCAGCCGCCCCAGCCCTGCTTACAGGTGGGGCTGCTCCGGGGGACAGCGCGGGACAGCGGGCTCCACAGCTCGTGACACATGCCCTGACGACAGGGGTCACGCCGGCACGTCGCCAGCAGGACAGGCAGCCACGCAGGCAGAGACAGAGAGACAGGTCCTGGCTACAGGCCGCTCGCCTCACCCGCGCTACCACTAAGCGGCTTCGCTCCGTCCTTCAAAAGAAGGGGCAAGCTCTGACCGTCCCTCCACCGGCGGCCTCCCAGGGGACCCCCCTGTTACTGCACAGAGCCCCTCTTCCCCTCCTCGGAAGCTCACCCTAACCTGCAGCGCTGCTAAGGCCACCTAAAGGGACCTCAAGGACAAGCACGCTCACACCAACAACCACAAGGGCAAGCACAAGGACACACACACGCACAACTTCCCAGAAGGGCGAGCAAGCTCTGTGCAGCCAGTGTCTGGGGAGCCAGCCCTACCGCCGAGCGGGAGAGGAGAGCCTCACACCTGCCCCCCAGGCTGCGTGTAGGCCAGACCAGCCTCAACACGCCAAGGGCCTTCGCGGGTGGCCAAGGGACAAAGGCCGTGACACGCCCTGACGACAGGGGGTCACGCCGGCCAGGCCGCCAGCAGGCAGAAAGCCGCCAGGGCCGCAGCAGGAAAGGGACGCGAAGGGAACACAAGGGAAGGGAAAGGAAGGAAAGGGCCCTCCCCGGCTTACAGGGTGCCCGTGGGGTTCGGTGGGCTCCAATTCCCCCCATCAAGTGTGGAGACGGCGGCTCTCACCCTCCTTACGGGGAGGCCACGCGCTCCGGGCAGCCAAAGGAGCACGACGCTGGCCAAAGGCCAACGACAGCCAAAGCAAAGACCCGAGCCCTGCTTACAGGGAGCTCACCCAGCACAAAGCCAGCCAGGGCACCCCAAAGCTGCCCGCCACCCTCTTACGTCACCGCGCCCTGCTGCACACAGGGAGCTCCCTTGCTTTGCCCAGAGCGCCTTTCTCGGGCCCCCTTCTCCAGCCCGACACTGCTCCTCTGCTTGCTCCCTCTTGACTCGCCGTTCACCACCACGCCTCTTCTTCCTTCGCCAACGCCAACGCCAACGCTGCTGCCAAGGAAGGAGAACACAGTTAGGCCTGAGAAGCGCCCACTCCCCCCACGGAGGCAAACGGGGACCCCTATGCCCGCCAAGGCAGCTCCCCAGGGCACCACCCGGCCACCCGCGCAACCCCCACCTCCCCAAAACCCTCCCGCTTCCGCCCGTCTCACCACAGCGATGCGCGGCACGCCTCCGGACGGTGCTGGAGCCGGCCTGTGAGGCGGGCGCTCTGGGCAAATGAGCCGGGCACACGAGGCAGCGGCCCAAGAGGCTGCACAGCCCTGCTTACAGGGCGCTCGAGCCGCTGCCCGCATTGCAAAGCGCCCGGCACGCCAGGGCATTGGCCAGGCCCTCACTTACAGGGCAGCCCTGCTCCCAAAGGCCTGCGGAGGCTCCCTCTCTCCGCTTCGGGGCCACCCTGACCCACACCCCGCAAGCGGGGCCGGTCCCCCCACGCACGCAGGCTGCTGCCAGCTGAGCACAAACGATCGCACACCCGGAGCCTGCTTACAGGCGCGTCGACACCCAGGGAGCCCCAGAGCTCGGCCTTCCCCCGCAGCCACAGCAAGGACACTCAGCAGCCAGCCACCGGAGCTGCACGGCCAAAGGCCGGGGGGTCGGGGCCCAGCCCCAAAAACCGGGCTTACACGCCCGGCAACCCCCATGCTGGCCCCGCGCCTCTGAAAGGCCGGGGCCAGACATACCCGCCTGCTTACAGGGGGTCCCTCCAACCTCCCGCCGAGCCCCGGGGACACCCACGGCCCCCGCTTACAGGGCTCTCCCCCACGGCTCGGCACTCCCAACAAGCCCCACGGAGCCCCGGGCTCCGGCCGGCGCCCGACTTACGGGCTCGCCAGACTGGCTGCAGCACAACAGCACGTCTTCAGGAGCCCAGACAGCCACCTCCAGCCCAAGCGCGGGGAGGTCGCCCCAGCCAAAGGCAGCGCCAAGGGCGGCACTGCGCCCGCCACACACACCAGTTTCTCAGCCTGCTCCCTCTGCACGGACAGGGAAGGCTCGTTCCCGTGGGCTGCCTAAAGCAGCCGCCCCAGCCCTGCTTACAGGTGGGGCTGCTCCGGGGGACAGCGCGGGACAGCGGGCTCCACAGCTCGTGACACATGCCCTGACGACAGGGGTCACGCCGGCACGTCGCCAGCAGGACAGGCAGCCACGCAGGCAGAGACAGAGAGACAGGTCCTGGCTACAGGCCGCTCGCCTCACCCGCGCTAAACCACT